>JANAVB010024997.1:5095103-5475103 GCA_029216955.1 Iris pallida
ACTGAACTGAATCAATTTGCACATGCAATCAGGTTCAATAAAATGAATAAATCATTGCACAAGTATTAAGGTTCAATAAAATGAACCAAAGCATTGCACAGGTATCCCAGGTTCATCACTGAACCAAGGACTGATATGAATCTCAGATTTACAATACACTGATATGAGTTCTCGGGTTCATTGACAATACTCTGAGTTCTCAGGTTCATTTACTAACTCAACCCCCTGCCACCAGGATCAGTCCAAGTGGATTGAATCAATGGCTGAAAGCTTGGCCATTCATGCAATAATTCTCAGTTTATATAAGATGAACCAACTTTGAGATGTGCAAACTCAGGTCCAATAAAATGACCCAAACACAGATACATGTAATCTCAGGTTCAATCAATGCTCATATATCAAGCCCACAAATTACTGTTATGCCAACTAGGCTACAATCCTACTGCCAGTGAACTTAAAGGAAAAATACCACACTGGTTATGATATCAGGACACATTATCCACTGCCATTGTATACTCAGTTCTAACTGAGTTCAGCAGAAATTCAATGTGAAAGAAATGAAATAGAGAGTTTAATATGTAATAGTACTGACAACTTTAACTGGAATACACCACTGCAATAGAACATGTCCTAGGTAGCCAATTCCCCCATTTAGTACCTGATTCTCCCTGAGCAATCATAATATTTTACCTACATCATCCCCTGCATAAATCAGTTTCTCTATACTCGATTACTCCTCACATCCAGAACACTCGACTGCAACATGAATGAATCATCCACCGAAACCCAAAAGTATATCATTACTTGAACCCAGGTTCAGTTTAGACTAAACTGAAATTATCACAGTTAATCCCACCCTCTACATATGTTCAGCCACTGTTCAGAATCAGGTGCTTTCAAAAGTCAAAATTATTTAAGTTAAGATATGAAGAATGAGAAGCTTACTGATATAGGCTGTAGAAGCATGGAATTTCACAAACAGAAAGCCCATGCGCCAGACACTACATGCGCCAGAACTCAGACGAAGAACTTCACAGCAAAGTCAATAAGTATAGACATTTGAAGAAGGACTTTTTATTTATATATAAAAGTCTATTACATGTCTAGAAAAGGTTGTACAAAGGAGAATTTCTACAAAGGAAAGATCCTAAGTCTACAGCCAGCGGCCACCACGCGCCTCCAGTTAGGCGCAGCAGTCATCATGCGCTGCCAGTCACCATGCGCTGTCATCAGGTGCAGCAGACATCATGCGCCTCCAACCAGGCGCATCCCACCATATCTTTAGCAGCTCAGTCATGTGCATCCAGCTCAGTTATGTGCATCCCTTCAGCCAAATTCTTCTAGCCAGGCTCACCTGGCCGAGCAGAGCCCAGTTATGTGCCGCTCTTCCAGCCAGGCTCACCTGATAAGTGCTTCGCCAAGCAAAGCATTTAACCCTCTGGCTGGAACCAAGGAAGAGAAGAGCACCGCAAATGCTGTGGCCAGGGGAGGCTTCAAAAGAGCCTCCAAAGCCGAAGGAAGACCGTGATCGAAACCGCGGCTAAAGGAGCAGCTTTCGACACGATCAAAGTGGGGAAACCCCACTTTGAAGGAAGAGAGAGCCTAGCACCGCCATTCCGATCTACGGCTCTTCCGGAATAACGGGGACAAGGCCCGAGCATCCCTATCTTTGGATGCAACAGGCACCTTCCGCCTGCCTCGGAAGCCCTCGACTCCGTCTTTTGGATGTAACAGTCACCTTCAAGTGCATCGAAGACAACACAGCGTCTCATCTTCACCCTCGGGAGCACTTCGTCAACAGAATGCACCCGCATGTTCAAGTTCATGTTGGAAGTACGTGAGGGAATGAGAAGCAAATCTTCTCTCCATGCCACTATTTATAGGCCGGGCAGATCAAACCCATGCGCCAAGGGGATGGCCCTCCGAATTCCGTGCAATGAATTTACATTAAATGGATGAACCGGACGCCTTGAATTCAGCCAAACGGCTATTTATGGCACTCGAAGAGCGAGACAGCCGCATCATTAAAAGACATATCCGATGCACCAGCCAGACAGCGCATCACACGGATGCACCCTTCGGCATCAGGCGCATCACACAGACGCGCCTTACAATACTCGGCGCATTACAGAAGGTACGCCCCCACACATCTCCATACCGAGTGGAACGCCAACCGACGCGCCCACTCAGCTGTCCATCGAACGTCACCAACATTAAATGCTGAACTGACAGAGTTGGCAGCACGCCTCCCAAAGTCTGAACAGTTGACAGCTTTTCAGAAAACGAAGCGTCGGCAACGTCAGCATCATCATGACTTTGTTTCGACGGCTACTGCCACGTGGCCACTCCACCATCAGCATGCGCCTCTACGGCCATGCGTCCAAATCAGCATACGCCTCTACGGCCATGCGTCCAAATCAGCATGTGCCTCAAAAGCCATGCGCCTCAGACTGTTCTCTGATCCCGAAAGACAGAAGGAAAGTCGCCTGCATGCGCCTCAAAAGCCATGCGCCCCAAATGGTTTGTAACTCCTAAAGGTTATGAGCCGCAGCCTCCTCCTGCGCCCAATCCAAGGTGCAGCCCACCAGATCACTTCTCTCCACCAAATCCGAGATCTTCGAACCATGAGTCGACGACACGTGTCTTTTGACTCAACTCATCCAAGATTTCAGCAACGGAAAGATCTTCTCTCTGCTACGTGCCGGCTCACAACAGCAGTATGAAGAGTTCTCTCCCTCGATCAGGGCGCAGCATCCGTGCGCCTCCATCAGCAACCTCCACGTGGCATCCCCACACCGGCGCATCCTGCATGCGCGCATGAGCAGCCAGCCTGCAAAACTATAAATAGAAGGGTCATCTCCTTCACACACACACAGAGACTCAGAACAGACAAGACTCAAAAAGAATCCACAACAGAGAATCACCAGAGAGGCAGTCCTAGACACTCAACGTCTTCCTCCTCTCAGCAAGCTCCAGCACCCAGAGCAATCAACACCTTCAGAGAACCGATAACCGCCGTCAGCCGGTCAACGGAGTCAACGTATTACCACTCGCTCCATTGGCACTAAGGACCCAGCTTAAACAAAAGTGTACTCCTAGGACTACATCTAAGTCCTATATTGTATCACTGTTCTGTTTGTATTAAGATTTCAATCAAAATAATTTTAATGGCAAACAAGCTGGCGACTCTGCTGGGGACTTCTTTCTCCTCTACCGAGAAGGTTGTGTCACAGGCCGACGACGTGAAGGTGGGCTCCTCCCACAAGACGCTGGTAGTGCGCCTCAATCAACAGGCGTACGAGGAGTTCATTTCTGAAGGAAGTGCGAGTCCTTCGAAGCGGCTGTCGAAGCCGAAGAAGACCCGCGCAGTCTGGGTGCGCAAAGTCGACGCCTTGGGCACCACCGTTGAAGGGGATGCGCCCGTCCAGCCTTCCCTTCCTGCTAACGTCCTCAGCAGTCAAGGTGCGCCCGCTGATGCAGCGTATCTCTCGGGAAAGCGTGTGGTTGACCACGTTCCCCAGCCATCTTTCTCTCAGGCGAGGAAGATACGTCGACGGAGCAGGGGCGCAGCCAATGCCCCGCGCATTACTTCTGATGCGCCACAAAGAGCCTCTGTCTTTGACAGACTCACTCGCTGTAACGGTGAGGAGAATTTGGATGCTGAGTACTATGCGCCCCAGCGGGCTAGTACGAAGAAATCCAAGGCGGCACGGGCCGTGCGCCACAAACGTGCTATGCCAGCAGCCGGCCAGAGGCACGCGCTTACAATCACGCGCGCTGCCGATGGCAAGCTGTACAAGGTTGACTCAAGTGCTTCTGCACCAACAACGAGTCGACCTTCAAAGTCCTCATCTCGCTTGGGCGCATTCACTGCGTGCACAACCAAGCCGAGAGAGGCAAACTCAGTGGTCTTGAACTCCCGCGCCTCCTCTGGTTGTGCGTTTGAGGTCCGTTCAAGTCACTTCAAATGCTGTGGTTCCCCCACTACTGATCGTGATGCCTGCTTGGTATTAGATCAGGGGGCGCAGCACTCACCCGACCACCCCGGCGCTTGGCCCTGCCATGCGCCTGAGAGGGGTGTGAGGGTAGCACTCTCCTCCAACGACCTGCGCAACGTGATCACTCACAAGCGCCGGTCAGGAGAGTTGACCAACAAGCACGATGTGCCTCTCACGGGGCACACTTGTGCAGTGGTTACCATCAACTGCTGTTGCAAGACGGCAGTACCGCCAAAGCAGTCGGTCTTCTAACGGCTACAATCATCGACACCCCCTCCGACATCGCCTTGGGACGAAGGTGTCAGCAGAAGAGGAGCTAAAGGTTGCTTCATGCAACGTGATCTCCAACTCCTCATCTGTCCGGAAGACGACTGCCAATTCCTCGTCTTCATCCAAAAGCCAGTCGAGGAAAACCAAGGCAGCTGTCTCGACCTCTGGAGTGTTCGAAGGCACTCGGTCGAGGAAGAAGTTCTTGGAGGAAGCTGGGGGTAGTCAGACCCTTGTCGAGCCTCCTTCCGAAGACGAAGATGTCCAAAGCACAGCTGCGGCGGATCTTCATCAAGGCGAAGATGGCCTCCCTGAAGCCCCTCAAAATGACGATGTCCTCCAGGACACCGCCGGGGGTAGTGCTGGAAACGAAGAGGCCCTTCAAGACAGAGCTGAGGGCAGTCAGGCCCTTGCAGATGTCGAAGACGAACTCCAGAATGTGGCTGGGGGTGGCCAAACACCAGAAGAAGTGACTCCCCCACATGAGAGCGAGGCTGAGAGCGAAGCCTCAACTAATCCATCCACTTCCGGCCGTGTCATGACAGTATACATGACCGGGGGTGATCTTGAGACTGATGCGCCGCCACAGGACATTGTCCAGCGCATAGACTCGTTAGAGGGAGGACTCAAAACCCTCTCTGCCTCAATGCAATCACTGACTCAAGCAGTGTTTGAAATGCGGTCGGCCTTGATCAGGACACCTTCAAATGGTCCCGACCCAGGAGCCAATGGAGAGTCGAGTGTGCCCCTCCAACGGACACCCTCAGACACAGAAGCACCCCGGACGTCGGAGCCCTCAAACGCTCTACTCCAGGTGGTACCTCCTTCCCCGACTCCTAGCTCCACGGAGGACGTGGTCGAAATGATCAAAGATCTGCGGGAGCGCTTCGAGTCCAAGAACAGGCAGGAGGAGCGCCAGAAGATGGGCATTCCCCAGCCTTATCCCCTTGAATGGAACAAGGTGGTTTATCCCCCAAAGTATAAACCACAAACACTCACGCCGTATGACGGGAAGGACTCTCCACGACGGTACCTGACATACTTCCAGTCGCAGACAGGGCATCTTCCGAAGGAGGACGCCCTCCTCACTAGCATCTTTGTTGGGGCCCTGAAAGGGGTGGCGTATGACTGGTACTGCAGCCTCCCCGATAATTCCATATCGTCCTTTGACGACCTGACACGCCTCTTCCTGGACCGCTTCTACGACGGTGGAAAGGACATGACGATGGCGTCTCTCATTGAGATACGCCAGAAGGACAAGGAAACGGTTCGGGCATTCATCGAACGCTTCCGTCAGGCCTGCTTCAGGCTACCTCCAGGCATGCCAGAGCATGCGCTTCTCTCCGCTTGCAGTATGAACATGCTGCCTGCAGTAAAGCTCTGGCTTAACTCTACTCCCCCTTCCGACTGGAGCTCCCTAATCATCGAAGCTGAAGCTGCAGAGAAGAAGGTGGCCAATGCACGTCTTCTGGGTGTTAGCTTCCCCGTCTTTGACGATAAGGAGAAAAGTCCGCAATCAACAACTCCGGACGAGAAATAAAGGGGAAACAGGCATTGACTGTTAATGCCTCGAAGGGCGCACCTGCGCCTACTCAAAAGCCTCCACTGGTACCGAGACCCAAGGAGGTTTATTCATTCAATGATGACGACACCCTGCAACTCTTTGAGATACTGAAGCAGGGTGACAAAATCAAGCTTCCGGACCCGAAGCGGCCCGATGAAGTCGGGAAAGTGGACAACCCGAGGTACTGTCACTACCATCGGTTTGTCGGACACCCGACTAAGGACAGCTATGTCCTCAAAAATTACATCCAGCGCATGATCAATGCGAATGTAATCTCCGTCGACTACGAAGAGAAGACGGTGTCAGCTAATGTGGTGTCACTTCAGTTCGGCACCTTGCCGCCGACTACCACACAAGATGGCGTCGTCCCCATCCCTAAGGCGAAAATGGAGGTGGTGAACTTGCCACCCACCCGTGACAATGTGAGTGGACTTGTCCCACTCACCACATCTCGAGGAGAGGTCCTCTGGGTTCACCCTGACCTCGTCTCCGAGGTAACTCAACCGGAGGTACGCCCTACCTCCAAAGCAAAAGGCAGGAAGATCAAGTCTTGCCGCACGGTCTCTTCTTCAATGGAAGAGGCGCTTCCTGTGCAGACGCGTGCACAACAGAACTCCCAGCCCGGTGAAGCTGCCGCCGAAGTGGTGCCTCCTGGCACCATCCCTGAGGAGGGTCCATCCAAGCCCTCAGCAGCCAATAAACAAAAGCAAGTGGAGGCCCGTTTCGACAGACCTCTGCGGAAAGAAAATGCTTCGGGGCTAGCCAAGCCCCACAATTTTGACATTCTGGCGCAACTAGCCAGTACTCCTGCACGCTTGTCTTTGTTCGAGCTCCTGCGTCTCTCCAAGGACTCCCGAGAAGCTCTCTGCGAAGCTCTGAAGGATGCCGAATCCTTTCTCAGTCAAGTCAAGCAGCCTGAAGACCTCCCAACTACTTGTGCACACTGTCATTGTGCGGATGAAGTTATCCCAAACATAACCTTCACCCAACAAGACATGCTGCTCAAGCATCACCGACATAACCGACCGTTGTATTACACAGGGTACATCGGTTCGGTAAAGGTGAGCAGGATTCAGATCGATCCGGGGTCTTCCCTAAGCATCATTCCAAAGGCGCTGCTATCAAAGCTGGGGATCCCAATGTACCGGCTGGCGCCCTCCAATACGACCATCAGTGGCTTCAACGCTAGCAAGAGCGAGCCACTGGGCAAGATCCGGCTGAAGTGTCACATCGGCAGCCTCAAAACTGAGGTGACTTGTTATGTGGTGGATGCCGAGGTTAACTACAACATCTTACTCGGACGACCATGGTTACATGAGTACATGGTGGTGCCCTCCACGCTCCACCAATGCATGAAATATGTATCCACCAACGGCGTCATCCAGACGGAGTTTGCAGATATCGATCCCTTCAAAGGGATTGAGGCCTACTTCACCGATTCCGACTTGTACAAGCCCATTGACGAGGAGGAAGCCAATGACGCTGATGATGAGGCAGAGACGGCAACAGAGCCGGACATGGAGCCTGAGACGACTCCCGATGCCCCCTTGAAAATCCGTCTGAAGGGGAAACCGCCCCAGAAGGCGCCTCCAATGAGTATCAAGCTATCAGGAAAAGCGTCGGCTCGCGAAGCTCCCCTGAAGATACGCCTCAAGGGAAAGCCACCTCAAACAGCGGCTCCCCTGGTGGTAAAATTACAAGGGAAGGCGCCATTCATCGGAGGCGCAACCGAGGCACCTCTCAAGGTGCGTCTTAAAGGCAAGCCGCCGCAGTCATCCAAGATGCCGGAGAGGACACACATAACCCTCTTAGATCCTAAAGTCAGAGCGGTGGAGGACTCTCCTGATCCGGCCCCAGTGCTTACAGATGAGGAGCTTGGCGAATACATCTCCGCTGATGTAGACGCACCCTCCTTCGACAATATAATCCCACGGGATAAAATCTCGTACTTTATCAATAATAGAGTGTCTTTCAATTATTCTTGTCTTCCACACTGGAATGCCATGTATATATTAGACAACGCTCTACGGTCGTTGCAAACACAAGTAACGACCGTCTACCATAATCAAATAGTCCCGTCTCAAGGAGTCTTCATAGTCCCTCCACGGAGCCGAGACCAAGGCACCATCATCTCGGGCAAAATCGAGCGTCGTCGGGACCTCCCGTCAATCGAGCCCGAACCTGATACCGGCAGAGTACAAGTCTATCGGTACACAGATGCGGCTAAGCACATCATCCAGAAGATGGACTACGACCTGAAAAGCAACAAAGGCTTAAACTACGGCAAGGGTCGGCATCTCCCTGTTCGGCTTTCGATGCCCAATGGAAAGCCACAGGATTACTATAATCGGACTCGACGGGGTTTAGGCTATGTCACGCCGCCATCAACTCCAGAGAGTTCAGACGCAGAAGACGTAGAACATTCCCACTCGTCTGAAGCATCGACGTGGGATTCCGATACCAGTATCGGATCAGTCTTCAGGAAAGTGCTGTCAGCTAACATGACATCGGCGCAACCTCAGAAAGATGAAGGCGAAAACCAACCGCCGGAACCCTTCGAAGAGGAACCCTGGGCTCAGCACCTAGGAGAACAATGGGAGTCTCGTTTTGAGTTACGAGAACCTCCCACCGAAGACGAAGTCGAGCAGATCGACCTCGGGGATGGGTCTTCTTCTAAACCCATCTTTATCAGCAAAAGCTTGGAAGGAGAAGACCGAGAATCTTTAGTCCAACTGGCTAAAGAGTATATTGACGTCTTCGCCTGGAGCTACGAAGATATGCCGGGTCTCGATCCACAGATCGCGATGCATAGGTTGAACATCTTACCAGATGTCAAACCTATCAAACAACAACAGCGACGCTTCCGCCCGGACATCATGAACGCCATCGATCAGGAGGTGGACAAGCTCTTGACCAGTGGCTTCATCCGTGAGGAACAACACCCGGACTGGGTAGCCAACGTCGTCCCTGTCACCAAGAAGAACGGGAAGATACGAGTCTGTATCGACTTCAGGGATCTCAACTCTGCTTGCCCGAAGGATGAATTCCCGCTCCCAATCACCGATGTAATGATCGACAACACATGTGGCTTTGAACGCATGTCCTTCATGGACGGGTATTCAGGCTACAATCAAATCAAGATGTTCCCCGATGACGCAAAACACACGTCATTCAGGACTCCGAAAGGTGTTTTCTGCTACACAGTAATGCCCTTCGACTTGAAGAATGCCGGTGCAACATACCAACGAGCGATGAGTACCATCTTCCGTCAACATCTTCGCAAGACAGTTGAGTGCTATGTTGACGACATCGCAGTCAAGAGCCGCCTCAAAAAAGATTACCTACAGGACCTGAAGACGGTCTTCGATCTCATGCGGGCACATCAACTCAAAATGAACCCCACTAAATCCTTCCTGGGGGTTTCTAGCGGCAAATTCTTGGGCTTTGTCATCATGGCAAAAGGCATTCATGTCGATCCCGAGAAGACTAAAGCCATCCTCAACATGGACCCTCCGAAGAACCTTCGAAAACTTCGGGGCTTACAGGGACGTCTGGCATACATCCGGAGGTTCATAGCAAACCTCTCCGGTAAATGTCAACCCTTTACTCAGCTCATGAAGAAGGGAGTCTCTTACGTCTGGACAGAGGAGTGCCAAAAGGCTTTCGACGACATCAAGGCTTACTTGACAAGCCCGCCAGTCCTAGTGGCACCTGTCGCCGGCAAACCCTTCCTCCTCTACGTCCGTGCCATGGATCATTCCCTCGGCGCTTTACTCGCTCAAAACAGCGATGCAGGCTACGAGCAAGCAATCTACTACCTCAGTCGAACACTCATCGGGGCCGAACACCGGTACAATCCCGTTGAAAAGGAGTGCTTGGCTTTGGTGTTTGCCATTCAGAAGACTCGTCATTACGTCTCGGGCCAGACAATTCACGTCATCTCCCGAGTCAATCCACTCAGAGTTCTCATGACGAAGCCAGGGTCATTAAACTCCCGGCTGGCTACATGGGCGATCCTACTAACGCCATACAACATGGTGTTTGTCCCGCAGAAGGCGGTCAAGGGTCAGGCCCTGGCTAACTTTTTAGCTGCACACCCCATCTCAGAGTCTTCAAAACTCTATGAAGATATCCCGGATGAAGTCCAAGAATCAAACGTCACTGAAGGAAGCCCCGTTTGGCGGATGTTCTTCGACGGCGCTTCAAGAACGGGCCCCAACGGCCAAATCATCGCAGGAGTGGGGGTAGTCTTGGTCTCCCCCGATCAGCTGGTCATCCAGCGCGCATACTCTCTTTCGAAGCCGTGCTCCAACAATGTTGCTGAGTACAACGCACTCGTCATGGGACTCCAGCTAGCACAACAGCTGGGGGTGGATCATCTGGAAGCCTACGGCGACTCGAAACTCGTCGTAAACCAGATTCGGAGGGCAATACGAGGTTCGCCATGAAGATTTGATCCCTTACCATGAAGTTGTATTGAACATCATTTCAACCTTCACTGGGTTCTTCATCGAACATGTACCCCGTCTACAAAACTTGGAGGCTAACGCTCTGGCTGGCCTCGCAGCCTCATTGGCCGCGCCCCTTGGGACTCAACACTATGTCACGGTAACTGGCCGAGACTTGATTTGTCCCAAAAACAACCTATGTTTGCAAATGGCTCACGTCGTGCCGACAAACACCGATGTTAATATCCAAGACTGGAGATTCCCGTTCATCGACTTCGCCGTCTACGGAATCCTTCCGGAAGATCCGAAGGAAGCCGTCTCAGTCAGGAGACGCTCTCTTCGATTCTACTACGATACAGCCACTAAAATGCTGTACCGACGCTCCTTCGATGGGCTTCTCCTTCGATGCCTGTCTAACGAAGAAGCAACCGAGGCTCTTCAAGAAGCTCACGACGGAACTTGTGGAGCTCATCAACCCGGTCCTAAGTTGCAAGATCGACTGCGACGTATGGGCTACTACTGGCCAACCATGGCCGCCGACGCAGTGGAATATGCTAAGAAGTGCCATGCATGCCAACTTCATGCAGACTTCATACATACACCGTCTGAACCTCTACATCCTACAGTCGCCTCCTGGCCATTCGAAGCCTGGGGCATGGACATTGTAGGACCAATCACCCCTCCTTCATCAAGAGGACATCGTTTTATCCTGGCCATCACCGATTACTTCTCCAAATGGACGGAAGCAGTCCCACTAGCGGAAGTAAAAAGCTCCAGGGTGGTCAGCTTTATCAAACACCATGTCATTTACCGTTTCGGAATACCCAGGCGAATCATTCATGACAATGGTCCCCAGTTTATCAGCCACATTTTCAGCAGGTTCTGCGACAAGAATCGCATTCAGAATGTGGCCTCAACCGCCTACAATCCGGCAGCAAACGGATTGGCCGAGGCGTTCAACAAAACTATCGTCAGGCTACTCAAAAAGGTCGTGTCATCCAACAAACGCGACTGGGACGAAAAGCTTAGCGAATGCCTTTGGGCCTACCGCACAACGGTACGGACCCCAACAGGCAACACTCCATTCTCCCTGGTCTACGGGAGCGAAGCAGTACTGCCTCTCGAGATACAGATACCTTCGCTCCGCGTGGCAATCACAAACGATCTCACAGAAGAAGACAATCAACGTCGTCGTCTGCAGGGAACTGGAGGCACTTGACGAAAAGCGTCTCCTAGCTCAACAACGTATCGAACTTTACCAAGCCCGTATATCACAGGCTTTCAACAAGAAGGTCAAGCAAAGAACTTTCCAAGTTGGCGACCTGGTTTTAGCAGTCAGAAGGCCAATGGTGTTAACTCATAAGACACCAGGAAAGTTCGAGCCCAAATGGGAAGGACCCTTCATCATTGAGACGGTATACTCAAACGGTGCTTACCGCCTCGCCAAACCCAATGGGGACTTGTTTATGATGCCCATCAATGGCAAGTTCCTAAAGAAGTACTATTCTTGACATCCTCCAAGACATGTATTTCCCCAAACAACCTCTTTTCACAAAAATCAAACGCTTCCGGAACCCAGCTGTTCCGTGGCATCCTTCCGTAGAAAGATAACCACGTCCACATTACCTCTGAGTTGTCTCTCTACATCCTACAAAGCGGAACCTTACATTTCGTGAGCTTACGCTATCCTTCATGTTTACCATATCCACATTACCTCTGAGTAAACATCCCGTACAAACAACTCCTGTGTTATCGTACATTGATCGCAGAACTTCCATGTCCACATTACCTCTGAGTTGTTCAGCGTATCCCCCAGAATCATTCCTACCATGTCCATAAATACCTCTGAGTAGGAAGATTCTATCATTTGAACCTAATGATTGCCATGTCCACATTACCTCTGAGCAAACATGTTGGTTCCTTCAAACTTATTATCTGTACCTAAAAACCAAGGTGCGCAAAAGATAATAGGTCTACATAAATCATCAAGTTCATAAGATCAAAAATGAACACATCACAAAAAAAAGAGATAGTGTATTTCTTTATTTTTCAAAGAAGGGAGTACAGAAATACGCTATTTCTCCAGCAAGAGTTACAAAAACACATAAAAAGAAGAGAAGCTATAGTCCCCGATCCTCTCCAGGGTGGGATGAAAGCTCTCGGACTCGACGTCTCAGGTCGGCAGTACGAGTTTCCACAGTCGCCTGGACTCGCAGCTCGGCTTCTTGACGCATTAATCCGACAGCCTCAGCAGAAGTTTTACTTTCATACTTCTCATCAAGCTGTCGTCGCTGCTGAGCCAAAGCAAGGGTCCGCTGAGTAAGAGTCGCTTCCTCCTGCTTGAATGCCACGTGTTCAGCCAGGACACGATCAGCTTCTAGTTGAAGTTGGGCCCGCTGGTCTTCAAGACGGCGCATCTGAGCATCAACCTCTGCGATGTTAGCGTCCACCGCAGCCCGCTTCTCCGTCGTCTTCTCCATAGATTGAGACAACTGCTCCGCCGCAGCCTCAGTCCCAGCCACTTCACGCTCCCAACTGCTCACATCGGCCCGATGGAAAGCCTCGATTTCAGCAATCAACTTCCCTATCTCTACATCTATCAAGACAGAGAGGTCATTTCGTTGGATGCGCTGCAGTTCCGCGAGCCGCTCGTCCAGCTCAATCACCGAAACCTCCAGAATTTCGACCATATGGTCATGGCCTTGGTGAATGCGGATCAGTTCGGTACAAGGTATTGCCAAAGCTTTTGCTGTCGCAAAGCTCCCCTTGCCATCCATCACTGCAGATACTCCTTTCTCCAGCATTTTGTACACTCCCTCGACGAGGAACTTCACATACTCGTCGGCATCCGCCAGCACCTGCGGCGTCATAGCATGAGTTGGGAGAGCTACTACAGTTTGCGGACCGGAGGAAGATCTGCCAACCTCGATCTGAGAGGTTTGAACCTCGGCAGCAATAGGCTCTTCATCAACAGGGGCCAGACTGCTAGCCCGAGGAGCCGAAGGAACAGAAGGAGCCGACACATGCGTCGTGATAGTACCCCAAGTAGAAGGAGCAACAGACGGTTCCACACCCTTACCCTTCTCAAGCCCGGAGACATCACCGACGTCAACGGCCACCTCTTCTACCCCCGACGTTCTTTCAGCATCAGCTACCTCCCCCGGCAAAACGGAGAGATCAACATTTATCTCCTGGCCAGCCCCAGGAGACAAGACCGGCAGAAGGGTCTCATTCTTCTCAAGTCCCTCTACAGGGACAGAATCTGTCGCTACCGCCTGATCGGTAGCCATCTCTATGTCCATGGTTGAAGCCAAGGAAGAATTTGGCAATGATTCAGCTGACATCCCCTCATCATGACAAAGAGGAGAATCAACCCTCTCCTCTATCCTCACTGCTTCTGCTGCCCCCGCAACAGACTCCTGCAGCTCCGGAGCGATGTCATCGGAAGATGATGAACTTCATTCCTCTTCATCACCAGGAAGCTGCGCACTTGCTAAACCTTCGATATGTGAAGCCTCCGCTGTGGCCTTCGTCACCTCGGAAGCTGCTGCACCCTCAGGGTCCCTCCTGACATAACCCGGGGATACTGGAACCTCCACGATGACAGTATCCTCCGGATCTTCCTCCATGAGAGACATCATTGTCGGCGGGATACGCACTCCAGGCGAGCTCGCCATCTCTTCTCGCCTACTCCCACCCGACTTTGGGGTACGAGGTTTTCTTTTTAGCGGCTCCTACAAAAGAAGATCAGGCCTCGTCAGTGGCGGAACCAAAATCAGATTTAGTAGGATGTCCTTACCTCTTCGGACGCCGAATCCGATGACACCGTCGGTAACGATGCCTTCTTCTGCTTCTTCGACACAAGAGATTTAGCCCATATATCTGCACATCGTTTCGATCGATCGCCAGAAGGTTCTGCTTGTGATGCGGAGGGGGCACTCCGTTGACCCACCCCTGACGGACGATGCGGCCGGGCCTTCACTGGCGTATCCCCAGTCGCTGCTAACTGGGTGCCTGCGATAAGGCTGGTCTCCCTGTCATATCCGGAGGGCGGGGCAGCCATAACACAGTAAAATTTGGCGGCCGAGTAAAGAATGGGCGGCCGCGGATCGGGGATGGGCAACGTAAAACGAGCTCCGGTACATCCGGCATTATAGTAATGCCAAGCTCGTGCACCATCCAACAAACTTCCAACATACCCCAGGGTATTACTGGGGTTATCCAACATCATCTGAGCATAACCAAATTGCCGCGCAAAGCAGCTCGGCAAGTATGGTTCCAGGTAGCACTGATTCCTGTTCCGGTACACCAGATGGGACGGCCGGATACTTTACAACCAGCGGAATCCCCATTGAGGCAGAGTGGTGGTACCTTCGCCCAGGTCTCTTAAATCCTCGTTGGCCTTAAAACCCAAATAGATGGGACCAACTTTGGTGATCTCCCAACTCTGAAGACGGGATAAAACCTTTCTACAAACCGGGACACCAGTATGCAACCAGCTCCTCCGATGGAAACGACGAAGGAATGCATCTCCAGCCATATAATCTCCTTCCGAGCCTGGGCTCATCACACTGGGATGATGCAAAATCAGCCATCCTATCAAATAGTAAAACGGCAGTTCAGCGCGCGGGAAGTTATTGTTTCGGCCTCTGTCATGAATCACATTTCCAGCAAACTCTCTCAAACCTCGCTGCAGGTTACATACCATTGCGGGGAGAAGAGCCAAACGCCGGCCGAAAACCAGCTTCACGGCTGGCAGGATTAAGTTTCGGGTCATCCTCTCTACGGCACCGGATCCGCCCGCGAACACGCAATCCCGGAGCCATATCATCAGGTAGGATGCCAACACCGCCTTGGGTGACATCCGATAAGCAAGATGCCAGAAGCAGCTGTAGGAGCGTGCATCTGACTGCTGGTCCTCATTTCCTCGGGGATTTTTCTCCCCTAACCTGCTCATTTCGGACAACACTTCGCTACGAGAGAGCGCCGATGGAGTAGAAAATTGTGAGGGATCCATCTTGTCTTGTTTAAAGACATAATCTCTCCAAGCGGTCACATGAGGCTGCGTCCCGTTCCTATCCCGCCTCTGTATATAGTAATGATGACTCGCCACTTCCTTGAAGACGGCCGTCATCTCCTCAGCCCTGTCCCCCAGGACTTGAAATTCCTCATTGGTCGGAAAGTACTCTTCATAGGGTTCCGACCCCCAAGGGAGTTTAGACACCTCATACATCTCATGAAGTGCGAGCCCTAATTCTCCTACCGGAGTAAAGAAGGTCCCGGTATGGATATCAAACATCTCCAGGAGTGCGAGGAACATGTGCCTATTAAGGTCAACACCCGCCTGGGTAGCACGGATCGCGGCAGTCAACCCGATCTCTTGGAGCTCAGTCCGAAACCGCGACAAGATCCAGAGCGTCAGTTTATCCCATTTGGAGATGTAATGGCACCAACCCTCCACCCGAAACTCTCCTGTCGGGTAGGAACGTTCCATCAAAAACATACGATGTGTAAAAGTCGAAGCACTATAAGCAAACGTATCAATGGGTACATCACTGTAGAGGCTCCCAGGACGTAAAGTCCGCCAAGTGTAAGAAGACCCAGACCGTACAACGGTCAAAACATCCCTTTGGTCGGAAGTAGAATCAATTTGGATGACACCAGTCACCGCTCCCCCCTGAGAAGGGGTAAGCTCCCAAGACATTCTCCTCTGGGAAACAAGGCGACAGAAGGACGTCAAAGGCCACTGACGTTCAAGTTGCTTAACAGTCATATGCACTCCATTCGCAGTAAAGAACCAGTCCTCCTTGACCTTCAGTACTGACGAGTCAGTAGAAGTGAGACGGTCTCCAAACAGGAACTCAGGCTTCAGGAAGGTCACTTTATCAGATGTAGAGGGTTTAATAACTCCACGCTCCATCATCCGTTTGAGGAACCAATACTGCTGTTCACGGATTAGGGTCATTCTCTCAGGAGGTTGATCCAGCATAAGAGCATCTTGAGCAGGGTTTATCACTTCCTCGTTATGCTCTACTCCCATTTGGTTGAAGGCAGCCTCCAAGAAAACTTCACTCAAAAGCGGAATTGCCATCGACACTAGTAAAAGATCAGAAAAAGTCAGAAGAGAACACACAAATGTGTCTAAAGGAGAAAACTGCGGCGCATCTTCAGGGTTTGAACCCATGCGCGTCAGCAGTATAGCCTTGGCGCATCTTCAGGGTTTGAATCCATACGCGTCAGCAGTATAGCCTCGGCGCATCTTCAGGGTTTGAACCCATGCGCGTCAGCAGTATAGCCTCGGCGCATCTTCAGGGTTTGAACCCATGCGCGTCAGCAGTATAGCCTCGGCGCATCTTCAGGGTATGAACCCATGCACGTCAGCAGTATAGCCTCGGCGCATCACCAGGGTTTAAACCCATGCGCGTCGGCGGACAAAGACCGCGGCACATCATTAAAGACTCAAGGCCTATGTGCATTGGCGTATGGACAATGAGACTTACCAACCACCTCCGGCCGAACTTCGACAGGCCGACGAGGAACGACAGCCGCCGCAACTTCCGCGGACTCCTTCGCTTTCTCCTTTCCCTTGCCGGCAGCACCGCGGGGAGTCTTGGAAGCCATTCTCTCGAGGAAGGAGAAGTTAGGGTTTTTGAAGAAGAAACTCTAAAGAAGCAGAGGCACAAAGAAGAAGAACCCTTTCTCTCTCCAACTCTTACCTATTTATAGGGCTTGGTCGCACGCGTGAACAGATGACGTATGATCTCAGCCGTCGTCTCGGGTTCTGTGCAAGGATAGCAGCAAATAAAACCAAAAGATCATCATCAATCTTTTCGGTTACCGAGGCACCATCATCATTAACTGAGAAGAGCATGCGCCCGAACAGGCATGCGCCCAGAAATCATGCGCCCTGACCTCCATGCTTCTTATTCAAAGTATTCCAAAACTTATTCAAAAGTTTTAAAAACTTTGAAGGGGGTCTTGTAGAAGCATGGAATTTCACAAACAGAAAGCCCATGCGCCAGACACTACATGCGCCAGAACTCAGACGAAGAACTTCACAGCAAAGTCAATAAGTATAGACATTTGAAGAAGGACTTTTTATTTATATATAAAAGTCTATTACATGTCTAGAAAAGGTTGTACAAAGGAGAATTTCTACAAAGGAAAGATCCTAAGTCTACAGCCAGCGGCCACCACGCGCCTCCAGTTAGGCGCAGCAGTCATCATGCGCTGCCAGTCACCATGCGCTGTCATCAGGTGCAGCAGACATCATGCGCCTCCAACCAGGCGTATCCCACCATATCTTCAGCAGCTCAGTCATGTGCATCCAGCTCAGTTATGTGCATCCCTTCAGCCAAATTCTTCTAGCCAGGCTCACCTGGCCGAGCAGAGCCCAGTTATGTGCCGCTCTTCCAGCCAGGCTCACCTGATAAGTGCTTCGCCAAGCAAAGCATTTAACCCTCTGGTTGGAACCAAGGAAGAGAAGAGCACCGCAAATGCTGTGGCCAGGGGAGGCTTCAAAAGAGCCTCCAAAGCCGAAGGAAGACCGTGATCGAAACCGCGGCTAAAGGAGCAGCTTTCGACACGATCAAAGTGGGGAAACCCCACTTTGAAGGAAGAGAGAGCCTAGCACCGCCATTCCGATCTACGGCTCTTCCGGAATAACGGGGACAAGGCCCGAGCATCCCTATCTTTGGATGCAACAGGCACCTTCCGCCTGCCTCGGAAGCCCTCGACTCCGTCTTTTGGATGTAACAGTCACCTTCAAGTGCATCGAAGACAACACAGCGTCTCATCTTCACCCTCGGGAGCACTTCGTCAACAGAATGCACCCGCATGTTCAAGTTCATGTTGGAAGTACGTGAGGGAATGAGAAGCAAATCTTCTCTCCATGCCACTATTTATAGGCCGGGCAGATCAAACCCACGCGCCAAGTGGATGGCCCTCCGAATTCCGTGCAATGAATTTACATTAAATGGATGAACCGGACGCCTTGAATTCAGCCAAACGGCTATTTATGGCACTCGAAGAGCGAGACAGCCGCATCATTAAAAGACATATCCGATGCACCAGCCAGACAGCGCATCACACGGATGCACCCTTCGGCATCAGGCGCATCACACAGACGCGCCTTACAATACTCGGCACATTACAGAAGGTACGCTGTGAAACCCATAACTTTTAAATTGCATTTATTTATTTTCTCTAATTTTTTAATTTTCTAGAATAATGTTAGAGTACTTATTTAAATATAAAATTATTAACTGCTAAATTAGAATTTGCTTTTCTAACATAATGATGGATATTTAGCTAATGTTGATAATATTTAAATTATATTAAAAAAAAATCAATTTATGTGGATCTTTGCATGTCAACCAGACCAAACCTAATTTTAGAACCCAAAATATTTTTAAAACAAAAATTCTAGAATTATTAAATATTTATTAGTTTCAATTTTAGCTAGAAATTATTTTTGGGCCAAAGTTTTCTTTGAGAGCCAATGTCATTTTATTTTTCCAGCCCATAGTCCATGAGCCAACAAAATCCTAAGCATTTTTTTAAAATCCAAAACTTGACATATTTAGCCCATAAACCCATTTAATGGGTCACAACCCATTAACCCTTTGACTCATGGTTGCTAACTTTGCTTTTGTCAGGGAATGAATGAGCTCATTCATTAGTATTTCCATTTATTAAGATTGGTGTTTGCTGTTGCTTGTTCTTCTTCAAAACCGAAACTCATCGGTTTGTTTCCCGATCCAAACCCGTCGACCTCTTCACCTCCCCGCCGTCGGCCATCAAGGCTGGGATGGTCTTCCACCTCCCTCTCCGGTAACCCCCAAAACCCTTTTCTCCTATAAAAACCCCTACTACCATCATCCTTTTCCCCCACACCTCTTCTTCCCCAAATTATTTTAAATCCCTAGACCTCTGGCGACCACCCATTTCCGGCCAAGCACCACCCGCCGAACCCCTGGCCGAGCAACCCGAGGCCGGCGCCTCCTTCCAGCGCGACCCGAGCCGCTACCCGGCGCACCCCCGACCCCCGCGGCCGACCGCGCCCGACCGGCGACCCCCGCCGCCGTCCACCGCCGGCGTACGCCTGCGTGGCCTTCGCCCGTCGACCTCGCTTGCCTCTGTCCGTGTCCAGCGCTGACTGTTGTGCCGTTCGACTTCCGAGATTCAATTCGGGATTTTCTTTCGATTTCGGTTTTGGGTATAATTCTGGAACTTCATTTCTTTTTGTCTATGATGATACTGGTCCACCAAATTCCATTAGGAATCTGGGATTTCCAGTAACGTAACAATTACGTTACTATTTTTTTTTATTTCGAATTTTCTTCGGGATGTCGGGATTTCCGAGGGTCCTTCGGAAGGAGCTCTGGAGAATGATTAGAAATTCTGGGATTTACATTTCCTTTCGATCTCGGGATTTCCGAGATTGATTTCGGAAAGTTTCTTTTTTTTTATATATATATGCTATGCCTTGATTGCTGTTGGTTAATTTCTTTGGATTGATGTTTTTCTTTGGTGCTGGAGATGTTCTGTTAGTATTTTGGTGAAGTTGGAAAATTGGTTTTAACTCTTGTTTCTGTTGGAAATTCTTTTGGGTTATATGTCAATGCTGGAATGTGAGTTAGTATGCTGGTTTTGATTTGGAAAAAAATAAATTATTTTGATAGATATTCTGTGGACTATTTTGGGTTGGAAAATATTTGCAGGTTTTCCGTGGCGCATTTCCCAGTTTTGGGTTTGTCCCGGAATAGAGGAAGTGCTGCCCAAATTTTTACAAAAATTATATTTTATTAATTTCAAAACTGGCTTTCGAAAATGAATTTCTAAACTGATTTTCGGGCGACGACCATACCGGTCTGTGGGCCCCGGCGAAATACAAACGCACCGGTCCGACCGGACGTTGTGGTATTAGCCGAAGTTTGAGGAATGGACCGAGTCTGAGACTCTTAGTTTCATTTTCAATTATTTTATTTAACATTTAGGCTATTTATAATTAGATATTTAATTCTTGCACTTTAATTATTTATTTCAGTCATTTTCTCTTATTTAATGTAAAAGAAAATTGTACCGGGCATAAGCCCACCCTAGGACCAGTAGCTGTGCCCATGTATTTGTGTAGCGTAGTTATTTTCTTTTCTTTTTCTGGTGGATGTGATTTGGGTGGATTTTGGATTGATTTCATATTCGTAGATAGGACGTAATTTACGGCTTAAATACGAGTTTAGCTAAAATAAATAAAATATTCACTGTTTGTCACTAAAAGAAACTGTATTTTATATACATATTATGAAAACACAAAGTTTTCCAAAATTGTAATCGATTCTCGTGATTTTCCAAATAATCCAATTAACCGGTTAATCAACGCACGTAGTTGCGACATAATCGTTAGCTGTAAATTAATACAACTTAAAACCTGACTAGGACTTACTACTAGAGATTGCAACTAGCACACTTAGTCTGGTTATTCAGGAATCTAAGTCGAGTTCTCAATTGTAGGAACTCGAAGTTACAACTGACGTTCCTCCTCGGTACCGACTCGTTCTTCCAGTCAATCTAATACAAGGCAAGTACAGTTGTGATTGTTTGCAATTTAATTAGTAATAGTAATCTTGCATGCTTAAACCACATTTCTACACGAAACTCTCTCCTAGAGTATTGATTGTTATTGTCTCATTGCCTCATTGAATCTAATTGACTCGGGATATTGGGGGAGTAGTGTAGCGTCTATGACCAATACCCCTCATTGAATCTAATTGAATCTAATTGTACGAGCTTACCCCTCTCACACACGGGGATAGGCCGGACCATATCAGTGAATCATCCCAAACCGGTCATAGTCGTTACTTACTCAAATCACATGTTTTCAATTGTAGAACTGTTGGAAAATATTGCATTTCTAAATTGTTTATAATTGCAAATTGCTAATTATTAGTTGAATTGTAGATTTTCATAATTGTACTTTGCTCCCTCCTGACTGGAGACCAACATTTTTAGGTTACACTGAGGATGACCTATTCCAGAGTATCTGAGGACTCAGAGCTATTGTTCAACAATCCTGGCTTGTACCAGGCGGTACTACCTGACGATGATGGCACGGCGTCTCCTTAGATGCTGTTGGTGTTAGTTAGATTTACTTCAGTTTATGGTCTTTAAACTTTTGTACTGGACAAGTTTTTATTATCGAATAAATGTTATTGTGGCAATTTTAGTCTTAAATGTTGTTGAATGACCTGCACATGGATTACAGCTTACTGCCGCCGTCTCATCAACGGTGCAGGCTGGGCATGATCCGATTCGACCCAAGTATTTGGGGACCGGGTCGTGACATGTTTTTAGTGGTGGCCCATGCAGGTCCAAAATCAACAACTTAGGAGAACCATATTAGAAACAAATAGAACACTAGAACATTAAATTGCCACAACCTAGGACCGGTATATAAATATATGATAAATATTTTGTTTAATTATAGACTGGTAGGATACCTTGCTTATGTTTGCATCCTAAACCTTCCAGAGAATGACCACTGACAAAACCAATCCTGCTGTCAATGAGGTGTCATCTCCGGATCGAACCCCGCCTCCTCAACCAAATCCAAGCTTTACATCCCACCAGCTGTTTGATCATCCCCATAATTCATCTAGTGAAGTTCTCACTACACTGGCAAATCCTACCTCTTCTCAAAAATGGGTACTTTTACTTGGGGAAGTACCCATTCCTGTTGCTCCACCAGTACCAGCAAACACCTCTCAAATGGTTGCTCTATTTCAAGAAATCCTGGAGTACCAGAAAGCTCAAGCTGAAGCCCAACAAGAACAGATGGATATCACGAGAGAAGTCATGAAGAACGTCAACGACGTCACCTTAGCTATCCTAAACTAAGTTGGAGCGGAATCTCGTCCAAGGAAGGATAACCCTGAATGTAGAAGATATTTGGGCCCTATCAAGTACTCTACTACCCGGCAGTCATGTCGTAAGAAGTTATTGGTTTGCAACTTCTGCAAAAGGCCTGGTCACTTCGCCAATATTTGTCGCAAGAGATTGGGGCAATGTTTGGCATGTGGATCTGCTGAACATCGGATAAAGAATTGCCCCTTACCCTTCCGTCAAACTAGAGCACCTATTCCAGCAACAACTGTTATGCAACAACCTAAGGACTCTCTTCATGTTCAGCAGACCATGCTTACTACACCCACTACAGGAAGGCATGAAGCAGACTCAAGGATCATAGAAGGTGAAGCAGTTGGAGACTGCTCATGCAAGAGTCAGAGCCATGAAGAATAGTACCTAAGACTGCTGAGTAGCAATATCTATTAAAGATGTAACAAGATGTCCTTAGATCAATTATGGGAGTTTTGTTGTAATACTCTTATATGAATAAAAAATCTTAGTTACATCTTATGGTAGATGTCCTCTCTAATATATCTTCTGGATTACTCTAGACATTCACCATTGACCTAGTTCTCGGCTCTTTTCCTATCTCTAAGGGATGCTATGGAGTCAACCTGAAGGAAGCCAAGAAGATGAAGGATCAGAACTATGGACTAAAGACTTTAAGACAGAGCTTCACCCTAGGGAGCACCTGTGTCCAAGAAGGATGAAATAGTACGGATGTGTATCGACTATCGGACACTGAAGAACAAGTACCCTTTTTCCTAGATTGATAATCTGTTTGAATCAATTTGAGTGGACTTAAGGTGTTTTCCAAGATCGAACTCAGATCTGACTACCATCAGATCAAGGTCAGGAAAGAAGACATTCCCAAAACGGCATTCAAATAAGGATAGTTGTTGGTCATGTCGTTTGGACTGACAAATGCTCCTGCTGTGTTCATGAATCTCATGAACAGAGTCTTTTATGAGTATTTGAATCAGTTTGTTGTCTTTTTCATAGATGACATTCCGATATACTCGAAGACTGAAGAAGAGCATGAAGAGTATATGAGAAAAGTTTTGGAAAGAAGAAAAGCTAACAAAAAGTGAATTTCTTAGACAAGGTGGTTTTGCCTATATTGTCACAAGAGAAGAATTTCGAAGAATCTCAAGAAGATAGCCACTGTGGAGAAATGGTATACCAAGATTCAAGTAGCTGAAGTTACGGCTGACTAATACCGGAAGTTGTGAAGGAATTTGCCAGGATTGCTGAACCTATAACGAAGCTGACTCGGAAAAAAAATGAAGAGTTCATCTGGACGGAGGACTGCCAAGCAGCATTCGAGGAGCTGAAAAAGAGGTTTATCACTGCACCAATTCTTGTGCTACCCGCAGGAACCGGTAATTTCTTAATTTACAGTAATGCCTCTGGAAAAAGGACTGGGTTACAATCTTCAACAACATGAGGAAATAATTGCTTACATATCTAGGCAATTACGGACTCATGAGAAGAACTATCCCACACATAATTTGGAACTTACTGTAATGGAAGCATTATGGAAAGGGGGTGAAAATATATGTGGACTATAAAAGTCTAAAATATATCTTTACTCAGAAAGACCTGAGTGTTAGACAAAGAAGATGGTTGAGGATTTCAACATCGATTTACATTACTATCCAGGAAGAGCAAAATGTGGTAGCTAATGTACATAGTTGATACTGATGGCGAAATTCTTAAACAAGAAGCGGCACCTGCTAGAAGACATCAGAAAGTTGGACTGGAGAAAAGAGCTGGATGTTGATTCAGTATCAATAAAATTGCAAGTGAGCTCGAGTCTGATGAAAGAAGTCAAGAAGACGCAGTTTCAAGAAGAAATATTTTGCAAATTGAGAGATCAAATGTTGGCAGGAACAATTGAGAGTTTCTCAATTGCCAATGATGAAGCTTTTGAAGAATGGTATGAGGTTTATGTATCTTCTGGCGAACTAAGGAATGAACTGATGGAAGAAGCGCGCAGTCGCAGTATCTCACATATGAATCGGGATATGTGTATCATTAATTGATATTATGAAATGTAGAAGGACAAATTCCAAGTATGGGATTAGATTGGTCAACATAAGGAGTTTAGCAGAAACCAGTAAGCTTGTTGCAGCCGCTGGACATTCTGGAGTGGAAGTTGAAGCCCATGAACTTTGTATCAGGATTACCTTAATTCCAAGGAGGGAAGAACACCAATTGGACTTTGTGGATTGACTGACTAAGTCAGTTCACTTATTTCCCTACAAATTGGTTTATTCACTAAGAAGTTGACAGCATTGTATGAAAGACAATGTAAGAGAAAGAGTACTGTTGGGTCTAGAAAAGGTGACTGACGCAGTAGAAGTAGTAAAGGTAATTAGAGACAAGCTCAGAATTGCCAAGATAGACGGAAGCATTGGGATTAAGTATAGACGTTGATCAGTGGAGTTTGAAGAAAGAGATAGTGTCTGAAGATCTCTTCTACCAAAGGAACGATTAGTTTTGGCAGAGTTGGAGAAGTAGCATACCGGTTAGCTCTACCAGCTAATCATTGAGAGTATGTACAATGTCATTTCATAGTTCAGAAGTTGCATCTTGAATCTGAGTAATATTTTGGACAATTCAGAGCTGGAGAGTAGATCAAGCCTTACAGTGTCAGAGAAACCAGTAACAAGCGTAGTCAGAGGTGAGTAGAAGATCAGAATTTGAGCCATCATTTAAAACTCCTATTCCTTATCTTTTCGTTCTAAACTTGACTGATGCTGCTAAGTTAGCCTAGTTTTGCAAGCTGTCTCTTTTTCAAGCTTGATCATGACGGTATTTTATTGGGTGCACCCACTAATATATTGTCTAATCAGGACCGGTGCATGATGGTCTGATCAACCTCGTGTACTTTGGTTCGCTTTTGTATTCTTTCTGCATGGATGATATCATAAATATTTTTTCTTTCCTCAACCGTCTCATCCATGACTGCCTTGGAAATCCTTATAGTTGGACCTGGGTTACGGGCGCAGTACCCGTACATGTTTGTCTTTCCTACCTTACTTTAATTTCGAGGACGAAATTTTCTAAGGAGGGAAGGTTGTGAAACCCATAACTTTTAAATTGCATTTATTTATTTTCTCTAATTTTTTAATTTTCTAGAATAATGTTAGAGTACTTATTTAAATATAAAATTATTAACTGCTAAATTAGAATTTGCTTTTCTAACATAATGATGGATATTTAGCTAATATTGATAATATTTAAATTATATTAAAAAAAAAATCAATTTATGTGGATCTTTGCATGTCAACCAGACCAAACCTAATTTTAGAACCCAAAATATTTTTAAAACAAAAATTCTAGAATTATTAAATATTTATTAGTTTCAATTTTAGCTAGAAATTATTTTTGGGCCAAAGTTTTCTTTGAGAGCCAATGTCATTTTATTTTTCCAGCCCATAGTCCATGAGCCAACAAAATCCTAAGCATTTTTTTAAAATCCAAAACTTGACATATTTAGCCCATAAACCCATTTAATGGGTCACAACCCATTAACCCTTTGACTCATGGTTGCTAACTTTGCTTTTGTCAGGGAATGAATGAGCTCATTCATTAGTATTTCTATTTATTAAGATTGGTGTTTGCTGTTGCTTGTTCTTCTTCAAAACCGAAACTCATCGGTTTGTTTCCCGATCCAAACCCGTCGACCTCTTCACCTCCCCGCCGTCGGCCATCAAGGCTGGGATGGTCTTCCACCTCCCTCTCCGGTAACCCCCAAAACCCTTTTCTCCTATAAAAACCCCTACTACCATCATCCTTTTCCCCCACACCTCTTCTTCCCCAAATTATTTTAAATCCCTAGACCTCTGGCGACCACCCATTTCCGGCCAAGCACCACCCGCCGAACCCCTGGCCGAGCAACCCGAGGCCGGCGCCTCCTTCCAGCGCGACCCGAGCCGCTACCCGGCGCACCCCCGACCCCCGCGGCCGACCGCGCCCGACCGGCGACCCCCGCCGCCGTCCACCGCCGGCGTACGCCTGCGTGGCCTTCGCCCGTCGACCTCGCTTGCCTCTGTCCGTGTCCAGCGCTGACTGTTGTGCCGTTCGACTTCCGAGATTCAATTCGGGATTTTCTTTCGATTTCGGTTTTGGGTATAATTCTGGAACTTCATTTCTTTTTGTCTATGATGATACTGGTCCACCAAATTCCATTAGGAATCTGGGATTTCCAGTAACGTAACAATTACGTTACTATTTTTTTTATTTCGAATTTTCTTCGGGATGTCGGGATTTCCGAGGGTCCTTCGGAAGGAGCTCTGGAGAATGATTAGAAATTCTGGGATTTACATTTCCTTTCGATCTCGGGATTTCCGAGATTGATTTCGGAAAGTTTCTTTTTTTTTATATATATATGCTATGCCTTGATTGCTGTTGGTTAATTTCTTTGGATTGATGTTTTTCTTTGGTGCTGGAGATGTTCTGTTAGTATTTTGGTGAAGTTGGAAAATTAGTTTTAACTCTTGTTTCTGTTGGAAATTCTTTTGGGTTATATGTCAATGCTGGAATGTGAGTTAGTATGCTGGTTTTGATTTGGAAAAAAATAAATTATTTTGATGGATATTCTGTGGACTATTTTGGGTTGGAAAATATTTGCAGGTTTTCCGTGGCGCATTTCCCAGTTTTGGGTTTGTCCCGGAATAGAGGAAGTGCTGCCCAAATTTTTACAAAAATTATATTTTATTAATTTCAAAACTGGCTTTCGAAAATGAATTTCTAAACTGATTTTCGGGCGACGACCATACCGGTCTGTGGGCCCCGGCGAAATACAAACGCACCGGTCCGACCGGACGTTGTGGTATTAGCCGAAGTTTGAGGAATGGACCGAGTCTGAGACTCTTAGTTTCATTTTCAATTATTTTATTTAACATTTAGGCTATTTATAATTAGATATTTAATTCTTGCACTTTAATTATTTATTTCAGTCATTTTCTCTTATTTAATGTAAAAGAAAATTATACCGGGCATAAGCCCACCCTAGGACCAGTAGCTGTGCCCATGTATTTGTGTAGCGTAGTTATTTTCTTTTCTTTTTCTGGTGGATGTGATTTGGGTGGATTTTGGATTGATTTCATATTCGTAGATAGGACGTAATTTACGGCTTAAATACGAGTTTAGCTAAAATAAATAAAATATTCACTGTTTGTCACTAAAAGAAACTGTATTTTATATACATATTATGAAAACACAAAGTTTTCCAAAATTGTAATCGATTCTCGTGATTTTCCAAATAATCCAATTAACCGGTTAATCAACGCACGTAGTTGCGACATAATCGTTAGCTGTAAATTAATACAACTTAAAACCTGACTAGGACTTACTACTAGAGATTGCAACTAGCACACTTAGTCTGGTTATTCAGGAATCTAAGTCGAGTTCTCAATTGTAGGAACTCGAAGTTACAACTGACGTTCCTCCTCGGTACCGACTCGTTCTTCCAGTCAATCTAATACAAGGCAAGTACAGTTGTGATTGTTTGCAATTTAATTAGTAATAGTAATCTTGCATGCTTAAACCACATTTCTACACGGAACTCTCTCCTAGAGTATTGATTGTTATTGTCTTATTGCCTCATTGAATCTAATTGACTCGGGATATTGGGGGAGTAGTGTAGCGTCTATGACCAATATCCCTCATTGAATCTAATTGAATCTAATTGTACGAGCTTACCCCTCTCACACACGGGGATAGGCCGGACCATATCAGTGAATCATCCCAAACCGGTCATAGTCGTTACTTACTCAAATCACATGTTTTCAATTGTAGAACTGTTGGAAAATATTGCATTTCTAAATTGTTTATAATTGCAAATTGCTAATTATTAGTTGAATTGTAGATTTTCATAATTGTACTTTGCTCCCTCCTGACTGGAGACCAACATTTTTAGGTTACACTGAGGATGACCTATTCCAGAGTATCTGAGGACTCAGAGCTATTGTTCAACAATCCTGGCTTGTACCAGGCGGTACTACCTGACGATGATGGCACGGCGTCTCCTTAGATGCTGTTGGTGTTAGTTAGATTTACTTCAGTTTATGGTCTTTAAACTTTTGTACTGGACAAGTTTTTATTATCGAATAAATGTTATTGTGGCAATTTTAGTCTTAAATGTTGTTGAATGACCTGCACATGGATTACAGCTTACTGTCGCCGTCTCATCAACGGTGCAGGCTGGGCATGATCCGATTCGACCCAAGTATTTGGGGACCGGGTCGTGACATGTCCCCACACATCTCCATACCGAGTGGAACGCCAACCGACGTGCCCACTCAGCTGTCCATCGAACGTCACCAACATTAAATGCTGAACTGACAGAGTTGGCAGCACGGCTCCCAAAGTCTGAACAGTTGACAGCTTTTCAGAAAACGAAGCGTCGGCAACGTCAGCATCATCATGACTTTGTTTCGACGGCTACTGCCACGTGGCCACTCCACCATCAGCATGCGCCTCTACGGCCATGCGTCCAAATCAGCATACGCCTCTACGGCCATGCGTCCAAATCAGCATGCGCCTCAAAAGCCATGCGCCTCAGACTGTTCTCTGATCCCGAAAGACAGAAGGAAAGTCGCCTGCATGCGCCTCAAAAGTCATGCGCCCCAAATGGTTTGTAACTCCTAAAGGTTATGAGCCGCAGCCTCCTCCTGCGCCCAATCCAAGGCGCAGCCCACCAGATCACTCCTCTCCACCAAATCCGAGATCTTCGAACCATGAGTCGACGACACGTGTCTTTTGACTCAACTCATCCAAGATTTCAGCAACGGAAAGATCTTCTCTCTGCTACGTGCCGGCTCACAACAGCAGTATGAAGAGTTCTCCCCCTCGATCAGGGCGCAGCATCCGTGCGCCTCCATCAGCAACCTCCACGTGGCCTCCCCACACCGGCGTATCCTGCATGCGCGCATGAGCAGCCAGCCTGCAAAACTATAAATAGAAGGGTCATCTCCTTCACACACACACAGAGACTCAGAACAGACAAGACTCAAAAAGAATCCACAACAGAGAATCACCAGAGAGGCAGTCCTAGACACTCAACGTCTTCCTCCTCTCAGCAAGCTCCAGCACCCAGAGCAATCAATACCTTCAGAGAACCGATAACCGCCGTCAGCCGGTCAACGGAGTCAACGCATTACCACTCGCTCCATTGGCACTAAGGACCCAGCTTAAACAAAAGTGTACTCCTAGGACTACATCTAAGTCCTATATTGTATCACTGTTCTGTTTGTATTAAGATTTCAATCAAAACAATTTTAATGGCAAACATAGGCTTTCTACACAAATCTAACCCCAAGCTGAGTTCAAACCTGGGATTCAAATCTGAATTCAAATTGTCCCTATAATACTTAGGATTTCCAGTTCAGTCAATAAACTAATACATCAGTTAGCCATAATTAATTGTCTATTCTTGAATTTTGTCGAGCCTAACTAACAACTACAATCTAAGTTCCTGATACACCATGACTACAACATTCTAAGGAAGAGCTTAGCGAGGAAGGTTACTTGATAATTGTCAGGTCAGATACCATAAACAGGGCACGAGTCCACTGTGACTTGTCCTGATCTCAATTTTTGAAACCCTGATTTTGAGTATCACAAAGAAAATCAAAAACATGAACTAATCAATCGTGATCCACATCTATTCCTGATTAAGAACTTTCAATAAAATTCCAGAATCAAGAGGAAGGACTGATGTTCGAATGCTCACCTCAGATTGAATTAATTGAATCACCAACTGATTTGGCAAGGTGAGATCCAGATCGAACACGAGCTCCTGATTTAGACGAGGCTTCGATCGGACCGATAATTCCAGAGAGGAACCAGTTGTCGGCCGTTCCGTCGCGCAGGTCACCGGAGTCACCGAGCGCAGCTCGCCACCGCCAGCCGAGAGTCGGTTAGGGCTCAAAATTTGGGGAAGAGAAGTTGAGACAATGGAAATGAAAAAGAGCTACTGCTCTCTCTCTCTCTCTTTCTCAATCCACAAATAAAAAGAAAGGAAAGTTTGCAATTTTGCCCCTCCGCCAATACAAAATTCCAGATCAGTCCCTCCACCTTTGGTAAACTTTCAATGGAGCCCTCCCCCTTTTCAAAATTATATAGAATGCAATTAAATCACTTAGAAAATTGGTTAGAAGTTGTTAGGGAGTGGGGACCACTCCAAATAGATTTGAAAATTAGTTATTGGCCAAAAATTCAAATCTCCCTAAAAAAACAATCATAAAATATTAATCAATAATTATTACTTGAAAATGGTTTGAAATAATTTAATATTTAGTAAATTAAAATATTTCTTGAAAGCAGGAATGTGGGGTTACAGACGTAACTGCCTGGAAGCATAGGCAATCACCTTCCCATGCTGCTGTAAGACACAACCTAACCCCTTTCCTGAAGCATCACTACAGATAGTGAACCCTCCTGAACCTGATGGCAATGTCAGAATCGGAGCTGTCGTAAGCTGCTTCTTCAACTCATCGAAAGCTGTCTGATACTCCTCTGACCAAACAAACTCAACATCCTTCCGGGTCCGCCTAGTCAACGACTCTGCAATCCAGGTGAAATCCTGTACGAACCTCATGTAATATCCTGCCAGCCCCAAGAAGCTCCGGATCTTTGTTACTGAACTCGGTGCCGACCAAGCCTCAACTGCTGTGATCTTCTTCGGGTCCACTGAGATCCCATCTCCAGACCACATGACCCAAGAAGTCAACTCTATCCAGAAAGAACTCGCACTTCGAGAGCTTGCCATACAGCCTATCCCTCCTGAGTGTCTCCAGAAATACTCTCAAGTGCTCCTCGTGCTCCTCCCCGGTCTTCGAATATACCATGATATCATCGATGAACACCACCACGAACTTGTCCAAGTACTGGTGGAACACCTTGTTCATCAAGTTAATAAATACTGCTGGTGCGTTGGTCAGTCCAAACGGCATAACCAAGAACTCAAACTGCTCATACCACGTCCTGAAAGCGGCCTTCGAAATATCCTCCCTCTTCACCTTCACCTGGTGATAACCTAACCTCAGAACAATCTTGGAGAAAATCTGAGCTCCGCTCAACTGATCAAAAAGATCATCGATCCGCGGCAGTGGGTATCTGTTCTTGATCCTCAGGTTGTTGAGTGCCCTGTAGTCGATACACATCCGTACCGACCCATCCTTCTTGGGTACAAGAAGTACCGGTGCATCCCAAGGTGAAGAACTCGATCGGATGAAGCCCTTGTCCTGCAGCTCATCCACCTGCTTCTTCAGTTCTACCAACTCACTGTTGTTCACTCGATAGACATGCTGAGAAATTGGTTCAGTGCCGGGAACCAAATCTATCGAGAACTCAGCATCCCTATCTGGTGGAAGCCCTGGCAACTCCTCTGGAAATACGTCCATGAACTCTGTAATCAAGGGATGTGGAGCCGCCTGCTCCTCAACTAAAGCTCCGCAGAAAAGTTCGCCGTCCTGCTCTACCTGCCGTCGGGTGTACTCAAACTCTGGCTCTCCTGGCGCCCCAAACAGAACTCTACCCCCTTGGCAATCTATGCTGGTGTGATGCCTGCTCAACCAATCCATTCCTAATACGATATCATAGTTCGGTAGTGGCATTACGAGCAGACTCATCTCCAACTCTCGGCCTTCTAAAATAATACTCCGCCCTCTGCAACATCACTCACGAGGATAACACCACCCCGGTCCTGATCTTGCAGGTCCTAGGCAATGGTTCAGATATTAGGCAGTGTCTAATAGCAAATGATACTGATACGAAACTGTGAGAAGCCCCAGAATCAAATAGAGAGAAAGCTGGAATGGAGTCGAGAAGAATCGAACCTACAATAAACTCTCCAATGGCCTCTACATCCTCGGCCGCCATGGCGAAAGCTCGCCCCTGCTGGCCTTCCTTGGCCTGCTGCTGGTGTTGTACGAATCGATGCTGCTGAGTCGACAACGGTCTCTTCTGCAGTCCCCCTGGAGCCTTGGCTCCGGCTCCCTGAGCTGTCCTGCCCGAAAAGAGGGAACAGTCCCTCAACTGATGCTCTGACGATCCACAGAGGAGGCACTTCCCCAGCCTCTTCCTGCACTCAGTCCATCCGTGGCCCGGCTTCTTACAGAAGGTACAACTGATAGTCTGCTGCCTCGAGGACTGCTGCTGCTACACTGGCTGATGCCTCGACTGTTAAAACTGCTGCGGTTGGAACCTCTGCTACTGCTGGTGCTGCTGCTGAAAGTACGGCCTCTTGGTCGGTCCTCCGCTACTACTAGATCCCTGGGTGTCCCACCCCCTCTTGAGCTTCAGCTCAAGATCATCCTCTGCGGCTAAGGCATCTACCAAGATCTCCTCAAAGGTAGCACTGCGAGCACTCTTGGTATAGGACTTAACCTCCTTTACCAATCCCTTTCTGAACCTCCGGGCCTTCGTCACCTCGGACAAACCCTCAATAAATCTGTCCAGATGGCAGAACTCCTCTGCATACTTCTCCACGGACTGGCTGTCCTAGACTAAGGCCTCGAACTGAGTCTCGAGGGCTCCTAGCGCTGCATTTGGGAAAAACTTCTGATTGAACAGCTTCTTGAATGCTGCCCAAGTCTGCCCTGGAGTACCAACCCTCGGGTCGGTCTGGTACTAAGTGCAGGCCAGATTTTGCATCATGTTGGCCGTCGCCTCGATCTGAAGCATCACTGGAATCTCAGCCAATCTGAAAATCTCCTCCATATGCTCTATCCACTCATCGGCGTACAGAATGCCCTCTGTACCCCGGAAATCTCTCGGGTGCATCTTCTGGAAGTCTTGGATGTCCTTCTCCCTCGGCGGATGCGGCTGCTGAACTGCTGCTAGCTGAGCTGCTGTCCTCTCCACTGTAGTCAGGGCCAGATCAATGCCCCGACTAAACTCTGCAGTCTGGCGCTGCTGCTGGGCCTGCATGAACTGCTAAAAGAATGAGAACAATTGAACTTCGTCAACTATCCCCGAAGGTGGCTGCTGCTGCTAGAGCACCTCTGGAACTGCCGGACTCGGCCTGTGTGCTACTGGTGGAGGGGCTCCTCCGAACACAACTGAAACGTCTACCCCAGCTGGAATGACTGGGGCTGCGGTACCGGAGGCTGGCTGTTGAGGACGAGAGGTGGTCGACCTCTCATCGGTGTCCCTCTGACCTGGGCAATGTGATCTAGTCTCGACCATCCTGGAGACAAATCAAAAAGAAAATAATTGCTGAGAATGAGTCGAAATAGTAAAGGAGGACAGTTTATATTCAAAGGAAGACAATAGCAGCAAAATGTAGATATACGAAATCTAATAAAGAGTTTTTCCTAATGTGATTGAGTACCTTCAAAAATATCCTAATCCTACTGCAGGCTGCAGTGATACTCTAGTTCGAATACTACTGCATTTCTAAACTAGACCTGCATGGGCCACCACTAAAAACGTGTCACGATCTGTACCCAGTGTAGGGGCACGAGAAGTGGTTACGTCCAGCCTACGCCGCAGTGTCGATGGTAGAACGCTGTCTTAGGTCACATACATCTAACAGTTATAAGGTACCTGTACAGTATATACACTCTGAATGGAGGTAACATAATAAAGTACAACTCAATCACAACTAAGAAAGAAAATACGATAAGATAGAATAGATGAAACACAGAATCCATATATGATAATACAGATAAGAGAGTGCTAAAAGTCTAAGATAAACAACTCCACAAATCCAGAATATAATCTCCAAATATATACAAGTATACCCAATAGACAAAATGATAATAAAACTAGTCTAGCTAACTAGCCTAGTCTATAGGGGTAGTGTCATCTGCAAGTGCTGGGTCCTTCTGAGAGTCCAGCTCACATGTGTCGTCTAGGTCTGCTCCGTAATAAGTGGGACACAGCTCCTCAAAATCATCTGTAAAATTTTAACTGGTCCAGTCAGGACTGGAGTGAGCACAGTACATCTCACGCAGATCATATCATGACAGAAATATAATACAGACAATAGAGTAAGATACATGAAACGCTAAAGAATATATATAAGTAAAAGAGAAGACTGTAATGAAATATCTACTATAAGTAAAGAGCTACAGTGAACTAGTAATTTAGAGTACAAGCTAGACATGTCAACGGCTTGATAATAAACATGAGAGGTTGTACATGGCTACACTACTTTGGAAGTTGTCCACGTGACTATTTATACTCCTCCGTACCCCAATCAATACACAAGGATCCGTTCAAGTTATGTTATTGTACATGATTTCACATGGGGGCCCATATATGGGTGCACATGAATATAAATATGGGGGCTCCGTGAACATGAGAGTACATGAATCATGAGAGTGCACATGAATGGTGAAAGCATAAGAATACATGATGAAAGTGAAACACACATGACATGATGTATCTGATACTCCCGAAGGGGATAACATCATATGAAAAGATCCATAGAGTACTAATCCGTATTTTTATCGTGTCAGCATCAAGTAAAATAATCTAGAGCAAAAAAATAGTCCTAGCAAGTGTGAAACGGTCAGAAAATGTACTTGCATGATATCCTGAGTGTCTAAATGAAATACTATCTGAGTAGTGGTGTCTGGCTCCTATTCAGAACAGTACAAGTCACACCATATCCAAATTGGTAAAATGAGCTACTATGATGCATTCTACATGATATTGGGTCAATCCTAGACTAAATCGACCCTGGTTAACTTCAGTCAACTAACTAGTCAATGCTAGGTCAACTAGGTCAACCTAGACCCAATCAAGTCTCACTAGGCCTAACCAGGGCTATCCTAGTAAGCATACACCATTCAAGTCACACAAGTTTACATAACCCCACTCATGTGTATATATTCCATATGCCATAGGCTATTCCACCTAGGCCATGAGCCATATATACATATAGGCCACACATATATCAATTACCATATATACATACCAATTCCCATATGTCCATATACATACTATTTATATTGGCAAATGCAATACTTATATTACATTACAAATATCACATTATATATATATATATATATATATATATATATATAGGGATAGAGGGAACAAGGCATATGTGTGTGTGTGTGTCTCATATGAACTAAATCAAAACAGTGTGTGTAGAAGTGTGTGTGTGAACATGGGTTAAGTTCTCAGATTGTGTGTAAGTGAGCTGGTGTGTGTGTAATAGTTAGTTCATGTGGGGATAGGGTTATGTGCGTGACAGTGTGTAGATACATAGGTTAAGTCCTCAGTTTACCAATCTGTCCAGATCAGGATAGTAGAGAGTTCCAGGTTCCAGTTTTTGGTGTAAGTGTAAAGTGAGTGTAATATGGTGAAATCAAACAGTGCACTTAGTTTCGGATTTTCAGGATTGGGTAGTGTGTGTGTGAACTTGTATAATGTGTGTCTCAGTTTTCAGATGAGTGTATGTACATGTATAATGTAACAGAGTATTAGATAGGTGGATAGGTTAGTTTGTTGTGTATGAAGTGTAGAAGTGTACAGGCATGTAGGTATTGTGTACAGGTCATTATTGTTCAGATACATGAAGGGTTCAGCTATTAGTAATATGCAATGTTCAGTGAAGGTTAACAAATAGGTTAAATGTAATACCCAAGTTTCAGTTCAGAGCTCAACCTAATGCTCAAAATTGAAAATCAACTAAACTATCATCCCAAGTAACACAGAGGCGAAACCTAATCATAGCTCACATGTATACATGTATACAATCATTAATAAATCATTAATTGACAAGTTAAACTAAATTAAAACTCAGAAAATGTCTATGATAACACTGGTATCAGAATAGGAAAGAATGAGGGGCTTTTGATTTCGAATTACAAAGGAAAAGTGAAATTGGATGTGTACAAGTGTCTTACTCATATCCACGTGTCAGGGGAAAGGGTTTGTGTCCAACCAAGTGGATACAAACGTGTCCAAACAATCACACATACACAGACACAAAACTGTGTTCAGACAGTATCGTGCACGCGTGCACATCATTCGTGGACACGATACGACACGAATTAGGGCACGTGTCCATGGCTATAGGTTCGCCTAGGAGAGGTCTAGGGTTAGGTCACCATACAATGTGTCTTCGTGGGATACGAACACAGTGTCAGAGCCACTTGGGGCCGACTGTGCAGTGTCAATAAAATTCGTGCGGGCCAATTTGCATCCAAACCACTAAATAATATCTAATAAAAACTAATACACTTCATCTCAGTCACCTAGTGATTGTTCACACAAAATTTGGTGTCCAGAAGTGTCGTATCCAGTAAGAACTAGGACACGGGTAGCAGGGCACTTAGCCGAGCCCCATGTAGCGTGTCCAACACCAAATCCGACACAAAAATAACACATAAATACTTTCAGTCTTCACAAATATTAACATACACATATAGATCTAGGGATCTATGTAATTAGTTTTACAAAACACGAAAATAAATTCCTAATAGGCATTTTAACAAACACTTACCTATACACTACGACACGTGTCCGATACGGACAACAAATGGACACAAAATTACCCAAACTCTAGGGACAGATAGGGGACACCTAGATCTAGCCCTAAATGCAAAGAAATTAGGAAAAAGAATAGGTTTGAGTGGTTTACCTATTGAGTGTCAAACTCAAAGAAAGTCCCAAATGGAAGGAACACAAATAGCAACTCCCAAGCTCCAAATTATACAAAAACTGAGATAAATCTCCCCAAACAGTAAATAAACAGTAATTAGATCCTAATGCAAAAGACTAGAGTCAAAAAGGAATTGAAATGGATTTATTAGGAATTTAGGAAAGTGGGGATTCACCTTTCCTTCAAAAAACTAGGTTAAGCACAAAAGAGGCAAGAACAAGTGGAAGAGAATACTTATAGGGAAGGGGAAGCCCTAAGTGGCCGGCCATGGGGGCTTAGTTAGGGTTTGGGCTTAAATCATGGGCCTATGGCTTCATTACATTAGTCATAAAATTATTTCTAAGTCATAAGTCATGCACCAAATCACTAGTCCTCCTATTCAAACCTTGATTTCTAAATGACTAACCTAGATTGACTTAAGTTAGACTAGGGTCTCACTATGCTAACCTAGTCACCATAGTTAGGGTCAATACCTAGGTTAGTATACAAAGTCTCAACTAGTCGAAGTCAACAATCACAATTACCAATTCAAATAATTTAAATAAATTCAAAAATTCACAAATGACCAAATTACCCTCAATCTAAAATATGGTAGTGACAATACGAGCTAAACACATCCTCGGTGGCTAAACGTCACAACAGAATATACATAAAAGAGTGGGTAAGAGAAAGAACACCCATTTAGGCACCCTGGTGCTCCGTGTGGTCACCATTGAGTGGAAGGTCCGGTAGATCCTTGAGCTCCTCAACCAAATTTGGCGAAACAAAAACCAGTAGGGTCAGATCCCTAATAGCAAGTACCACAAAGAAAGCCAAACTATGAACTAAACTAGCATACAAATCATAACAAAACTAAGATAAATAATCAGAGCAAGCAAGAATAATGTAAGGGTACCACAAAAAATATGAAAGAAAAAATGGAAATGTATGAACATGTTAAGTGAAGCTAAGCATGTGATCATGTATGATGAAGCCGAGCAAATAAATACGTAAGTGTGGCCGAACGTGTAAGGTAAGTAGTGAAGCCAGACATGTAGCAGGAATAATTGCACTTACAAGAATCTAGATACTAAAATAACGAGCTGGAACAAGACTAGACTAGACAAGAATGAAATTCATCCATCAAACACGGCCAAGCAATGCGTACAGTTTGATACATTAGCTAACTAGGGTTAGCACAATCTGAATTACTAACATATACACTTTGAGAAATACAATCCGGCTGCCCGTCTTGTAAGCCCACTTCCCGATGTGTTTATTATTATTGTTTATTTTATTTCAATTTTAAATATTTACTTCATTTTTCGTATTCAAGAGTTAAATCGTCCTTGAAACATATAAACATTATTTTCGCAAAAATTTTGTTTTACTTTTGTTTCCAAAATTTGTTAACAATCATGATTTGAGAGTATTACTTTGTTTAATAAAAATATTTCTTTTCCTTTTTTTTGCATTACAAAATGTTTGATTACCTTAGACTTTCAAAAGGGTCGGATGAATTCTTAGACTTATAAATTTTATAGACAAAAGAATTTGTTAATTTATTTTCAAGTGTGGCTTTGAACATCCTAGATTGTCAAACATTATTTATGCTATTTTAATGCTAATTTTCTACTTCAAATTGCCATGATAATCGATTATTAGAATTATTTAAGTTTATGGATGATATGGATTACCTTATAAATAGTAGATGTTACTCTAAAACTATTAGGTTTATCCTTTACTTGAAAGGGATTTAAATTATATGAATTGAATATTTGATAATATTAAATTAGATTTAAATAATTCTTGTAAGTCATATTAACTTAGAGATTTAAATGATTAATTTAAAGGTTGTTTTGAATCATTAGATTAAGGTTTAAACTATTGGATAATATCGAATAGTGTTTTAAATTATTTTGACGGTATTGAATATTAGTTTAAATACTTATGATGACAAAATATTGACTTAGGATTTGACTAATCTAGTTTTAAAGGTTATTGGATTAAGTTTGTTTATTTTTAAAATACAAGAAGGATTATGCCTAAATCTCGGGAACGGATAGCAGAAACATGGCGTGTATAAAACCTTCCCTAGGATTGTTCTCCTAAGCATCACCATAAACCAACGCAACATCACCCTCCTGGCCATCATCTCCCTCGACACTGAGTCACCAAAGCTATCACAAACCGAGCCACAATGGCCGACCTTGTCGTCGCATCCACACCCACCGAGGATTCACCAACCACTTCGATCGGTGTCACGACCCGTACCCTAGAGTTACGGCGCGAGACGTGGGTACGTCCAGCCTACGCCGCAGTGTCGGCGGTAGAATGCTGTCCTAGGTCTCATGCATCTAACAGTATAAGGCTAAACAGTTTATACTCCCCGAATGGGGGTGACATAGCAGATACAGACTCAATCACATCTAAGGTAGAGCATGATAAGGATAGATAAAACATAAAATCCAAAAGAGGTACAACAGAGAGAAATCTAAGTGTCTAGGATACACAAATCCAGAAATACATCTCAAATCTCCAAACTCAGATACAGTAATCCATAAAGTAAATACAACTCCAGACAATTGAAATAACTATCTAAACAACCTCTAATGTGTCTCCTCTAGGCTAGCAGGCAACCTCCAGGCTCTGTAAAATTTTCAACAGGTCCAGTCAGGACCGGAACGAGCACATATCTCTAAAATAGTTCATAGCAGGTTAGGAGAATCAATCATGCAATAGAGTAAAATACAGGAAGTGCCGAATAGGAAGTACGAGTAAACAGGAGATATTTTGTAACTGAAAGTAAATACATGATAGTAGAGACTGTAATTGGCTACGTGATTTAGAGCATAATGGTTATGTAAACGGCTTGGGGACACATGAATACAAATAAGGAGGCACATGAATACAGCTACTGGGGATAGTGATCACATAACCAATTCTACTCACCCCGCCCCAATCAATACACAAGGATCCGTTCAAGTTATGTTATAAGCACATGAATACATCTAAGATACGTGAACTCATGTAATGAGTAGTATATGAGGTACATGATAAGCACATGAAAGCACATGAAGTACATGAGAACATGTAAAAACATGAACTAGTACGAGTACAAGGAGTACCTGATGAACATGATAAAGTACATGAACATGAAATATTCGATGCACCTGTAGAGGGATAACATCTCAGAAAAGGATCCATATAGTACTAATCCGTGAAGATACGTGTCAGCATCAAGTATAGTAATCTAGAGCAAGAAAATAATCCAGGTAAGTATGAAAAGATCAGAGAATATACTCGCCTCAATTGGTTGGAGTCGACGTGTGCGATACGAACGTGTCGACACGAGGTAGGTACACTGCTATGCTCTACAGAGGGTCCCAGACGACGACACGGGCAGTCCCAATGAGTCCAGAGTATTCCAAATAGCCTAATTTGGTATATAAAAGTCTAAAATCAGGGTTTGGTACACTAATCAAATCAAGAATAGAAAATGACAATCCTAATCACGATTTACGATTTTAGAAAAAATATAATAAATATTTGAAAATCCTTATAATGTTAAAAACTATATCTGCATTAATCAACATATTTTAAGTAATATTTTAAAACTCAGAAAATCATTCTGTACCAATATTCCTATTTATCAAATATGAATTTAGACCAAAACTCAATAAACCAATACTAATTTAGAAATATAATTATATATTTTTTTTATATATTATCTAAGTAAGTGATTATGCAATATAATAATACCAATAATAATAATAATAATAATAATAATAATAATAATAATACCACCATTATATATACTATATATATAACCAATATACATTACATTAAATAATTATACATTTATTATACAAATATACATTATATTAACAAATGTACATTTATATATATAAACTAATATAGTTATATATAAACTAATACACATAATATTATATACTAATATACATTATACAAAACTATTATACACTTTAATATATAACAATACATATTATATATATATATAAACCAATAAATATTATATAATAAACTAATATATTATATATAATAAACTATTATAATTAATAAACTAATATCATTAATAAACTAACATTAGTTAATAAACTAATATTAATTAATAAACTAATATTAATTAATAAACTAATATAATTACTTAAGAAAAAGGGGGGGCTCTGTCTCCCCAACGAAAGAACTAACTAAAAAAAAGGGGTTTGGAGAGGCTCACGAGGAGGTCGGCGGAGGGTCACGCCGACGGAGCGGCCGACGGAGGACTCCGGACGGAAGTCGACAGCTCCGGTCAGGGCTCGAGCGCGGGTTGCGCCAGTTGGCGGAGGAGCCGGACTCGAACTGCTAGGTGCGACGGACGAAGAGCTCTGGTCACGGCGGAGCGGCCGCGGTGGATCTCCGGCAGAGCTCGGGCGGAGGCCGGAGCTAGGGCACAAGTTCTCTCCCTCTCTCTATCTCTCTCTCTTTATGGTTGGATTTTGGGAAAAGGGGTTTGATGGCGGTGGTGGCGGTGGTGATGGCCGGTGGTCTATGGCGGCTGTGGTTAACGGTAGTGACGGTGGAGGCCAACGTTGGTGGTGGTGGTTTATGGCAGTGGTGGCGTATGGGTGGTGGTGTTCTGGTGGTTCGGCGAGGCAGTGGTGGTTGTTTGATGGCGGTGGTGCGGTCGGGTTGGCCACAGGGTGGCGGAGGTGGTTGTCGATCGCGGTGGTTGCAGGAGGCCGAGATGGCGGCTGTGGTGATGGATGGTGGCAGAGGTGGTGGTCGGTCGGCCGAGAATGGCCTGGGGGTCGGTTTGGTTTTGATTGGGATAGGAAAAATGGGGGCTGCTAGAAATTCTAGGTTTGGGGATTTGTGTGGGTCTTGGAAAAAGTGCTACTTATAGGGGAGTGGAGGAAAACCCTAACAAATGTACAATGTAATAGAATAGGAAAATAGTGAAAAAAATACTAACTGCTAACCCAGTGCTAACCACTAACATGATTACTATCTGCCAATAATTAGTACAAAATAAATATTAGTTATAAATAATAATTAATTGCCAGTTACTACTAATTAACAAATGGCTAATTACAATTTAGCCGGGATTTTTCTAATTAATAAAATACTAATATATTCACTTAATTATTTAAATATATTTAGAAATTATTTATTTAGTAAATAATAATATTTTGAATTTCCAAAATTCAATAACGTCTCTCCATACAGATTAATACTAAAACTTATTGATTCGAAAAAATGACAGAAAAATTCAAATAGGACAAAATCACCTAAAATAGTAAACCCAAGCCAACAAGGACCGGTAGCAATCACGGTTAATTTGTTTTTCCAAAAATTAGAAATTGCACGTTTTTCGAGATTTAGAAAAATTTGAAGTTTTGAAAATACGAAATAAAATAAAAATACAAATTTTCAAAAATATCCAAGAATTTAATTTACGGAGGTTACAAATCTACCCTCCTTAAAGAAATTTCGTCCTCGAAATTAAAGCTTGGTAAGGGGGTTAAAACATGATAGAAATTTTAGGCGGTATGGCAGGCACGATCAAGAACGACGAGTTGGCACGATCACGATAATCAACTCGAAATTGTTTCGGCACGACTATTGATTAGGCACGATAGAATCATGGTATGGTCGAATCAACTAGGCACGATTTAGAACGAAGATTAAGTATCTTAGGCACGACTCGAGTCGCGACTAAAATAACAAATTGTTATTTTGGTTATGATAAGGTAGGGTCAAATCTGAGTATAGTACGACCAACAGAATCTAGGCTTGATAAGGTCGGAGTTAGAGTCACACAAGCACGATCAAAATCAAGACCTTGTATGACCAAGGATAAAATTTTGACACAATCAAGATACAAAATTAAAGTCTCATAGGCACGATCAAAATATAATGGACAAGATTAATTAAGTCATGAATCGGGGCTCGGTCGTGATTAGGAATTTGAAAAAAAAAAAGATTTAAGTCACCTTGGCACGATCAAGGATAAGTTACCCAAATAAAATCTAAGTATGATTCAGGAATGAACTCATAGCACGAGCAGTTAGAGAATTGAAATCTAGGCATTAACAGAGAATTTGTTCAGACACGATCAAAATCAAATTCGAACACGACTAAGTTCACATATAGTCGTGATCGAAGATCAAGATTTTAGGCACAAAAAATTATGAGAATTTCAAATGATATTAGAAAATCAAATCATGGTCAGAAAACATTTTAGGCACGAGTGCAAAAATCCACACATGATAATAATTAAAATTTGACACGATCAAGATAAGGTCAGTCTAATCTTGGTCGAATAGTATTTAGATATGATGAAGAGTATGGTAGTAGTCTAGGCACAACCTACCATTAATTTCCCGGTACGATCAAGAATAGTACGAAACTTAACCGTGATTGGAACAGAATTCAGTCATTTCAAGAATAAATCAGGGTTTTATGTACGAGTGATATGGGTATCGAAGTTTGATTGCGATCAAAATTAAAATATTGAAACGATAAAGAATAAGGCAAATCAATATTTGAATTTAGTTTCGAAAAGTTGAAATCGAGATTTTTGAGCACGAGCAACATATGATAGAGATCCAAGTCAATAAATTGAGTACGGTCAAGGGTCAAGACTACCGGTACGATAAAGGGTACTATTCAAGGAAAATCAAAACCAAAAGTTTAAGGAACGAATGTTAATAGCATTGCAATCCAACCACAATAATATTAAGAAATTTTAGTCGCGACACGATCTAAGTTGATCAATTTTGGAAACCAAGATTTGGGCAATATGGAGGACAATGTCATCGAAGTCTGAGCACAAAAATACAAGGGTGGAGATTCCATAATCAAATTTTTATTCAATTGAGTACAACCCAAGATATCAATATGATAAGAAAGATGATTAAAGTCGATTTGGTCGTGATTAAGGGAGCTAGGATTCAATGATATTGAAAACCTTTTAGGGAAAACAAAGAAAGATTTCGTAAGAAGTCAAGTTAATTATCTCTCTCTAATACCATCAAGTTTATCATTTACCAATCATATTTTTCTCACAAATCTCAATATATAAAAAATATCAACCGTTATATGACTACCATCAAAAATTTTATAACCTTCAGTCATCTAAACCTTTATCATGATCACCATAGACAAAATTCTAAACTTTAAAACATTTCCCATGAAACATACCCCCACTTATTCAGGAATCATCACGTATTCATTTAATCAAATTTTCAATTTCTTTCACCCCGTTCTAAATTAGATCCGAAACCTCTAACTCCAGTTTATGAAATCCTTGGACTTGTTTAAATCAAGTCTCGTATTTACTCAACTCCAATACCACCATGTCATACAAAAATTTATTTTTATTTATAAATCAACCTTCGTATTTCTTCAACATTCATCTTCAGTATTATCCTTTTTGAATTCTATAATTTTCCCAATCATCAAAAATAATTCCTATAGCTTAAAATACTTGTGTTCTCTCTGTCTCTAGTCACCCTCTTACAATATCTAGTTCAATTTTGCATAATCATTGAATACCAAAAATTCTCTTTTCCATTTCTTATTTTCTATATAGCCTCTGAGTAAAAGTTTCCCCAGAATCAATAACCAAAATTTTCTAAGTTCTTAAAACTAGGTTGACCTTGAATATCTTCATTAGTTTTGAAATACATCCATGAATTATTCATAACCAAATTTCTGTGATTGTTTCTAAATTGATAACATTTATTCCTCGATTTCTTTTTAAACCTTTACTACATCTCCATTTCCACTTTTTTATATTTGACTTCCAACATTTTGATTCCTACAAAATCATCATATGATAACCAATTACGTCATTTGACCTAGATGATTCACGTCACTTCCTCAACATTTCTCAGATAAAAATGATATAAAGATTTATGGGTTCAAATACAGCTGACAGAATGTGATAAGAGACGGAATTGATATAATCGGGACAGTTATATGAGACAAGGAATGATGGTAATAAAAATATTGGCAGGAAAAGAATGATAATAGAATCTGTTCTGCTTATCCATTTTAAAAGAGGAACCCATTTTGAAGCCAGAGCTGTAATATCAAATCCAAAATAAGGCCTAGCAAAATCATTGATTCATTGTATTATGAAGAATAGCAAAAGTCACCCAAAGGGTTATAATAACAGCTAAAGCTACTCCTACTCCTACTCCTACTCGTAAGTTAAATAATGAGAAGCAAAACAAAAACAACCAATAATTTTTTTTTGAAAGACTGAACAAAAGTAGAGAAAACATGTTCAAAGTTTTTAAGGTACAATCTGATAATCATATACGTCTATCCAAAATCATGGTACTCTAAATCCTCGTCATACTAGTAAGCAAGGCTACGATAATCACAGAGTCCTCGACTAAGGCACATACATCTAGAATTGTGGTATTTAACATTTTTGCGATGCCGCTAGCTTGGCTGCAAAAATCTTAAATTCCCACACTCGAGAAATATATCCAAAATCAGACTATATGTCCTCACCATGCTGGCTAATGAGACTACAGAAGACTAGATTCCAAAACTTAGATGACCTAGCCCATATAATTTTATCTTGACAAAAATTTAAATTAAATCAACAATGGATACTCAAAAATCAAATTTACCAACGAATATCAAGATTCAAAAATAAACAAAAGTCCATCATACAAACTCAAATTCAACAATAATCCATCAAAATCAAATTCAACAACAGAAAATAAAGATAAATCAAATCAAGAAAAAGAGTTTTCAAATCGTAGTTAAAATAAGATTCTCAAGGGTCATCCCAGGAATCTCTCAAGAGATCCTAACTGTGATTGAGTACCTTCAAAATATATCCTAATCCTACTGCAGGCTGTAGTGGTATTCTAGTTCGAATACCACTACACAAACTCGACCTGCATGGGCCACCACTAAAAATGTGTCACGACCCGCACCCTAGAGTTAGGACGCGAGACGTGGGTACGTCCAGCCTATGCCGCAGTATCGGCGGTAGAACGCTGTCCTAGGTCTCATGCATCTAACAGTATAAGGCTAAACAGTTTATACTCCCCGAATGGGGGTGACATAGCAGATACAGACTCAATCACATCTAAGATAGAGCATGATAAGGATAGATAAAACATGAAATCCAAAAGAGGTACAATAGAGAGAAATCTAAGTGTCTAAGATACACAAATCCAGAAATACATCTCAAATCTCCAAACTCAGATACAGTAATCCATAAAGTAAATACAACTCCAGACAATTGAAATAACTATCTAAACAACCTCTAATGTGTCTCCTCTAGGCTATCAGGCAACCTTCAGGCTATCTGTAAAATTTTCAACAGGTCCAGTCAGGACGGAAACGAGCACATATCTCTAAAACAGTTCATAGCAGGTTAGGAGTATCAATCATGCAATAGAGTAAAATACAGGAAGTGCCGAATAGGAAGTATGAGTAAACAAGAGATATTTTATAACTGAAAGTAAATACATGATAGTAGAGACTATAAGTGGCTACGTGATTTAGAGCATAATGGTTATATAAACGGCTTGGGGGCACATGAATACAAATAAGGAGGCACAAATACAGCTACTGGGGATTGTGATTACATAACCAATTCTACTCACCCCGCACCAATCAATACACAAGGATCCGTTCAAGTTATGTTATAAGCACATGAATAAAGCTAAGATACGTGAACTCATGTAATGAGTAGTACATGAGGTACATGATAAGCACATAAAAGCACATGAAGCACATGAAGCACATAAGAACATGTAAAAACATGAACTAGTACGAGTACAAGGAGTACCTGATGCACATGATAAAGTACATGAACATGAAATACCCGATGCACCCGTAGAGGGATAACATCTCAGGAAAGGATCCATATAGTACTAATCCGTGAAGATATGTGTCAGCATCAAGTAGAGTAATCTAGAACAAGAAAATAATCCAGGTAAGTATGAAAAGATCAGAGAATGTACTCGCCTCGATTGGTTGGAGTCGACGTGCACGACACGAACGTGTCGACATGAGGTAGGTACACTGCTATGCTCTACAGAGGGTCCCAGACGACGACACGGGCAGTCCCAATGAGTCCAGAGTAGTCCAAATAGCCTAGTTTGGTATATAAAAGTCTAAAATCAGGATTTGGTACACTAATCAAATCAAGAATAGAAAATGACTATCCTAATCACGATTTACGATTTCAGAAAAAATATAATAAATAAATATAATAAATATTTGGAAATCCTTATAATGTTAAAAACTATATCTGTATTAATCAACATATTTTAAGTAATATTTTAAAACTCAGAAAATTATTCTGTACCAATATTTCTATTTATCAAATATGAATTTAGACCAAACTTAATAAACCAATACTAATTTAGAAATATAATTATATATTTTTTATATATTATCTAAGTAAGTGATTATGCAATATAATAATACCAATAAAAATAATGGTAATAATAATAATAATAATAATAATAATAATAATAATAATAATACCACCATTATATATCTATTATACAAAACATAAAGGTTTTTGAATCTTAGGGCTGACTGTGCCAAGATAAAGAGTGGTTGGGATTTAATCTTGGTGAATCAACGGTTGTGGGATTTTATGGGGGATCCAAAGAGTGGGGTTTGCACTCATAATGGTTGTGGATGAGCATTATTGAGAGTGTGGTTTTATGGGGAATGAGCATTATTGAGAGTGGGGTTTTATGGGAAATCCAAAGAGTGGGATTTGTACTCATAATGGTTGTGGATGAGCATTATTGAGAGTAGGGTTTTATGGGAAATCCAAAGAAAATTTACATCCAACAGTGGTTGGGATTTAATATTTTGATGGGGGCCTCATAATTATTATTGTTCGTTTAAAATTGGGGGTCCAAGATTTTGAGGGGGAATACCTTAAATGAACCATGCCCTATGGGCACGGGTTATGACTAGTACTATATATATAACCAATATACATTACATTAAATAATTATACATTTATTATACAAATATACATTATATTAAAAAATGTACATTTATATATATAAACTAATATAGTTATATATAAACTAATACACATAATATTATATACTAATATACATTATATAAAACTATTATACATTTTATTATATAACACTACATATTATATATATATAAACCAATAAATATTATATATAATAAACTAATATATTATATATAATAAACTATTATAATTAATAAACTAATATCATTAATAAACTAACATTAATTAATAAACTAATATTAATTAATAAACTAATATTAATTAAATAACTAATATAATTACTTAAGAAAGGGGGGGCTCTGTCTCCCCAACGACAGAACTAACTAAAAAAAAGGGGTTTAGAGAGGCTCACGAGGAGGTCGGCGGAGGGTCACACCGACGGAGCGGCAGGCGGAGGACTCCGGACGGAAGTCGACAGCTCCGGTCAGGGCTCGAGCGCGGGTTGCGCCAGTTGGCGGAGGAGCCGGACTCGAACTGCTAGGTGCGGCGGACGGAGAGCTCTGGTCACGGCGGAGCGGCCGCGGTGGATCTCCGGCAGAGCTTGGGCGGAGGCCGGAGCTAGGGCACAGGTTCTCTCCCTCTCTCTATCTCTCTCTCTATGGTTGGAAAGGGGTTTGATGGCGGTGGTGGCGGTGGTGATGGCCGGTGGTCTATGGCGGCGGTGGTTAATGGTAGTGACGGTGGAGGCCAACGGTGGTGGTGGTGGTTTACGGCAGTGGTGGCGTGTGGGTGGTGGTGTTCTGGTGGTTCGGCGAGGCAGTGGTGGTGGTTTGATGGCGGTGGTGCGGTCGGGTTGGCCACAGGGTGGCGGAGGTGGTTGTCGATCGCGGTGGTTGCAGGAGGCCGGGATGGCGGCTGTGATGATGGATGGTGGCAGAGGTGGTGGTCGGTCGGCCGAGAATGGCCTGGGGGTCGGTTTGGTTTTGATTAGGATAGGAAAAATGGGGGCTGCTAGAAATTCTAGGTTTGGGGATTTGTGTGGGTCTTGGGAAAAGTGCTACTTATAGGGGAGTGGAGGAAAACCCTAACAAATGTACAATGTAATAGAATAGGAAAATAGTGAAAAAAATACTAACTGCTAACCCAGTGCTAACCACTAACATGATTACTATCTGCCAATAATTAGTACAAAATAAATATTAGTTACAAATAATAATTAATTGCCAGTTACTACTAATTAACAAATAGCTAATTATAATTTAGCCGGGATTTTTCTAATTAATAAAATACTAATATATTCACTTAATTATTTAAATATATTTAGAAATTATTTATTTAGTAAATAATTATATTTTGAATTTCCAAAATTCAATAACGTCTCTCCATACAGATTAATACTAAAACTTATTGATTCGAGAAAATGACAGGAAAATTCCAATAGGACAAAATCACCTAAAATAGTAAACCCAAGCCAACAAGGACCGGTAGCAATCACGGTCAATTTGTTTTTCCAAAATTTAGAAATTGTACGTTTTTCGAGATTTAGAAAAATTCAAAGTTTTGAAAATACGAAATAAAATAATACAAATTTTCGAAAATATCCAAGAATTTAATTTACGGAGGTTACAATCGGAGATCCCGACTTCGACCACGATCCCGTCTCCTCCTCCACCACGACACATAATACAAAGATCCGCGTCCAAACAACCGTGTCCACCACCACAGAAACCACCGTTTCCGGACCCGTGTGTCTGTGGCCTCATTTATTTTCTTATCCAGTTCTTCACACCAATACAATTCTCGTGTCCGAGTCGGACACGAATACAGAATTCAAAGTTCGACAATAGGATACAGACCCAGTACACACCAGAATTCAAAGAAAACTAAACCTAACCTTCGCCTGGACTCCACCGTGCCTGCATCCACCCATCGCCGAGAGCCGGAGCCGTACGAGCGTCCCTCTTCTGCCGTGCCATCTCCACAAAATTCAGTTAAACGTCGGTTCCGAAGAAGCACCGCGGCGCTGTCCCTCGTGGCTGTCCAGATCCCGGCGAGCCGTGCCTCCCTCTGCCATAACCGTGCCTCCCTCTGCCATAGCCGCCGTCGGAGACCCTCATAGCCGCCGCACTTCCCGTAGTTGACCACCGCCTCCGCTCGTCCGATGCGCGCATCTGCGCGCTGGGCTGCGTCGAGCGCTGTACGCCCACCACCCTGCCGCAGCAGTGGTCGCCGCCCCTCCAGATGTCGACCACCGCCCGCAGCTCCTCCGACGCCCGCCTTGAGGCCGTAGCCGCTCAACCCTTGAGTTGCGGTGCTCAATCCTGGCAGATCTGCCGACCTGCCCCACGAGTAAGCCACCGGACCGGTCTTTCCCGCTTCCTCCGCGAGCGCCATCTCGTGCGCTCGATCTCGCACGCCAACAATGCGAGGCCCACGCCGCCAAGCAGAGCCGATCTCGCGGTGAGCCCTACCGTCAGCGCCTTCATCCACGCTCGTCCGTGCGGTCCGCCCTCTTCTCGCGCCTGAGCCCCTTTGTCGACGAAGTGACCGACAACCGCCTGTTCCCGAAGGCTCAGGTGTTTCCTCCTCTTCCCCCTTCTCTTTCTCGTTCTTCCTTCACGAAGAAGGAATTCCCTCTGGACATTGCTCTCTCTCCCTCTTTCATCAACAATTAACTAGTGTATTATTTATTAGATGTGTTCGTTAGAACACAGTATTGTTACTATACTAGAAATAGTAGAATATTTGTTTTTAATATAATATAGTATTATTATATTATAGTACATTAGTTCCAAAATTATATTATTGTTATTAACTAGAAGTTGTCACCAATGGTTTTGCTAACTAGATCAATATCATTATTTTAGTAAATATATATTATTGTAGCTATGCCATTTCAAATATGGGTTTCACTTAAGAATATTTCTATAGTATTTTTCCAAATATAGTTTTAATCCTAAATTGTATTTTAGCCCAATGAACGATTTTCCAGCCTTTAAATATTTATTTAGAATATTTGATAAGATTGGGGTTTTGAGCCTAGGAATGATTTTCTATTTTATTTAAAAGCATTTTGATAAATCAAGGATTTTGCCTCAAATAATTTATCATATTTTGAATGTATTACTCTAAATTATTTTAACTAGTAAAACATTGTTTTCAAATAGCTTAAACATTTTATAAATGGATTACAAGTATTTTAGATATTGTTTTTTTAATAAGGATTTTCTTTTATAAAAAGGAATTTCTTTGACTATCGCACTATGACTAGTCATACAATCTTAGCTTTTGTGATTCTGACTTTGTCATATCGACCCTAGGCTAATCGGACTGTCCCAGATCCAATGGAATGGTCAGTTCCGTCATTAGAGATCGTCTTACATAGTTACGACATCTACGACTAATCTATGGCAACCTGATCCTGTCACAACAACTGCAACTTAATTCCGGCAAGTACACTCTCTGATTGCTTTTCGATTCATAGTAGTTTTTACATTTCATGTCTATACATATATCTTGTTGCTTGTTGACACGTTCGTCACACGGAGTAGTCGGGAGGGGAAATATCTTAGTAGACATGTGGACTACCCAGAACTATCCCAATATGTCTATTCGTGAATGATAGCAGCTGCACACGACACGTGCAGGGTGCCGGATTTACTCCTAGCCGTTCACATGTCGAAACGGATATTTCACACCACATAGATAGTTGTTTTTTCCTTGTCCTTTCCACCGTGCCATGTCATCGGTATCTTCTAGTTTTCACCTCTCATATGTTATTTTCATGTCTTGTTAATTCTATTATGTTTTCGTATTGCCGTCAGTTTGTGTGCTTGTTCCATTCCTGACTGAAAATCAATATTTTTAGGTTAGCCGTGGATTCATTTAGCATGGGAGATACGGGTGTACTTGCAGACAGAAACCTAGAAATAGATAGCAGATATATTATTCTCATTAATTGAAGGAACTTTGTATTTTTCTTTAAATATAAATCTTGTAATTGTTGTAATAAATCTTAGAAATGTGAATGAGCAATAAAGTTATTATTTTGTGATTTTGAGCTTCATGGCCGTGACAGCGTTCTACCACCGACTCTGCGGCGTAGGCTGGCTTGGACACGTCTCGTATCCGAAAAGCGGGTGCGGGTCATGACAAGTTTTTATGGTGGCTCACGCAGGTCAGTTTTTGTAAATTGTGCGAACTCGTGGTAGTACCATATTAGTCGTACTACTGCGAGCCTGCGACTAGGAAATGCTCATTCACAACTAGGAGTAAATCAATTTTAAGAATGGTCAGGATTAGGAGTCCCTAATTTAATTTGACATTGGGTAGTTAGGGTTGCTACATAGGTCTCACTAGATGACTTTCAGGATACACTATCACATTTTGATTAGACGGTACTTCTAAGAAGGGTAGATTCATAACATCTTCCCGAAATTTTAAAAATAGCATTTATTCCTTTTATTTGAATTAAGATATGATTTTTGAAATTTTATAAATATTTATTTATTATTATTGAATGTCTTAGTCTTGGTTAAATTTTAGAGCGCCATATGACTAGAAGTGATGGCACGAAAAGTGCAATGGCATGCCTTGACTAGCGTATTAGCTATAGTAGAGAAGGCCGAGTCATAGGTGTGCTCTAACTAGGAAAACCAAGCCAAATCGTGACATAATCCTAGGAATAATTTAATTACTTATTAAGATTATTTGCTTTTAGAAGACCGGTTGTCCCAAACTAGCCCGAACCCAACCCAAGTCCTGGTAGTCATGTAGTGTGACCAACGTCGTCCATGTATATATATAAATGTGTATATATATATTGGTAGTCCATTTCTAGTATTATGAATAATTTCTATGAATTATATATTGAATATAATATATGTATTATTGCCATTTAAATTCATATTTTACTTGGAAATAGGATAACCTTCTCTTAGAATGATATTTTGGGATTTTTGGGATTCACTTAGACTATGCATATATACTTGTGTATAAATATATTCATTATAGGTAGACATAGTGCTTTATACATATTTTCCCTCGATCTTGAATATTAGAGAAATATGAATTTAAGTTTATATTTCTTTTACCTGCTGACATTTTTTTCCTAATCATGATCATTTGTACAACTTTATCTTATGTCTTCATCGTTGTATCATAAGTTCGTATCACTTGTAATCTTTTCTTGGATCTAAGAAATTATTTTAGAAAAATAACTTCTCCCTCAGTTGTCTATTAATCTCGAGTTAAGTTTTTAGTTTCAAAAGTTTTTCTCTCAATCGTTGAGTATTAAATACCCGTCAAATAAGGATTAAAAGATTTTTACTTATTTCGACTTCGATCATCATCCTTCCTAATCATAGGTTTTTCTTTTCGAGAAGCTGAATCTTATACTTGAAGAACAGAACACTTGCACTTTTTCTATCTTTATCAATTGGTATGACATTTTTAAACTCATTTGATATTCTTAGAGGATATAGTTGAAACAATTTTGATGACTTATGATGGCAAACAGCCATGCACTGTCGCCACTTATTTGACTTATGGAGACTGTGGGTTCACTGCAGCCAGCAGCGCACTGGCGAGGCATGATCCCTAAGTTGAAGTAATCTCGAGTAAGTATAAGTTATCGAATGTTGTCAAAGCTATATATTGGTCGTCCTATCTTCGCCTTTAAGTTGTTATGTTCATATTGGATAGAGTGGATAGGGTAATCGTTACCGCATCCTTGCTTGAGTCGTGGAATCAAGAGTTTATTGCAGGTAGCTGTACACTGGCGAGGCATAAATTTTCGGTAAAATGACTTCAATCATGTTTACGAGTTTCGAATACCCTAGAGACTACGTCTGATTGGCATATAACCATTATGTTTTCAAATTGATTTGTGTTTATTCCTAGTCACAAATCTTTCCAATAAACTGGTAATTCTCCCTTCCTTTCTTATCCTTCTATTATTCAGATTGTCATATTTAATATAATTTCGACTGGATCCCTAAACCTATCTAGATTTTGATTCTAAACTCGTGCCTAAATAATCGTGAATAAATATTTGAAGCATATCGAAACGATTTTGGATTTGATCATCCTTAAACAATTTCGATCATGACTAGACCCCTTTTATTATATTTCGATCGAGTCAATTCGTATCCTTACCTAGGTTTTGATTCTATAATCATGCCTAAACAGTCTTTTCTTAACTAATTGATTATTCGTAAACAAATTTGATCGCGACTAAATTATCTTGACTACGATCATAATCGTGCTTATATTTCAAATCAATTATTGCTAATTTTATATTTTTATTCCATTATAATCATGACTATTTTGATCTTGTTCATGCTCGTGCAAACTTTCTAATTTTATCATACATGGATGACTTACAAGATTAACCTTGATCGTGACTGTTTCTTAACTTATACCTAAGGGATTATAGCCTTGTTTAGATTTCATCTAGAACCTTTATCATTCTTTAGAAATTCGGTCGTAACTAGACCATGTTGGCTATAGTTGGATCATGCCAAATCATTTCAACTTAGATCATCCCTAAACATTTTCGGTCATCGCCTAGATCATTTTGACCAAAGGTTGACCGTGCTAAACTACATTTTCTTCTTTTGTTTATTTTATTGATTTTAGTCGCAATTACGTGTGACCAATTTGATCATGAATCGTATCGTTCTCTTATACCAGTTGTCATGCTTAGTCATATCTAACTGTCCCCTTTGAAATTCAAGGACGAATTTATTTTTAAGGTGGGTAGATTTGTAAGCCCACTTCTCGATGTATTTATTATTATTGTTTATTTTATTTCAATTTTAAATATTTACTTCATTTTTCGTATTCAAGAGTTAAATCGTCCTTGAAACATATAAATATTATTTTCGCAAAAATTTTGTTTTACTTGTGTTTCCAAAATTTGTTAACAATCATGATTTGAGAGTATTACTTTGTTTTAATAAAAATATTTCTTTTCCTTTTTTTTTGCATTACAAAATGTTTGATTACCTTAGAATTTCAAAAGGTTCTGATGAATTCTTAGACTTATAAATTTTATAGACAAAAGAATTTGTTAATTTATTTTCAAGTGTGGCTTTGAACATCCTAGATTGTCAAACATTATTTATGCTATTTTTAATGCTAATTTTCTACTTCAAATTGCCATGATAATCGATTATTAGAATTATTTAAGTTTATGGATGATATGGATTACCTTATAAATAGTAGATGTTACTCTAAAACTATTAGGTTTATCCTTTACTTGAAAGGGATTTAAAATATATGAATTGAATATTTGATAATATTAAATTACATTTAAATAATTCTTGTAAGTCATATTAACTTAGAGATTTAAACGATTAATTTAAAGGTTGTTTTGAATCATTAGATTAAGGTTTAAACTATTGGATAAAATCGAATAGTGCTTTAAATTATTTTGACGGTATTGAATATTAGTTTAAATACTTATGATGACAAAATACTGACTTAGGATTTGACTAATCTAGTTTTAAAGGTTATTGGATTAAGTTTGTTTATTTTTAAAATACAAGAAGGATTATGCCTAAACCTCGGGAACGGATAGCAGAAGCATGGCGTGTATAAAACCTTCCCTAGGATTGTTCTCCTAAGCATCACCATAAACCAACGTAACATCACCTCCTGGCCATCATCTCCCTCGACACCGAGTCACCACAGCTATCAAAAGCCGAGCCACAATGGCCGACCTTATCGTCGCACCCACACCCACCGAGGATTCACCAACCACTTCGATCGGAGATCCCGACTCCGACCATGATCCCGTCTCCTCCTCCACCACAACACATAATACAAAGATCGCGTCCAAACAACCATGTCCACCACCACGGAAACCACCGTGTCCGGACCCGTGTGTCCTTGGCCTCATTTATTTTCTTATCCAGTTCTTCACACCAATACAATTCTCGTGTCCGAGTCGGACGCGAATACAGAATTCAAAGTTCGACAACAGGATACAGACCCAGTACACACCAGAATTCAAAGAAAACAAAACCTAACCTTCTCCTGGACTCCACCACGCCTGCATCCGCCCCTCGTCGAGAGCCGGAGCCGTACGAGCGTCCCTCTTCTGCCGCACCATCTCCGCAGAATTCAGTTAAACGTCGGTTCCGGAGAAGCACCGCGGCGTTGCCCCTCGTGGCTATCCAGATCCTGGCGAGCCGCGCCTCCCTCTGTCATAACCGTGCCTCCCTCTGCCATAGCCGCCGTCGGAGACCCTCGTAGCCACCGCACTTCCCGTAGATGACCACCGCCTCCGCTCGTCCGACGCGCACATCTGCGCCCTGGGCTGCGTCGAGCGTTGTACGCCCACCACCCTGCCGCAGGAGTGTTCGCTGCCCCTCCAGATGTCGACCACCGCCTGCAGCTCCTCCGGCGTCCGCCCTGCCGCAGGAGTATTCGTCGCCCCTCGATCCTGGCAGATCTGCCGACCTGCCCCACGAGTAAGCCACCGGACCGGTCTTTCCCGCTTCCTCCGCGAGCGCCATCTCGTGCGCTCGATCTCGCGCGCCAGCAGCGGCGAGGCCCACGCCGCCAAGCAGAGCCGATCTCTTGACGAGCCGTACCGTCAGCGCCTTCATCCACTCTCCTCCGTGCGGTCCGCCCTCTCCTCGCGCCTGAGCCCCTTTGTCGACGAAGTGACTGGTGACCGCCTGTTCCCGAAGGCTCAGGTGAGTTTTCCCTCTTCAATTTTCCTCCTCTTCCCCCTTCTCTTTCTCGTTCTTCCTTCACGAAGAAGGAATTCCCTCTGGACATTGCTCTCTCTCCCTCTTTCATTTACAATTAACTAGTGTATTATTTATTAGATGTGTTCACTAGAACACAATATTGTTACTATACTAGAAATAGTAGGATATTTGTTTTTAATATAATATAGTATTATTATATTATAGTTGTCATGACCCGCACCCGGTTTTCGGACGCGAGCTCGTGAGCAAGCCAGCTACGTATCGAGCGGACTCCAGCCCGACTCGAGTACGTATAAGCTGTCAAGGTCATGGTATCATGTCTAATCTAAACTGTATCTCAATCCACAAGAATCAAATAAACAAGAATGAACAATTATGGGTCATGGTCTGCAGCCCATTAACATATTGTTCAATTAGACTCGAAAAATGATGTGAGTCTATAAATAAGCAGAGTATATCATGATATGGAATATAAAGCACGAGAAGATAATAAATAAATAACACAAGCAAATACCTGTATAACGCATTGCAATCCTCTACCATCCTGCTTCACTAACTAACTCCATGTAGTCGAAAAACCTGAAGAGATCATCAGGTCTTCAGAGGACTAGCAAGATACATAAAATATGCCTACTAATATGACAGTAAATAACAGGTGTGGAGGATAAGAACACTGCAAGAAGAACATCTAAGGACGACGAGTCGTAAAAAAATGTACTACTAGACTTGGCTACCAATCAATCGATTAACCTCTAAAGCTTGTAGTACAATGCAAGATACTCCCAATCTATAGTAGATTTTGACTGTAATACAATGCAAGATAATCCCAGTCAAGATTAGCCAATTCTAGTATCGATCTCCTCTCCTAAGGATACAAAGTCAAGTAGACTCCTATAAATCGTAAGTCAATGCAACATACTCCCAATTTATAGTGTCGCAAGTCAAGTCAATCAATAAATCAATATATGCTATAGGTCGTAGTACAATGTAAGATACTCCAAATCCATGACATGTCTCAAGTCAAGTCAATCAAGATAAAGAATCAGCTATAGATCGTAGTACAATATAAGATACTCCCAAGTTATAGTATGTCTCTACTGTAGTATAATGCAAGATACTCCCAGCCGAGAATGGTCAAGGACAAATATAGAAACTGACAACTCAATCACGAGAAAAGGGTAACACAAAGAGACCAATGTTCTAGCAATGTCAAACATCCTATACGTGCACGTAATCTAGAACAAGTAAAACAATCAAGGACGAATCAATCACAATATGTAATCATGTGACAATATGAAAAGGAATACAATAAAAGGGGAGAAACCATGTAAATACTGTATATGTTCGGCAAGGTATACTTGCCTGGAGGTTGCACGGAGAACCAACAATGTATCGCCAATCCACAAGTCAGAAAGTCCAAGTCATCACAACTGTCTCCGAAAGCTAAAATAAACGTTACCAACATTCTCAGAATAGTTAAATTAGCTAGGATTGCCAGTCCTTAAGTCCAATTCTGGACACAAGGGCAAAACGATAATTTTGGGCAAAAATGATATTCGTCGTTGGACCCGCTTTGCACCGAAAAGCATGCCAGAGTCAATGGTCTCTAAAGTCGTCAAACTATATGTCTACAGATCTGGTTTTCCGATACGAATCGAACCGTATGTCCAAAGTTGGATTTTGGCAGGCCGTGCACAAAATCGTCCGTCGAGTCGGACCGTGGGACCCGCAAAACGGTAATTTTATCAACGGTCTCAGAATTGGACCAAACTTGGCATGCAGGACCAAAAAAATGATGCGACCTGTTGGCATAAGTTTCGTCTCGATCCGATGAGCATGCACAAAGTAATTGAGAAATTTGTAAAGTGCACGATACGGTAAATTTTGACGGATACGCATCAAATTCGTCGCATACACGCGACCAATTTTAATTCCGCCAAAGCCCACACGACCACGAAGCCGTTACATAGCTTTAGATGCCTTCGGTTCGCGACCACGTCGCCTGGTTTGGCGGGACGCACGTCGTGTGGAACAATTTTCTAGTTTTGAAAACAGATTTTTGTTGAACTTTGAAAGTTGATTTCTTCGCACACGTTTGATAAAAATCGAAACTACAAATTAGGTTAGGAAGCCCTACATGTTGTCTAAAAAGTTGTTCAAATAGATTCCTAGATTTCTTATTGGATCGCCCAAGAACAGCCTTCCAAATTGGGTCCCTGGACTAAGAAATCTGTCCTGTTTTGGACTATTTTCTCTCGAATTCACGTCGATTTCCCGGCCGATCTAGCGCATCTATGATTAAAGTAATTAAAAGAATGCAAGGACGTATATGTTAACTTCATACCAGCGGAGGAAGATCGAAAATCGATCAACCGATCGTTGCGCAGTTACGCTGTAAAGTCGGGTTGGTTGCTGCATGCTGCTGTTCTGGTTTCATGTGCGCGCGCATCTGTGCGGCCGTGGCCGCGCGTGATGGCGATGCCATCGGCGGTTGTGTCACTAGGCTGGCTGGCAAGGTCGCGGGGTGGTGGCGGTCTGCTTTTGGTTAGGGTTTCGATGTCTTTGTTTTGCTATTTCCTTCCCTCTCGGTTTCACATTCGAACTTATACGCTGTTAGCTGAGGTCGGGTTCCTGTTGGTTATGGGAAGTAAAGTCGGGCCTGGGGTGTTGGGCCCGGGTTTGGCCAAGGGCTAGGGCCGGGCTGACTGATTGTATTGGTTTTGCTTTATTTTTTTCCTCCTATGAATAAGTGACAGCTTCAATTGCGAACCCACCACTGCTTGGTGTCCATAAAAAAATATAAGCACTGCCAAACCCCAAATAAACTGAAAATCCAAGAATTCTAATCTGACCATAGTATAACCAGATTGAAAGCAGATTTGGGTGAATCTTAAATGTTAGAATTGCAAGTATTATCCATTTCGTAATTTGCTGGAGCAGCATCCAGAGCAGTTGCTTGCAGAATTATTAGCGAAGCTTCTTCTAGACAAATTTTCACCTTTGATGAGACCAATGGAGATTGAATACCATCAAGGAATGGCTTGTAACTGAACTTTAAGTACAAACCAAAGCAAATACAAATGTAGTCTTTGAGGACACTGATCCAGTACTTCCCCAAAATGCTTAAGCTATTAGAAAGTAGGGGTGCCAACTGTCTATATTCTTCTAGGATAATATATATATATATATATATATATATATATATATATATATATATATATATATATATATATATATATATATATATATATATATATATATATATATATATATATATATATTTATATATACGTACACATACCCTCATATGTATATGTATAACATATATATTTATATATTTGTATATATATATATATATATATATATATATATATATATATATATATATATATATATATATATCAATATATTTACATGCCTTTCTAACATATATGTCCTGGTATTTATACGTATATGTATACCACAAAATCCACATAGACAATAAAATATTCTAATTATAATCACTATTAGTAATATCTAATAGGAATAAATATATTTATTTAATCACCGCAAATAATAAAATAATAATAAATTAATTAAATGGTGGTTTGGTGAATCCATACTATTTCACCTTTATCCGGGTCCAAAAAATTGTACAAATATGGTAAAACAATATTTAATAATGAAATACCAATTCTGTACAAATATTCAAATAGTTAAAAATATACATCAATACTTAAAATAATTTATGAAATATTTGTATACACATAAAATATACCTACAAGGTCGTCCTTGGTCTCACTACATACCTACAAAGGCTTGGATTTGGTTCGGGCCCAGTTCGGGCTAAGTTGGTACAATCGGGTTATCTAAATCAATATATCTAATTAATAAATAAATAATTCATCGGTGGGGGTTAAGTCGCAACTTGGCCTGGTTTTTCTAGTTAGGATGTCACTATGGCTCGGCCTTCCCTATTAGGGCTAATACACTAGTCAAAGCACGCCACTGCACTATCCGTGCCATGATTCATAGTCGTTTGGTACTCCAAATCTCAACCATGGCAAAAATCATCTACCGTAATAATTAATTATTTATAAATTCTAATTTACTATTTAAATCAAATAAATAATAAAAATATTTTGAAAAAAAATTCTCCGGGAAGGGAAGCTACAATAGTACATTAGTTCCAAAATTATGTTATTGTTATTAACTAGAAGTTGTCACCAATAGTTTTGCTAACTAGATCAATATCATTATTTTAGTAAATATATATTATTGTAGCTATGCCATTTCAAATATAGGTTTCACCTAAGAATATTTCTATAGTATTTTCCCAAATATAGTTTTAATCCTAAATTGTATTTTAGCCCAATGAACGATTTTCCAGCCTTTAAATATTTATTTAGAATATTTGATAAGATTGGGGTTTTGAGCCTAGGAATGATTTTCTATTTTATTTAAAAGCATTTTGATAAATCAAGGATTTTGCCTCAAATGATTTATCATATTTTAAATGTATTACTCTAAATTATTTTAACCAGTAAAACATTGTTTTCAAATAGCTTAAATATTTTATAAATGGATTACAAGTATTTTAGATATTGTTTTTTTAATAAGGATTTTCTTTTATAAAAACGAATTTCTTTGACTATCGCACTATGACTAGTCATACAATCTTAGCTTTTGTGATTCTGACTTTGTCATATCGACCCTAGGCTAATCGGACTGTCCCGGATCCAATAGCATGGTCAGTTCCGTCATTAGAGATCGTCTTGCATAGTTATGACATCTACGACTAATCTATGGCAACCTGATCCTGTCACAACAACTGCAACTTAATTTAGGCAAGTACACTCTCTGATTGCTTTTCGATTCATAGTAGTTTTTACATTTCATGTCTATACATACATCTTGCTTCTTGTTGACACGCTCGTCACACGGAGTAGTCGGAAGGGAAAATATCTTAGTAGACATGTGGATAACTCAGAACTATCCCAATATGTCTATTCGTGAATGATAGCAGCTGCACACGACACGTGCAGGGTGCCGAATTTATCCCCTAGCCGTTCACATGTCGAAACGGATATTTTACACCACATAGATAGCTGTTTTTATTTATTTTCTTTTTCCTTTCCACCGTGCCATGTCATCAGTATCTTCTAGTTTTTACCTCTCATATGTTATTTTCATGTCTTGTTAATTCTATTGTATTTCGTATTGCCATCGGTTTGTGTGCTTGTTCCATTCCTGACTGGAAACCAATATTTTTTAGGTTAGCCGTGGATTCGTTTAGCGTGGGAGATATGGGTGTACTTGCAGACAGAAACCTAGAAATAGATAGCGGTTGTATTATTCTCATTAATTGAAGGAACTTCGTATTTTTCTTTAAATATAAATCTTGTAATTGTTGTAATAAATCTTAGAAATGTGAATGAGCAATAAAGTTGTTATTTTATGATTTTGAGCTTCATGGCCGTGACAGCATTCTACCGCCGACTCTGCGGCATAGGCTGGCTTGGACACGTCTTGTATCTAAAAAGCGGGTGCGGGTCGTGACACGTCTTGCAGACTACCCAATTTATCCAGGTCGAAGACATAGAGAATAAATAGTGGATACATCGCCCGAAAAACAAATGTATCCTAAGTATAGGTGCAGCACTCGACGGTGCGCTGAAAGTGTGCTCATCATGACAGATAGCTACAAATCTCTGATAAGGGTCGGAACAAAGGGCTTACAAGCAACCTAATTTTTTTTCCCACTCATGCATCTAGATAATCAAGCTAGTTGTTAATCCTTAATATTTTTATTCAGGATTTCGGATATGACATCCCACAAAATCCATCCTAGACATGAGACATGCAAGACTGGACAAGATAAGCAAGAAAGTATACTATAACAAGCTACTACAAGACAAGATAAGACAAGTATGAAGACTGGAGTGTGCTACGATGAGCCACTATATCAAGCTTAACATGTACAAAAATCAATAGTAAGCCATAGCAGGCCACTATCAGGTAGGCTTAGATATGTACAAGAACTCCATACAAACATAGTAGTATAAAGCAGAAAACATGGCATGGTATATACAGAATTATACTACCAAGGATAATCCAGAAAATAAAACAAAAATCATGAAAGAATACAACTTGGGAGTCTATTAGAAAGTTTTGACGGATTGCCGCAAATTTTTGATGGATTATTCGATCGGTCACAACAAGTATTTTGTACATAAAATGGGCCAGTCAGAGGATCCGTCGAATTTTTGCAGATTTCTGATTGGTATTCCAAAAATATGGTAAAACTCAGTAAATATAAGAACGAAACTTCGGACCAGAATCTGGTCCCAAATGCCGCCCAAGTCTAGTCTAGTTATATCCAATACTACATGTAAGTCTCGTATATCAATATGGGCTAAATCTAGTAGTAGAAACTCTTGTATCATTACCAATACCGAGTTTTCCAACTAAGAAAATATCAGGACATCGCAGGAAAACAAAACCTAACTCAAACCAAATCTGAGACAGTAAAAATGTCGAGAATCTTGAGGGAAACAATTTTAGTAAAACAAGTTCTAGAAAATAATAAACTATCAAGGCTACAGAAATCAAAACAGTTGTAAAATAATAAATGTCCAATAGTTCGGCAAGATGTACTTGCCTAAGATAGCTCCTAGCCTAACTCTTTAACTCCACCACTAAGAGGGGTTCAGAAATCACACTATGAGGTCTCGAGACCAAGTTCCAAGCTCTCGAGAAAAATGGAGTGAAAACGAGAAGAGAAAAAGAGTGGAGAGAGAGTAAAATGACATTTCGAAAGAAATCAACTCGTATATATAGAGAAGAGAAATTAATCATGACCGCCCGATCATGATCCTCGACTAGAACATGATTAATCTGGATTGTTCATCAAAGAAAACCAAGAAATCATTGGATAATAAGATGTATCAAAACCAAGAAACCACTGGACGAAAGAATATATCAATACTATTCATCAAAATTTCAAAGCACTATTCATCAAAAATTCCCATCCTTAATCGAGGTCGGATGATCCATCAGATTTCCATCAAAGAATCCGAAATGTCACAACAAGTTGTTGCCTCTAAAATGGGCCAATCGGATGATCGGTTGGACTTCCGCAGATTTTCGACGAATTATTTGAAAGGTTGAAATCTCTTTACTTAGAGAAAAAATTTCGTCCACTATTCTACATGCCGATCCAAACACAAGCCTATGGCACTGCCAACAGGTTCTCTAACAGTCTCGAATGATCTAGAAATAATCACAGTCAATAAAACTCCATAGATCAAAAAATACTCGTGTATCTGTATACAAATATCGATACTGTGAGATGGGTCTCACACAAACAACGGCTTAATATAGAGTATTACTACTGCAGCGGTATACTATCGGTATACTGTTGCAATGCAACAACAACGACTACATTTATGTCGTTTGAATATAGATGTTGCGGTGTTTGCAAAAAAATTTAGACCATCAAGTATACCATCGATGTACTACCAATAAAAACATTAATAATGCTGAAAAGACATAAACTTTATGGAATAAAATGTGTGTCTCACAGTAGACCGATAATATACTATTAATGGATCACAATATATTGTTTACAAGACCAAAAGCTACTGAAATCAAATATGGGTCTAGTAGTATACATGTGATATATTGTCAAGTTGAGAATATATTTTAAATGGCTGAAGTTTTGGAGCTTTTGTCCGATATATCAAAAAACATTAAATATATGATCGTATCCGTATCGGTAATGGCCGATATTGATACCGATACAGATACCAATTTATATACATTTCACAAATCCAAAATTATCCAAAACTATAAATATCTTTTATTTTTGGTCAGTCATAAAAACATATGGCTCTATGTTTGGTGTAGAGTGATTTAAGTTGTCTCGATGTCCATGTGTAATCGTCAACCAACTCAATATTCATGAAACAAAAGCCCACTGAAAATGATTTTCGTGTAGAGGTAAAGCTGACATCGTACAAAAGTGACATTGAATTTGTTGGTCTTATAAGTAAAATAAGGACTATTGTGTTGCAAATGGACTGCACAAAGTGGGTAAAATCATGTTAAGCCCGAAATAAGGAAATACTTCATTGTTCTATCCGACGATACTCCACATAGTGATGTTCGCCAAGGAACTTCATAACTTGTTGCCTTGTCATTATTTCTCTCGTAATATTCACCTTTGATAGCATTCAAGAGTTTTAAATTGTCCTCGGTGTTGATTTGTTATTCTCATTTGTTTGTCACACGATTGATAGAACCTGCTATGGTGCTACCTTACAGTTAGACAATTGCTCAACTAGCTCCCTCTCATCTGTGTCAACCACATACACATGATCGACAAGTTTGTCGGCGATAAAGTGATTGTGCATTCTATTCCTAACTATAAAATCTACTTTTCCTCGACGATGTTAAAGAACTGCAACTTGAATGAGCATCCATATTTATTTGTCCCAACGCTTCTCTTTCATTATTTTGTTTCTTTTGGATCGTATCTTGCTTTATTACAAGACCTGAACACACACCACCTCTCTCACGTCCAAGCTTTAACCATTTTCGTCCATAGTGTTTATTAATCAATCTTGAAAGGATGATGACTATGTAATGTTTTTCCCCCAATTTCTTGACACCTTTTCACTTCCTCACAACAGTTAAAAATACAACGTCCATCGCAAATAAATGGCCAAGTTCGATGCTAATAGGAGTAGGGACAACCATATTTGTTGACAAAAATATTATGCATATTGAAATAAAAAAATGTAAGTAAAAACAAAAAACTACATAAATAGTTCAAAATAAATCCTAACCCTAATCCGAACCTAAATAGGATAACTTAATATTGTCAAAATTTTGGCAGTTCGGTGCATTGCCAGGACATCCAAAATGTTGACAATCCTATACTTATTAGTAAAATAAAAATTGCCAGGCCCAAATCGTACACTTGCAAATTTTTGCAAAATTGAAAGAAGAAAATAAGGAAAAACAACCTTAGTTTATTCGGGAGCTTCGCAAGTATGAGGTAATGTATTCGACTAGCTGAATACTTGATTGAATTGGTTTTTCACTATTTCTTCTACATTGTTTGGAGCAATTTTCGTTGGAGAAGGTCTACAATATTGATAAGATGGTCGGAGAACTTTGGAGAAGACATGGTAGAAGATTCGCCTGGATGATCAAAATGTTAGGGTTTAAGGATTTGGGACCACAAGTATTTAACCTTTCTTAGGTTTAGGAATTTGGGACATGAGGAAGAAGAGACAAGTGGTAGAAGATAATTTAATGTATTTTGTTTTTTATACTAAGTTGTGATAACCCTTAGCATATTTTAAAGGGTAGTTAAAATTAAACATAACTTTTACAATTTTTTGCTGCCCTAACAACTATTGAAAGATGCAAATAAAGAATGGCTATGCATACCCGAAATATTTCAACCACGATCCGGGGGGCTTTAAGGACTTAGATGTAAGAGATCTCCCACTTTCTCTAGGGGCTTCATCAACTCAATCTTTAAAAGCACAGTGCCTTTAATAATTGCCAACTTTAAACTCATTACTCAAACAAAATAAAGTCTATCGACACACTTGCGGACCACATCTAGGCACAAACACAAATATCCTTAGTGATGTTGATGTATTTTTCTTTGTATTTGCTCTCCACGAGACTTTTAAACAATTGTATACGCCCAAGAGTTAATGCTAGAAAAGACAGTGAATTAATATTTATTTATTGTAAGTTACATTGCTAAAGCACACGTTCTTAAAAGCTGTCCATATGTTCCAACATTGTTGTAATGTCCCGTCCCGCTCAGCTCAACCGGAGGAATCGAAGCGCCAACGGTGTTCGAAATTAGCCATGTAATGCATGCTCGAAGATCCGCTCGGTCGAGGCGACTCCTCGCTCAGGTGGGTGGCTTCGGTGAACTTGTCTCAGCTTGGCCTTCACACTAATAAAATAAAAGTTTTCAAAGGCACAAGTAGGCTTGATAATAAAAGAGACAAATCCACATAGCTAAGGGAATAATTCTGATGGGTCGGATTGAGTTAGAATATGGAAAGGTCCCACGATCGGCTTAGAAGTGTTGCACATCGTGCTTTCAAAATGACACTCGGTCCTTCGTTCTGTCACGACCCGCTCCCGAATAATCGGACACGAGTCGGACACGCCCAGCCTTCGTCGATGGACACGACGAAGTAAGCTGTACAATACTAAGGAAAACTCCAAGTCACAATGTAATGTAAACAATCACAGAATCTATAAACGTTCTAAAAAATATCACCACAATCCACCAAGTCAATATACAATGATATCTGGAGACAGATCTGGTAAAATAGAATACAATAATGAAATCAAAATACAAAGTACAATATCCAGAAAAAATAAAATGAAATAAATCCTGCAATATCCAATGATATCATCGTGCTCCGTGTGGCCTCAAGCTCACCTGCAATGTATCATGTCAGGAAAAGTACAAAACACAACTCCGACAAGAACAATATACAATGTAATCTAAAATACAGAATACAAGGTAAAACCAGAATACGAGAACTGAAAATAAAACTATGGTACCAGAAATGGAATGCAAAACTGAAGACAATGGACAAGATAATCAATATGCAAAGACAATGACCACGACAATCAATGAACAAGACAATCAATGCAAGTGTGACCTTTTAAAATATTAACCTAATGTGTGACCGGCTTAAGGACCACAATCCACAATCAATCAATTCACAATTCACAATTCTACAAGATCCGGCTTAATCGTACGTGAGGTGTACGATTAGGCTATCTACAATACCTAGGGTGGGTGTGGTCACACACTAGTTAATATTTTTCCCAATTCTGCAATAATAATGACTCACAATGCAATGACGAACAAGGATGATGCAATCGTGTGTATCACGTGTCCGATATGAGAACATGGCACATGAATGTAAGATAGAAACAAGGTAAAAGCTCGAGTTGGTGTACTTTCCTCGCTTTGGAAGCACGAGAGTAGTACTGCATGAATGAATGTTACCTGGTATTTTTGTACAAGTTTGTTAGGTTATAATTAATGATCATTGGCTAACCATATCCATAAACTAGCTAATAAAAATATACATGGTCTTGATAAAATAATACTAGTAAAATTTTATTAACTATAATTATCAAGAAACAATATCTTACTATATTAGAAAAATATTTATAGTCTAGATAACTCACCAAGAATTTATTAATTAATTTATCCAACTATATAATATACTAAGTGGCAAGATAATTTTATAAACTAATGATAGCTAGAAAGTACTCAATATCACTCAAAATAGATAACAACAATATTATCAATTTATATTAGCAAGAGTAGCCATATATATTCGTAGTAAATCTACTAATTTTTATTCAAGAACTATTACTGAAATATAGTTAATTAACAACTATCATTTAACCACTATTAATGATGACAAAATCAGGAAATCAAACCCAGCCCAACACTAATACATATAATCTGAGCCCACCTCTCTGTCTCAGCCCATACAAATTCATTACTACTGCTTTTTAATAATTCTAACTGTAATATACTCACAATCAGGGCTTAATCCAGCCCAATCCTAGATTTCTGCTATTCTAATTAATCATCATCATAAAATCCTAGCCCAGCATTTCCTTCATAGACCCGGCCCACATCTGAACCCTAACATTTAAACCATTCTTTTCTCTCTCCCTCCTCTCATTATTCTTTTTGCCGACACCTCTTCTCCTTCTTCAAATGTCCAAATCCTAACCCTAATGATTTCTTCTTCCCAGCTGCAAAGAAACCCTAATTCAAATCCACACTTCTCCTCATCTCCAGCCACCATAAACCCAAATCCTAGATGTTTCTTCTTCTTCCTTACAAGCTCCAAATACTTGACCCCATCATCAGCCGAACCTAGATCTGGAGCCCAAGACTCGAAACCTTAATTCCTTCTTCGTTTTCCTCCTCCGATCACCACCAACCCTTACTCTAAATATTCTTCATCTTCTTCTTCCCCATATGAAATCCTAGCCCTTGATCTGAAACCAGAACCCTAATCTCTAGCATAACAAGAAAGAAGAGGGAGATCGAGCAGATCGATGAGGGATTTTACCTTAAAGCATGACGGCGAGTGGATATCGGCTCCGGCGGTGAAATCCCATGTACTGAAGACTGGATCTGGAGGCGCTACGACGTGGTGGCCTCCTGGCTCTCCGGTGGGCAGCACTTCGAGCTCTGGCGGTGCACACGTCCCAAAGCGGCTCGAGCTCCGATGAGATGACTCACTGCTCGAGGTGGCTGTGAGGAAATCGAAGGGCTGCGCGGTCTTCGAACAGGCGTGGTCTTCGAGGGGACTTCTCGAGTTCTCAAAGAGTCAGCCATCTGATCGAGGGGTCGGCTTTGTCTTCTCGGCGGTGAGCAGTAGATGGCTCCGGTCGGTTCGATATGGCTCCCGAGGCACTGGCACGGTCTCGAAGAGGCAAGTCGAAACTCGAGGGTGCACAATAGTTGAGGCGACTCCGACTTCGAGCTCCGAGATCTGGCGATAGTCGAGCTCTTCTAGCACGTGATATGGTGGCAACGGCGGTTCTAGATCGAACCCCGACGATGGTGACGGTGGTGCTCGACCGAGGGGTCGACCAGTAACAGAAAGGAGAGAGAAAGAGAGTAGAGAGAGAAAGAGTGGTGTCAGTGGTGATGTGATGTGTCAGAAAGTATTGGGAACTATATTGTAATAATAAAATATTAACTAATATTTAGAATAAAATATTGTAGTGGCATAGTTGTGAATAGGTATAGATCTGGGGGTGTTCCCCAAGATAGGACAGTGGCAAAACTATGAATAGCAACAGATCTGGGTACAAGGAAAAATATGTGTAACAGCTTTCTAACTAGTTCCTAACCGATTCAGTTAATTACTAATTAACTAATGGATTAGTTAATAAACTAACAACTAAATACATAATTAAATAACTGTCACCCAATAAAAATGACTAAACCCAAAATTAAGCAACCGTCACTTCACTAAAATTAATATTTATTAATATATAATCAATCAATATAGAATTAAATTAAAACCTAATTGGTATCAAACAATGTCAATTAGGCTAAAATGTCGACCAAGAAAAAATAATTAAATAATCAAAACATTTATGAGTTAATCAATATTGAGGAAAAATTAGAACTAAGAAAAATAAAATCAATTTAACTAACCAAAAATTCAATATAACTAATTTATTACTTAAAGCCAAAAATGATTCTTTTTAGAAAAATTTCTAACAATTCAAAAATATACGAAATTAGGTTTAGGGAGTTACACATTCCATGGCTTGGGAGAAGAAAAGTTGATTTAAGTTACCACAAAGCTATAAACTTAGCCTAAATCATAGGCGTCGTACGTATAGATGTTTGATAAAGCAAGCACGGTCCCATCACCTAGGGCTTGGCATAGCCTTTGATCGTCCTACATGTTAAGTTGTATCGCACGGCTTGTGGCATAAGTCTAGGCATCTAAAGAACTTGGTTGTTCAAGTCGAACACGTGCACGACACGTTCCCACGGTGCAAGGCTTGACATAGCCTTTGCTCGTCAAGTTATTGCACGACCAAGTTTGGCAAAGTTATAATGGGCTATCGAAGTCATAGCAAGCACTATCTTATATTTTTTACGGTTGTCGAGTCACGGTCCCACGATTTTAAGGCTCGTCATATAAAGTATGACTTGCACGATAATGTCTCATAGAACACAAGTCAGTCTAAGGCACAAGCCACGGTCGGTTCAAGGATAAGTATGCCACGATCTATGGGACACGAAGAAAACACATTTGTTCAGGTCTATCTGGAAGTCTATGCAATAGCCGTTCCCCGTGTTTCAAAGAATAGAAAAGTACACGCGACCGTTTGTCATCGAGACCAGTCCCGTAGGGAGTCTCGTATGAAGAATAGAAAGTATGGACTTGGATAAAGAAGTTCAAGGAATAGAAAGCAAGTTGTATCATCTGTAGGCCTTGCATTTACGTCGAGTCTAGAAGTCATCGTAGGTGCGTGGTCATGGACAACTTATCATCAATGTGTAGTCTTCCTCGACATGATCGTCGGGCCACGAGATCATGTCATTCTCGGGAGAAGCGAGTTGGCTAAAGTATGATGCTGGATGAACCACATAAGAGATTCGGGGCTTCCACGGACTAGCTACCCATTGGATGATCGTCGTCTATCCTCAGCCAAGTCTAAGATAGCTTGACATACTAGTGACCTTTCATATAGATAAGTTGGCATACTGAATGACAATCTACATGCACGGTGCCAGTCGAATAAAAGAAAGTACGAGCATGGCACGAATATGATAAAGATGGTATGCACGGTTGCGATACAAATCTTAGGAAGCCTAAGATTTGGCTATAGAAAAGACGCATGCTTGGGCACGAAATGTGACGTCAAGTGTTAAGTCGTTGGCATAGAGTTGCATAAGTCAGACTTGAGTCATTTTGAGTTAAGTCGAGAAGGACCGTAAGGCAAGTTCGGTTAAGTCATAATAAGTTGCGAGGCACGACCTCGATGTTGAAGCACGGACCAAGTCGATGACACGAAACATGTTGCATCGCAACGTATGTCACGAAAGGCAAGCATGAGTTGGTACATTTATGTTGCTAGCACGAGAATGGTCTTAAGGCACAACGATAATCAGGTTATCGGTACAATGGTATGGGAATGGTCTAAGACACAAATAGACCAAGAGTCCTTGTCCTAAAATCAATCCTAAGGAAAGAATAAAAAGACAATCATAAGGGATTATGTTGCACAAAGTAAATGAAGGTGTTGATTCTGTATGGGTGGGTGAGGAGCTCACTCCACCAGTACAGTTGAGTACTGACACCCATACAGTATTTATGTGCAGGCACAGGTAGAAGCTCATTGGCGCAGAGCTCGCTTGGATGCGTCGAAGCACATAGTTCCTTGGCATTTCGAGGCATACGGCCGCATGGAGTCAGAACTTGTCACTCATGTTTCCCGTTATACGTATTTTTAGTATACATATACGGATTCTCGACCCATATTCTAACTTGTCTAGCATGGCTTGGTTTGGTCTTGGTTTAGCTCGGCTTGGTTTATTTTGGCTTGGTTTAGGCCAAATGGTTCATCATGACAAACCCCCCTTTATAACCCAACCCCCTTTTCTCTCTCCTCCTTTACTTTCATTTATTTCTCTCATCCACTTTCTTTTTTATTTATTTCTCCCAACCCTTAGGCAAGTATAATCTTGCTTCGTGAGAGATCTCATGATTTATGGTTCCAATGTCTTCATTACTTAGTTTTATGACTCTTTAGTACTTAGCACTTAGCACTTTTGGTTTAGGTGGATTAAATCTTGTAGATCTAAGTTTTTTTCAAATCTTGGTTTTCTTGGGTTTTAATTTATCAAATTTCATTATTTTCAAGTTTTGATTATTCCATGTTGTAGAGAATTTGATTTTACTCAAAATAGACCTTTGAAAATCCAGATTTTGATTTGTTTTGAGTGGTTTATGAACTTGGGAAGTTCATGGGTTCCATGAACTCATCTTCTCGGATTGGGGAAGCGGAAAAGTGCTGGGCGCATAGCATTTTCATGTGCCCACAGCAGTCTTCCTTTTGGCGCATAGCCATTTGTATGCGCCCAAGGCCCCATGCTCCCTGTTTGGGCGCATAGCCCTATATATGCGCCCAAGGACTCCCCTGCCTGGGTGCATAGCCTTTATATACGGTCAATTGCACCCTGTGTTCCCTGCTTGGGCGCATAGTTTTCCTTATGCGTCCACTTGCCATGAAGATAGTCTCCACCCTGTGGGCGCATAGCTATTGTTATATACCTACTTAGCCAGTGAAGATAGTCTCCAGACTTATCTTCCAATACACCATGTCTCATTCATGTGGGCACATGCATGTGGGCGCATAGACCATGGGCACATGCACTCTTTGGTGTATACCTTCCATAGCATATGCTCTATATAATGCAATTAACGATTGGTGCATACATGTGGGCGCATAGCCTTGGGCGCATAACCCTGGGTGTAGGCTCTCCATGTCACCCCATTGACTTCTTGTGCCATCTCTTGCAATTAACTATGTTTGTCCCTATGGTCCTTAGTGTGAGTTGTGACTTTGCTTGAACTCTTTACTTGACTGGTCCTATAATGTTATTTTCCATGTTGCACATCTACTCTGAGTTTTAAATACGATCTTGCTATGGCACGTACACTCTCTAATAACTCTTTGATAGTGGCCCGCCGTAGTGCACTTACATGAACACGACGTGACAATATTACTTTACATAATAACTCTTGATAGTGACCCGTCATGGTGCACTCTTGACAAGAAACATGACATGATAATCTTGATAGCAGCCCGTCGAGGCGCACTCTTGACAATTAATCTTGATAAGTAACTGTAGTGCCCCATTCCACAAAGTCAATCGGAGAAATCGAAATGCCGACGGCATTCGGACTTATTCTTGCAACGGCGACTTGAAGACATCGCTTAGGTGGGGTAGTTTCGGTGAACTTGCCTCATCTTAGCCTTCACCTAATAAATCGCACATTTTTAACTTGCACAATAGGCTTGCTAATAAAAGAGACAAATCTACATAGCTAAGGGAATGATCCCGACGGGTCAAAATGTGTTAGAATATGGAAAGGTTCAACGGTTGGCTTAGAGTTGGTGCACGACATGCTTTGAAAATGATACTCGATCCTTCGTCTCATGGCTTGGAAGAAGAAAAGTTGGTATTCGTCACAAACTATGAGTTAGCCTACGTCATAGGCATCACCCGCGTGGATGCTCGATAAAGCATACACGTTTCCTCGAATGCAAGGCTCGGCGTAGCCTTGATCGTCCCACGAGCTAAGTTGTATCGCACGGCTTATGGCATGAGTTTAGGTATCCAAAGAATTTGGTTTTTCAAGTTGAGCGTATGCACGGTCCTACGGTTCTACGGTTCTATGGCTGCATATAGCCATTCGTTCCCACGGTCTTAAGGCTCGTCACATAGAGTGTGACTTGGACGATAGTGTCGCACGGAATATATTGGAGTATGAAACATTCCTATGCACGTTAAGAGGTACGAGGCAGTCCCTCGGTTGGGAGTCTCGCGTTCCTATGCATGTTAAGAAGCTCGAGACGTTCCCACGGTTGGGAGTCTCGCGTTTCTATTCACGTTAAGAAGTACGAGGCGGTCCCTCGGTTGGAAGTCTCGCGTTCCTATCCACGTTAAGAAGTATGAGACGGTCCCTCGGTTGGGGGTCTTACGTTCCTGTGCACGTTAAGAAGTGTGAGGCGGTCCCTCGGTTGGGAGTCTCACGGTCTCGATGCACGTTATTATGCAAAGTATGGTTAAGAGCACAAGTTGCTAAGTATAGTTCCAGTTGTACCAACAAATTAAGCCATGCATTTACGTGAGTCTAGATGTCTCGTAGGTGCGTGGTCATTGGACAACTTGTCGACAAGGATTTCTGTCTAGACTGGTTATACGCCGGGGCACCGGGCCCAGTCGTCCTAGAAGGTAGACGTTATAGCAGCGCACGTATTGCGTGGGTAGTCGGGGGCTTTCCATAGGGCTAGCTACCTTGCATCGAAGGACCCGCCGCCTACCCGAGCTATGTCCATGATGGCTTATCGTGCCAGTGGCCTTTCATATAGATAATTGGCGTGCTAAGCGGCGAATTCGCATGTACGGTGTCGATCGTAACAAAGGAAGTATGAGTACGGTATGTGATGAGTTATGGAATGCGTGCACAATATGCACATAAGGTATTATTGTCACTCCACTTTTTCAGTATTTTTCAAAATCCTAAATCTATCTTTTGTTTAATGATTAATTGTTTAATTGATTTTCAAATAATAAGTTTTATGACTATTTTTGGAGGGAATTGAATTAAGAGCAGGTATTCAAATTTAAAAATTAGTTGTAACCAACAAGTTGTGGTCCCCACTTTTCCTAACCAATTGTAAACCTCTTAATATTCCTTCTAACTGATTTCTGGGTGACTTATGTAAATTGTAAAAGGGGATAGACTTTTTTGCTTAATGACCAAAGGTGGAGGGGCCTAGATGCATAATTCCCTTTCTCTATATAATTCACTTGAGGAGAGAGAAACTTATTTCTCCTCGGTCATTTATCCTCATAGCAGAGCCCCTGCCGAGCTCTTCTCTGCATCTCCCCCAAATCGAACCCTAACCCTAGCTTTGTTGGCGAGTAAGATGATGGCGCCGGCGCTCAACGCCTCCTCCAACGACTAAACCACCTTCGATCGAGCATTCCCGCGGCGGCGACAGGTCAGCGGATGCCGACCGATTCTTTCTCCCCAGTGAGTTCGTCGATGACTCCGATCTTCTTTCTCAACGATCGTGAGGACGTACCCCGTTCCGGCGATCTCCTTCGAGTGCTCGGGTTCTTCGACAAATCACTCAGTGGGTTTTGTTGAGTCGTTCTTTCTTTTCTTCGGAATCTTGATCAAGTTCTGACCATCGGTCTGAAATTCCAGATTGGACTCGATCAATTCTTCGTTTTGTTGGTCTCATCGACAAACGGTATTGATTTCAGAATGAGGCTTGGGTGAGCATCGATCGTTGGTAAGTGTTGCTCTGAGAATCCTTAGATTTTGTTCAAACCATGTTTAAGTGTTTCGAATTCTGATTTTGTTGTTCGATCATTCGATTGATCAATCATTGTTCCTTCATGTGTGGATTCTTCAGTCTAAAGCTGTGTTGATCAGAGGATCAGTCATGAATCAAGGATTTCACATATCCTACCAAATAAGTCCTACAAAACCTGTAAGTATTAGTTACATATGTTCAGATTTGAATATGTGTGCTCCTGAGTTTTGTGAGATTTTCTTCGAGATTATCAAATCTAGTATCATAGTTGGTAATTCTTAGATCGAATTCTTGTATCAGACAGAAGACTGATATTGAGTAGGTTAGTCATCGTTCTATCAAGAGTATTTCAGGTATTTTCCTTAATTGATATAAGTTTTAGGAATACTTTGTCATATTGGTTGTGATATTCTACACTATTTTAGGTTAGTATTGTAGTGGTGCTAAATGGTTTAACTCAGTTGGAAATCTGGAAACAATTTGATAGTTAATTGGGTTATAAAGTGTCCATCTCATAGAATTTGCATACTGTAGATAGGTAATTTGAGATCACATCTTGATTCTCAAGTTCTTATTTATTTGACAGTGTTCTAGTGTCTATTTGCTTAGTTTTGTTAAGTAATAGATAGGTAAAGTTCTTTGGGAAATGTTAGATGTGCAATGGGGTTCTGTTCAATGATAGATTGAATCACTGTGTTAATTCTGATCAAGTTGTGTTGAATTTAGATATAAGGATCAACTGTTTTGAACTATATATCAATAGCTTAACCCTAAGTCTGCCTACTGATCAGTTTATGTCATTGTTCTGAGCCAACCTCATTAATCAGCTAATTCATGAGTATATGGGGACTGTCAGATGGGATATTGATGTCAGTTCTTGAACAGGACTGGTAAAGGGTGGATCCTGATAAGGATTAGTATTTAAGCTCTATTCAAGACTGATTCTTATGATGTTACATCAGTATCCTATCTAGAGAGGACTGTGATAGTTTTGACTTGAATGATGTTTATGTCCAACCGAGCAGGACAATGACTTTGAGGAATGTTTAGTTAGAGTGAACCATATCAGCTTGGTTAGGACAAGCTTGGGCAAGCTGTCCAGGATTTGATGGTTCAACCCATTACTAAAACTGAATTGAATCAGTCTTAATAAGGACTGAAACTGTATCAACCTGAGGATAGGTAAAATCTATAGTAAGAGACTGATACTAATGAACTAATGATGTGGCCATGCTATGGCTATGAAGATTCATGACCAGTCCTTATTATCAAGGGGTGTATCAATGCCTATTTCTGAAGACTAACCTTGGGAAGTATGAATTGTTCCCTGTCCTATTAAGGACTGAGACATATGATTCCTATTTAGGATTTGGTTTTCTATAACCTGGGAACTTATATCACATTTTATGGGTATTAAGGACTGGAAATGGACTGAGATGGACAGTACAACTGTTTGGGACTATTGATAACAGTTCTATTCCTACTACTTATTGAGAATTCTTGGCTGAAGTTCATCAACTATAGGATTTTACTTATCAGAACATTACTGAAGGGAGGAGTCTTTGGCTGGATATTAAATTCTATGAGTCCTAATGTCCTGTCCCATAGTAATCCTGATTGTAGATTAGTTCCATGCCTTCACTGAACAAGGGGGTTCAACTAAACTAAGTTTAACTAGGTTTATTGGTTAAAGGAGATTTCATGAGCTATCAGTGGGCTGATAGAGTGCAGTATGTTTGTAATGATGGGAACTATCCTGATGATAGGGCTATCATAAATCAACCATAGAATTTTCCCCTAGAACCTGTACAATAATGGACTGTTCAGGATATTGGGTTTATAGCTGAACAATAAGTTAGGAATGCAGTAGCCTAGGTGTCACGCCCCAGAACCAGAATACTGGAGAGCGGGGGCAGACATAGCCAGCTACGTATAATGAAATGGGATCCACTCCACTATACGGTCACGGCTGTCTAGATATATGAGGGTTTATCTACAAGCCAACAGTCTCTTAAGGTCATGAACAAGCCTAGTGTCTCAATCACAAGCAAGTAAATAGAGTTACAAGATGTAAGATCACCAAATATACAATAGTAAGGTGTCCCAAATATTACATATTCAGCTGATCATGAAGCTAGTCGTTACAAAATGTGAGGACTAGCAAGAGTTTTAGTCATACATGATCAACCCTAGGTTGCCAATCATGTTACAGCCCGTAGGCAGACAGTAAATAGGTGCAATCGAGCTAAACAGGTGCTCGTCGGCTAAACGCCTCAAAAGAATATTTTTACAATAAAGTGGGAGGACAAAAGAAACTCACTCGTTGCCCTGGTTACGTCTGGTGTTCACCATCGGGCTGGAAAACCGGTAGATCCTCTAGAGCTGCTCTGGTATCTGGCCATACAAAACCAGCTGGGTCAGACCCCAGAAAGAGCAAGTGCCACAAAGGAGGCTTCACTTAAGAACTAAAATCAGCAAATTAGCACAAAAATAATTGCATAATAAAAGACAGTAATTAAAGGAAAGCAGGACAGGTGATATACGATAAGATATCCATGGGACTATTCAGATAACCGGGTTACAACCCGTAAACCAAACAAGGACCGGGGTTGTAACCCTTCGTCTGAACGGAACTTGGAATTCTCACCATTTATCGGCAAGATAATATAAGAAATCAGGACATGTAACAATCTTGATATTGAATTAAAGTAAGACACGAGTAACCATGTCATGTCATAACCTTATACAGGATCGGGACGAGACAAAGCTGGACTAGACTCCATCCAATCAATCACGGCCAAGTAAAGAGTACGGCTTGATAGTTTAACTAACTAGGGTTATCACAGGCCTAATTACTAGCAAGATGCAGTGAGATTATTCCACAGCCACAAGCCCTGCAGACCATCCAGACTATCCGGACGCAAGTAGAGTTGAATTCAAGTGGGTACATCGTCCAGGAAATGCATGTACCCTTAGGTGACTTAGAAGGTGCAACACATGACAGTGTGCTGGAAATGTGCCCTACTCGACGGCAGGCTACAGATCCCAAGTGGGGCGTCCAGATAATGGGATTGCCTGTAGCTGGGAAATCTCTTCATGACTACTGGATTTATTCTAGTTGTTAGCCTTAGTTGATTTCAGTGGGTACCCCTGACCGTGGTACTCAGGGATCCCCGTCCTAGACATGATGCAAGACAAGACGGGTTTATTTGTACAAGCACAATCGTCCACGGTGTCCAGGATTAATTATACAGGTCATGTCATGTCAGGTAGCCGTCGCAACAGCTGTTCGAGATAATCATGTTAGGTTATCATGCCAAGTGTACTTGTCAGGAGTGCACCACGACGGGCCACTATCAGGTCATGTCAGGTTATTATGTCAGGAGTGCACCACTACGGGTCACTATCACGTCATGCTCAATTATCAATTCCAAACATATCAAGTAAATTCGTGATTATCAAGTTCAGGACAAAAAGGCGTAAGGATATAAAATGGACGTTAAATATCTAATAAAATATCAATATACAAGGCTATAGAAGATCCAGGGTAATCAGGCTACGCTCAGGTCAACATACGCTCGGGTCAACATACGCTCGGGCCAGCGTACGCTCAGGCCATGCGTGCGCTTGAGGCCAGCGTACGCCTTACTCGCTTAAGCTAGCGTACCAAGGCACGCATACGCTCAAGCTACAGGTCAGCGTACGCTCAAGCTAGCGTACGCTCAAGACTGCGTACGCTCGAGCATACGCTCAAGCTAGCGTACGCTCAAGACTGCGTACGCTCGAGCTAGCGTACGAAAGGGTCTGGGGCACGCTCACGCTAGCGTACGCAAAAGATACGCTGCCAACAGGCAGCGTATCAAGGCTAGCGTACGCACGCTAAAGAGCAGCGTACTCAAGTTAGCGTACGCTCGCTAAAGAGTGCGCGTAGCTCAGTGGCATAAGCTAAAAAGTTAGCTCACTGTTCACTGTCTTCTCCAAATGGCAAGAACAGCAAGAACTCTAAAGTTGAATCTAAGCTTCAATTGTCCATGTCTTGGTCAAAACAAGTCCGAATCCAATTTTCCAAAGGTCAAAATTGGGTAGAATGAAATTTTCCACAACATGGAACCATCAAAACTTGAAAACAAGCAAGTTTGATAGATCAAAACACCAAAAATCCGAAAATAACAAAACTCTAGATCTACAAGAATTAAAGCCTCAAAATGGAAATTGACAAGTTCTAATGTGGTTTTGAATCATGAGGAGAAGCTAATGAAACCATCAAAAGAAGTTCTCTTGTGGAAGCAAGTTGCACTTGCCTATGGTGTTCTTGGTTGGTGGAGAAGAGTAATGGTGGGGGAAGGAGAAGTAAATGAGAATTATGGAGGAGAGAGAAGGTTGGTGGGGATAATAAAGAGGGGGTTGTGGTGGAAATGAAGGAGAAGCATAGGCTAAGGTATTCCACCCTTGGCCCATGATGAACCAAGCATTGGGCCGGCCGAACCAAGCCAACCCAAACCGAGAGTTAAACCAAGCTGAGAGCTAAACAAGGAATAATACAAGAAAAAAACACGTACACGTATTTCCAAAATACGTAATACGAACCACAGGCAATACACTAGGCTAGATTATGTCAATTGCATTAGACTGATTATACCAGTCCTCCTCAGGGCTGATTTATGCCTGTCATGACAGATTGCTGAGATTGATTGTTCAGTCCTATTTTAGACTGAACATCACTAGGATTGATCTTCAAATGTTGTAATGACTTGGACTGATAATTAGACTCATATAGGACTTGTATTTAGACTCATATTGGACTGATATTTAGATTGCTATAGGACTGGTATGGGATTGATATAGGACTAGTAGTTGGACTGTTATTGGACTGCTATAAGACTGAGACTTGGTTTAATTCTATTTTGGGCAATTTTTCCTATTGGACAATTTTCCCTATTGGATTAGTATGGGAAATACCTATTGATCACTAGTTTAAGTGAACCTAGGACTAAGTAATTGTTAGGCTCTTCTTATTATAATCCTTTTAAGCCTAAGACTAAGAATTAGAAACTAAGATTTCTTCATGGTTAAATCTTGATTAATGATTAGGTTATTAAACATGTTTCTTGTAATCAAAATAGATTTAGGAAATAAAGTTCCACTAGGAGAGTTTGGTGATTCATTTCAAAACCTTTATTTTAAATAAGCCAGTTTAGAATAGAGTGCTTAATAAATATTACAAATCATTTGACAGGAGGATATCCAGCACCACTACCCACACTTGATTACCCTGAGCAAGGCAAGTATACTCCTCGAATTTGTTCATTTTCTCATGTCTTGTATATTCATTCCTGTATCACCTTGTTGACACGATGTATCACGGGATTGTCTTGTTTCATGTTTCTTGAGTTTACCTGTGTCTGGGAGGGAAAATACTATAGATGTGTGATCAAACCCATGTTACTATTCATGTGAATAGCTTAGGTCCCGTATCGTGCACGCGGGACCAAAGCCATACCATTTCATGTTCATTGAATCTACCCAAGCCGATCACACACTCTGGATGTATTTCAATTTTGCACATTTCAGGATTCAGGTTGTATTTCATGTTCAGGACTTATTTCATGTTCCCTGTATTTACTTTTAGTATTTCATGTTCAGTTTCATGTCTTGTTCTCATTTTTTGTACTATATATATATTTCTTGTTTCTTGTTCATACCATGATGTTCATGTTCATTTTCTTGGATATACTTAGCTCCGCTCCTGACTAGGATATGTTGCAGGTATACTTGTAGGGTACCATTCTACTCTATGGGCAAGAGCCCAGGATATTAGCTGAGCAGGATGAGACTTAGCTTGAGGCTTCAGTTTTAGACTACTTAGCTTTACTTCTAGATATTGTCTTTAGAGTTCATAGCATTTTTCGTTCTTATTGATTTTGGTACCTTTATGATATCTGGATTTGTGGATTATGGTGATCTTTCTGGGAACGTTTTTAGATGCTGTGATTGTACATATTTATGTTTATCTGGTTAGATTTTCCTAACTTGGTACAGCTTACTTCGTCGTGTCTAACGACGATGGCTGGGCGTGTCTAACTCATGTCCGATTATTCGGAAGCGGGTCATGACAATTATGAAGCCTAATACTTGGCTATACGTAAAGACACGTGCTTCGGCACGAGATACGACGTCGTGCTTGAGTTCTCAACACCGGTTCCACAAGTTGGGTTAGACATTGCGAGTTAAGTCGAAAAGGGCCGTAGGGCAAGTTCAATTAAGTTATGTTGAGTTGCTGGACACGACCTCGAGATGTGAGGCACGACCTCGTTGTCCCAACACGAGTATAGGCAAGACTAAGCGAGTAGGCACTTCCCAGTGATATTGAGGCAAGAATCGAGTTCATGGCAAGACCGAGTCATTACGTCCCAGAGTATGGCACGAAAGGCAAGCACGAGGCGATAAGTTGACGTTATTGGAACGAGAAGGTCTAGCGGTAAAGTATGAGTATATTATTGGTGCAAGGCACGGTGATGGTCTAGAGACACAAAATAGACCAAGGCGTCGGTCCTAAAATCGATCCTAAGGCAAGACTATAAAGACAATCGTAAAGGGGCTTGTATTGCACAAAGTAAAATAAATGTGTTGGTTTTGTATGGGTAGGCAAGGAGCTCACTCCACCAGTACAGTTGAGTACTGACACCCACATAGTTTTCATGTGCAGGAGCAGGTAGAAGCTCATGGTACGGGGCTCGCTTGGATGCGTCGAGGTATGGAGTTCCTTGGCGATTTGAATTATGCGGCTGCGTGGAGTCAAAGACTTATATGAGACATAATGTATGGATATCGCCTTCCGAAGCTTCCGTTGGCTCAAGCATTGTAATCGAGAGATGAGAGAGAGTAGAATAACTTGTAAAATAAGAAGAGTGAGCTTGAATGATTGTAATCTTGGCCTTGTCCCCCAATATAACCATTGTTTTAATATCAATAAAGAGCTTCTTGAATAACTTGTGTTTGTTCTAAATTTTTGCTGCGTGTTCAATGTCTCTGCTCGAAACTTTTGTGCGACGACCTCGTCGCAGCCGCTGTAATCGGCCATTATGGAACCAGCCTTGCACGAGTGCAATTAAGGCTCGTGCGGCTTCACGCCTTAGCGAGGACGATCTCTCCTACGGGAGCGGGGCGTGACATAATGGTATCAAAGTACGGCTTTACGTCCTTGGACTATCGATTGAATTATTTAGCTCCGCTGTTCCGCAAACTCTGAATTGTGCTTTCGTAACTTGATATCGTGGTGTGCTCTCTCTCAATTGTCCCATGGGATGTCCATACAATAAGTCTAATATTTTCAAAAGCTCGTACATGTGTTCAATCGAACGCAACGATAGGTGATGGCCTTTGGGCCGAACGGTGCCGACACTGAGTTGATAGAAAACACGTGCTAAAGTTAGCAAGTCACGTACGTGCCTAACGAGTCCTACGTCAACATTAGCAAATGAGCGTGCAAAACTCGGAGTATAGTCCGTATGGGACGGTCATGTGCACGGCCTTTTGGCTAAGTTGTGTCGCGTATCGCGCAACTCGACCTTTTGGTGCAAACGAGTCGCAAACAATATTAAGTATCGCTTGGTCGGGAACGGAGATACGCTTAGAATGTATATGATAGGAACGCTATCGGACTAACGCTTAGGCGTACACGGAAGATTGGTTTAGATTTTGAGAAATAGTGCGAACGACTTAGTGCGTCGATACGACGTGAGCAATTACGCTAGAGATTCGTCGGACGAACCTGAAACATGTCTTAGCGAATAACGCGAACGTGATTTGGACTAGATCGGATGGCTCGAATCATGAGTGGTGTATGGTCCATCTTGGAAATCATTTAAGCGAAAGATTGAGGATTGTACGAGTATGAAACACGAAAACGATTGAGTAGGTAAAATCGAATCGAGAAAAAGTTAAGATGTAGAGCATAGATAACTTGATTGAAGAAATTGATACGGATCGCATACGAAAAGTTAGCACAACGGGAAGATAGCGTGCATGAAAAAGTTTGATTCGAATGTTTGAAAATGATTCTGAGGATTGGAATGGATGTCATTCGATGATTGAGTTAGCAAGGAATGATGCGAGTTGAGGAAATACGTTGGTCGATGACTTAAGATAGACGGATGAAAGATACGTGAATTTGGGTTTGAGAAAATTGATGTTGTGAACGATTCGAGGGGTAATAATCAAAATTGAATTTGAATGTCGAGGAAATTATCCGGTCGGACGATAGCATCACTCGTACGACTCAAAATTTGTTGAAAACGAAGATCGTCAGGTTACATATATCGTCGATGGTACTGAGGCATATCAAAGATCGATATGCGATAACTCGGGGGTACTCTGACTCAGTGAATGACGATCGTGCAAGTGCTATTATTCGGTTGGATGCTATTATACCTAGGATTTTGATTGAGATGAATGTTAGGTGAAAGTGAGCGTGTCTTGATGGTTATGCGGATAACCACAGTGTCGACGATCTTGTCTTGTGTGAGCGCACTCTACCCTCGCACATGCGTCGTATCAGATTTGGGACGATCGTTCCGCGTGAGCGCTGACATGGTGATTCATGTCGTGAGAATGATCGAACTCGAAAAATCAGGATCGGCACCTTTGATTGTCTCGACTTGTTGGCTTAATGCGAAGGAGAATTCGAGGATGTTAGGACTTGCGATTGATAATCGAATAAAACTTGAGGATTGTGTAGGTCTAATCCGCGCATCGAGAATGATTTATTCTAGACCCAAAACAAGAGTTACGCCCCGATGAGAATGATTATTCCGCGGGAGCATTGCATGGTAATTTTATGCCCACCGTGGATAATCGGACTCGTGTGAGATCGGAGCGTGGCATATTGTTAAGTCAGACGACCTTGTGATCGATTACGTGAATTGGAATAGATGATTTCAGAAACGTGAAATGTGAATTATGGTTTAGAGGTAAATTGTGTCATAGCGTGTTTGATTTGAGAATGAATAATAGGCGAACTAATTGTCGAACGTGTTCGAAAAGAGATAGACTATACGAAATAACTTGATAAACGAGTGATATTGATACGTCGTGAAATCAGTTGTGACGTGATTTATCGTAGGATGGCTTTACTGGATGACTCGGACCCCGTCCGACGAACGTTGGGATGTGAGTAGGGAATCGATGCTCGATGTTTAGAAATCGGAGTGATGCGAGCTTGGGTAGAAAACCCCGTACTATCAATTTGGCGTGACCTTAGGATGGGGTCAGTGTTGTTATTATTGTTTGGGAACAATGATTCCAATACTGACGGATGACCTTAGCCTAAAGACGTAGCCTAGCGGTTAGGCAGACGTTCCGGTGCGAAGCGATAGGAATTGTGGAGGTACCACTCGCGAGTCTCGGCTGACATGCACGTATATCAAGGATGCCCGAATATGTGTACGATCCGACTCGAGTGGTGATGGCGGATTCTCTATCACGAGACTTGGCTAAAATGTATGTATTTTGGAGACGCCTGAAATATGTGCACAATCCAACTAAGTGATATGTTGAATCAAGTGAGACTTGAGGAACGGGAAAAGTGTCGAGGATTTTGAAATCGTGAGTTTTAAAGAAATGTTGTTGGTAATACGATCATTGATTTGAGACGAGTTCGAATGTTGGTTGATCGGTTGGTGTGCCTTACAATTAAGTTAGCAATAAGCACGAGCGTGGCTCGGATTGAGGGAATGCATAGAAGTAGTGTGTACGAAAAATATAGGATGTTGAATCACGTAATAAGACGATAAGTGTACTCAATAAGTTTCGAGGACGAAACTTTTTTTGAGTGGTGTATGATGTAGTGTCCCGTCCCGCGAAGTCAATCGGAGGAATCGAAACGTCGACGGCGTTCCGACTTATCCTTGCAACAGCGACTCGAAGACATCGCTCAGGTGGGGTAGTTTCGGTGAACTTGTCTCATCTTAGCCTTCACCTAAGAAATCACACGTTTTCAACTTGCACAATAGGCTTGCTAATAAAAGAGACGAATCCACATAGCTAAGGGAATGATCCCGACGGGTCAAAATGTGTTAGAATATGGAAAGGTCCAACGGTTGGCTTAGAGTTGGTGCACGGCGTGCTTTAAAAATGACAATCGGTCCTTCATCCTGTGGCTTGGGAGAAGGAAAGTTGGTATTCGTCACAAACTATGAGTTAGCCTAAGTCATAAGCGTCGCCCGCGTAGATGCTCGATAAAGCATACACGTTTCTCGAATGCAAGCCTTGGCGTAGCCTTGACGTCCCACGAGCTAAGTTGTATCGCACGGCTTATGGCATGAGTTTAGGTACCCAAAGAATTTGGTTGTTTAAGTTGAGGGTATGCACGGTCCCACGGTTCTACGGCTGCATATAGCCATTCGTTCCCACGGTCTTAAGGCTCGTCACATAGAGTGTGACTTCGACGATAGTGTCGCACAAAATACATTGGAGTATGAGACATTCCTATGCATGTTAAGAGATACGAGGCGGTCCCTAGGTTGGGAGTCTCGCGTTCCTATACACGTTAAGAAGTTCGAGGCGGTCCCTCGGTTGGGAGTCTCGCGTTCCTATCCACGTTAAGAAGTACGAGGCGGCGGTCCCTCTGTTGGGAGTCTCGCGTTCCTATCCAAGTTAAGAAGTATGAAGCGGTCCCTCGGTTGGGAGTCTCGTGTTCCTATACACGTTAAGAAGTATGAGGCGGTCCCTCGGTTGGGAGTCTCACGATCTCGATGCACGTCATGCAAAGTATGGTTAAGAGCATGAGTTGCTAAGTATAGTTCCAGTCGTACCAACAAATTAGACCATGCATTTACGTGAGTCTAGATGTCTCGTAGATGCGTGGTCATTGTCCAACTTGTCGACAAGGATTTCTGTCAAGACTGGTTATATGCCGGGGCACCGGGCCCAGTCGTCCTAGGAGGTAGACGTTATAGCAGCGTATGTATTACGTGGGTAATCGGGGGCTTTCCATGGGGCTAGCTACCTTGCATCGAAGGACCCGCTGCCTACCCGAGCTATGTCCACGATAGCTTGTCATGCCAGTGGCCTTTTATATAGATAATTGGCGTGCTAAGCGACGAATCTGCATGCACGGTGTCGGTCGTAACAAAGAAAGTATGAGTACGGTACGTGATGAGTTGTGGAATGCGTGCACAGTATGTACATAAGGTATTATGAAGCCTAAGACTTAGCTATATGTAAAGACACGTGCTTCGGCATGAGATACGGCGTCGTGCTTGAGTTCTCAATACCGGTTCCACAAGTTGGGTTAGACATTACGAGTTAAGTCGAGAAGGGCCGTAGGGCAAGTTCGGTTAAGTTATGTTGAGTTGTTCGACACGACCTCGAGATGTGAGACACGGCCGCGTTGTCCCAACACGAGTATAGGCAAGACTAAGCGAGTAGGCACTGCCCAGTAATATTGAGGCACGAATCGAGTTCATGGAACGACCGAGTCATTACGTCCCAGAGTATGGCACGAAAGGCAAGCACGAGGCGATAGGTTGACGTTATTGGAACGAGAAGGTCTAGCGGCAGAGTATGAGTACATTATTGGTGCAAGGCACAGTGACGGTCTAGAGACACAAAGTAGACCAAGGCGTCGGTCCTAAAATAGATCCTAAGGCAAGACTAGAAAGGCAATCGTAAAGGGGCTTGTATTGCACAAAGTAAAATAAACATGTTGGTTTTGTATGGGTGGGCGAGGAGCTCACTCCACCAGTACAATTGAGTACTGACACCCACATAGTTTTCATGTGTAGGAGCAGGTAGAAGCTCGTGGTACGTGACTCGCTTGGATGCGTCGAGGCATGGAGTTCCTTGGTGATTCGAAACGTGCGGTCGCATGGATTCAAAGACTTATACGGGACATAATGTATGGACATCGCCTTCCGAAGCTTCCGCTAGCTCAAGCATTATAATCGAGAGATGAGAGAGAGCAGAGTGACTTGTAAAGTGAGAAGAGTGAGCTTGAGTGATTGTAATCTTGGACTTGCGCCCCCAATGTAACCGTTGTTTTAATATCAATAAAGAGCTTATTGAATAACTTGTGTTTGTTCTAAATTTCTGCTGCGTGTTCAATGTCTCTGCTCGGGATTTCTGTGCGATGACCTCGTCGCAGTCGCTGTAATCGGCTGTTATGGAACCAGACTTGCACAAGCGCAATTAAGGCTCGTGCGGCATCACGCCTTAACGGGGACGATTGCTTCTACGGGAGCGGGGCGTGACAGTAACATAACATGACATAATAATCTTAATATGTTGTTGCGACGGCTATCTTGACTTGTTAAGTAACTCTTATTTTGACATCAGGGTGTTTGTGCTTGTATAAGCTACATGTCTCATCTTGCATTATGTCTAGGACATGAATACTTGATTTTTCACGGTCAAGGATTCATACTGAATCTGACTAGGATAATAACTAGATTGATTAAGTAGTTTATGAAGAGATTTTTCAGCTGCAGACAGTACCGTTATCTGGGTGCTTTAATTGGACTTGTAGCCTGCCGTCGAATAGGGCACACTTTCAGCACACTGTCATGTGTTACACCCCCAAGTCACCTAATCTAACTCTCTTAACTTGCAAGTGGATAACCTGGATTACGTCTGCAGGGCTTGTGGCTGTTGGAACATCTCAATGCATCTTGTTAGTAACTAGGCTTATGATAACACTAGTTAGTTAAACTATCAAGTCGTACTCATTACTTGGCCGTGATTGATGGATAGAGTCTAGTCTGGTCTTGTCTAGACAGTGCCAGTACATGGTTACTTCAGCACATTACTGTTTATGCTTTGCCTTACCGATAATCGGTCAGAGACTAAGTTCTGTTCAGGTGAAGGGTTACAACCTCGGTCATTATTTGGTTTACGGGTTGTAACTTGGTTACCGGAATAGTCCTTTAGTTATCTTATCGTTTATCACCCTTTTTCTCTAACTCGTGTCTTTCATTATCATTTTTGTATCATGTGCTAATATGTTGGTTTTATATCTTAAATAAAGCCTCATTTGTGGCACTTGCTCTTTCTGAGGTCTGACCAGCTGGTTTTGTATGGCCAGATTTTGGAGTAGCTCCCGATTATCTTTTAGCGTTCCAGCCAAAAGGTGAATACTAGACGCAACCCTGGTAATGAGTGTATTTATTTTTCTCTCCCACTCTATTGTAAATTATTCTTTTGAGGCGTTTAGTCGTCGAGCAAATGTTAGCTCGTGTTGAATTTATATTTCTATCTGCCTAAGGGCTGTAACATGATTGACAAATCCTAGGGTTGATCATGTATGACTTAAACTCTTGCTAGTCTTCGCATTTTATACGACTAACTTCATGATCATCTAAATATGTAATGTTTGGAATGCCTTACCTTGTATGTTTGATGATCTACCATCTTGTTACATTTACTTGCTTGCTTGAGATTGAGACACTAGGCTTGTACTTGACCATAAGAGACTGTTGGCTTCTAGATAAACCCTCATATATCTAGACAGTCGTGACTGTATTGCGAGGTAGGATTCACTTCAATGTACGTAGATGGCTGTGTTTGTCCCCCGCTTTCAAGAAATCTGGTTCTGGGGCGTGACAGAACTATACGGGACATAAAGTATGGACATTGCCTATCTGAAGCATCCGTTGGCTCGTCAAATTATACTGAGAAATGAGAGAGAGTAGATTGACTTATAGTCAGAGAGAAAAGTGAGCTTGAGTGAATGTAATCTTGGCTATGCGCCTTTGTAATCTTATTCAAGTATCAATAAAGACGTTAATTTTGTTTCAATGCTTGTATTGCCTTGTATATTCAATGTTTCTGCTTGGGACTTCTGTACGACGACCCTGTCGCAAGATGTTGTAATCGACCGTTATGAAACTGCCTTGCACGATCGTAATCTAGGTTCGTGCGGCATCACTCCTTAGCAAGGACGATCGGTCCTACGGGACCGAGGCGTGACATAATGGTATTAGAGCACGGCTTTACGTTCTTGGACTTTCGATTGAATTCTTTAACTTCGACGATGTTCCATAAACTCTGATGTTCCACAATCGATATCGTTGGTGCACTCTCTCTCAAATGTCCCACAGAATGTCCATACAATAAGTCTATATATTTTAAAAAAGAAATCTCACGAAAGAAAATTTTGGTTGAACAAAGTTAACTTCAAGTAAGCATGGTTGGCTAAGTCGGGCTGGGCATATACACCAAGAATTGTGTCGACCTTAGCAAAAGTCGAGTGCCGGATTCAATTCATCTTGGACGACAATGAGTTGAACTCGATTGAGTATGTGGGATAACTATCGATTGAGGGACTATAGAAAAGTTGACATCGTCGATGCAATACCTATGAATCGTGCTTGAAATTTGAGGAATGATTCGAACGGACATTCGAAGTATTCGATTTTGATTCAAAAATTATTTTGAGGATGTGTCGAATAACTTCATTCCTGAGTGGTGTATGGGATAGTTTCAGGAATGTTGATCGATTGAGGATGCGGGGTGCCAACGAGTCTATCAGCAAGCGTCGCATGTATGTAAAGCCTTAGATTGAGTATCATTGAGTAAGTTATAATCTTAAAGTTTATGACAAATTGATTTGAATAAATTAGAAACGACGTGCACGAGATTGGAATTGTACAAATATGAAATACGAGAATGATTGAGTAGAAAAATTAAATCGATAAAAAATTTAGGTGTATGAATGGATGACTCGATCGAGAAAAATCGATATACATCGTATACAAAAAGTTAGCATGATTGGAAGACAACGTGCATGAAAGAGTTTGAATTTGAAGTTACAAAATGACTCAAGGATTTGGCTTAAATCGCTCGATGACTTTACGATCTGAGCAAATGTTGCTCGATGACTTAAGATAGACGAATGAACATATGTGATTTTGGATTGAACGAATTGATCATGTAAATAGTTCAGGGGATATTGATCGAACTTGAACTTGAATGTCGAGAAGATTATCCAGTTCAGACGATAGCATCAATTGCACGACTCAAAATTCGTTGCAAATGAAGACCGTCAGGTTACGTATATCATCGATGGTATTGAGGCGTATTAAAGATCGATATACGATAACTCTCTGATTCGAGGAATGACGATCGTATAAAGTATTATTATTTTGATGGATGTTATGCTTGGGATTGTGATTGAAATGAATGCTTGGATGAAAATGATCGTATCTTGATTTCTTCGACGATAACCACAATGTTGACGTTCTTGTCTTGTTCGAGCGCAACTCCAGCCTCGCATATGCGTCAAGTCGGACTTGGGGTGATCGTTCTACGTGAACGCTGACATGGTGATTCATGTTCAGCGGGAATGATCGAACTCGGGAGATTAGGGCATGGCAATTTGGATTGCTTCGACTTGTGGTTTGATATGAAGGTGAATTTGAGGATTGATAGGATTGGTGATTGACAATTAAGTAAACTTGAGGATTGAGTATATCCAATCTGTGTATCAAGAATGAATTAGTCTAGACTCAATGCAAGAGTTACGCCCCGATGAGAATGATTATCCCGCGGGAGCATTGGCATGGTGATTTCATGTCCACCGCAGATAATCAGACTTGCGTGAGATTGGGGCATGACATATTGTTATGCTAGACGACCTTGTGATCGAATACGTGAATTATGATAAGCGACTTAGGGAATATGGAATGAGGATTATGGTTTAGTGACCAATCGTGTCGTGCATGCTTGACTTGGGAAGGATGGATAGATGGATTATATCAAATGTGTTCGAAGAGATAGACTACGTGAATGGCTTGTTGGACGAGCGATATTGATATGTCGAGGAACTACCTGAGTAAACTTACGATAGGATGGCTTTACTGAATGACTCGGACTCCTTGGACTAAGTGTTGCAAGTGCGAATAGGAGGAATCTGTGCTCAAAGTTTAGAAATCAGAGTGATGCGATCTTGGGTAGAAAATACGTATTATCAACTTTGGTTTGACATTAGGATTGGGGTCAGTAATGATATTATTGTTGGAGAACTATTATTCTAATCTTGACGGATGATTAGCCTAGCAGGTTAGGCAAGACGTCCATGTTTCGAGAATTAGTATCGGTACGACTTATCTTGAGGATTGATAGTGTTAGATAATGGCAGACAGAATGATTCTAGAATATGGAAGCACGAGTCACGAGGCTCAGCTAAAATGCATATATTTTTCAGGGATGCCTGAATATGTACACGATCTGACTCAAGTGAAAATGACGAATTCTCTATCACGAGGCTTGGCTGACATGCAGGTATTTCGGGGACACCTGAAATATATGCATGATCCAACTAAGTGATACGTTGAATTCAAGTGAGACAGTAAGAATTGAACGGTACCAAGGATTTTGAAATTGTGTTTCAAGGAAAAGATTGATGGTAGTACGATCGTTGGTTTGAAATGAAATGATTAAGGCATTAATGCAAGTCAGGTTTCAGAGATTAGTTAAGGCAAAGCATGTGCGAGAGTCCCTCGATGTTGAACCAAGTTATAAGTCGATAAGTGTACTTAGTTAATTTCGAGGACGAAACTTTTTCTGAGTGGTGTATAGCATAATGTCCCGTCCCGTTCAGCTCAATCGGAGGAATCGAAACACCAACGGAGTTCGTACTTAGCCATGCAACGGCTGCTCGAAGACCCGCTCGGTCGAGGCGACTCCTCCTCCGGTGGGTGGCTTCGGTGAACTTGCCTCAGCTTGGCCTTCATACTAATAAAATAAAAGTTTTCTGTCACGACCCACTCCTTAATAATCGAATACGAGGCGGACACGTCCAGCCTATGTTGGAAGATGCAACGCAGTAAGCTATATAATACTAAGGAGAACTCCAAGTCATAATGTAAATAATCACCACAACATCTATAAACGTCCCAGAAATTACCATAATTCATCAAGTTATTTGTACAATATCATCCGGAGACAAATTCGATAAAAGTAAAATATAGAATAATAAAAAATAATATCCAGACATGAAATCTAAACAATGAACAATGAACTAAATCCTACACCAATGATCTCACCATGCTCCATGTGGCCTCAAGCTTACTTGCAACGTATCCTGTCAGAAAAAGAGCAAAGCACAACTCCGACAAGAAACAGTCTACAATGTAATCTGAAATACAGGATACAATATGGACTACAATATGAAACTATATACAAGAATTTGAGTATGAAACTAAAGTACAGGAAAGGAACAATGGACACGACAATTAATATGAATAAGACAATGAACACGACAATCAATGCAAGTGTGACCTTTAAAATATTATCATAATGTGTGACCGGCTGAGGACCATAATTCACAATTCACAATTCTATAAGGTTCGGTTTAATTGTACGTGAGTTGTATGATTAGTCTATTCACAATACCTAGGTTGGGTGTGGTCACACACTAGTCAATATTTACTCCAATCCCATAATAACAATGATTCACGATACAATGAACAAGGTACAAGGCAATCGTGTGTATCTCATGTCCGATATGAAAATACGACACATAAATGTAGGATAAAATAACAGAGTAAAAGCTCAAGTCGGTGTACTTGCCTTGTTTTGGTTGCACGAAAGTAGTAGAGCATGAATGTATGATCACCTGTTATTTGGTACAATTTGGTTAGGATTAAAGACGTTAAATAATTTATTGCTATATATATATATATATATATATATATATATATATAATATAGCCTAATCAAAATAATTCTAGTGAAAATACTTTAAGCTATATCTAGTTAAAGGAATCATTTTAGAAAAATCTTGCTAGCTACTATTCTATAAGTATCAATAAGCTAGTTATATATATAGAAACTAACCAAAAACTAACTAAACATTTATATTCATACCACTAATTATTTGAAGTAGAAATAATCCATGTTGTATAGATATAGTTAATAAAAAATTTAATAGTAAAATAATATACTAGAAATTTCCATATAATTGTCTAACAAAATAATTATTAATGGACAAGGAAAAATGTTTTGCTAGAAATATTTTTCTAAAATATTAGTTAGCAATCCTAACTATAATAATAATAATGACAAAAGGAAATACCCTGAATAATAAGACAACAATATCACTCTAATCCAAAAAGTACTAATAGTAATATACAGAAGTTAAGCTTCAACATATTATCAGAATTTTTCCTAATAAATATTTAACCAGAATGCCCATGGGTTAAGAGTTACTTAACTTATACTTACTGTATAGTACAATAAATACAATACATACTGTAATCCAAAATTTTATTGCTCAGTTGAGCAATCAACTCGACTCTTCGAAACGTGAAGAGTGTTGACCCAAACTGGATCGCAGTCAACCTAATCTTGATAATTAACAAATCGATATTTGACATGATCCAACTCGACACATAATCGTCATCAAAGCTACAAATCAGACGACTAACTCATATCAAGTCAGACAATCATCATCGACGACTGCTCGACGAATACTGCTGAAACTTGTCATTGAAAGTCTGTATTTTTATATTTTATTTGAGTCTAGGCTATTGTACGTTGAGTCGCACTGAGTACCTCAACCATAGACTAGATAACCAAAAAGTCCCATAAACAAAAAGCCAAACTGCCAAAGCCCATTTAGCCCATTGAGCATTCTGTCTCCTAGGAGGCAGAGTTCAGGCCGAACTCTGTCCCCACACAGAGTTCGAGCCGAACTCTGTCTCCTAATTTCTAGGAGCTAATTTTTAGGGATTGCTCATTGCAAGTTGTCCAACGGCCATATTTTTGAATTTTGGACAGAGTTCTGGCCGAACTCTACCTCCCAGGACTAATATATATATATAGGCATCATTTTCTTCCATTTCAATTCATCCAATCTTCTCATCTCTTCTCTCTTATAGCCTATACATCCCAAAGAGCCATACTCTTCTCATCTACTAGCCACAAAACTTTCTAAGCCTACAAGGTGCTCGGTGCGAGTCAATTTGAAGTTTTGTGCAAGAGTCTTCAAGAAGTCACTTGGAAAATTCTAAGTTTTGCCTCAGCGATCTTTTCAAGAAGTTAGCGTGCTCTTCTGTGTAAAGGCACGTGGTTGTAATGCTATTTCATAAATAGTAGATTTCAATCCTGAGCTAGAGTTCTCAGGCCTGGACTAGTCCTCCACGAGGAAAACCAGGTTAAAAATTATTGTGTCTGCGTATGTTTTCTGATCTCTATTTAAATTTCGCAATTATACTCTGATTAATTATTTATTAGTTGGGATTGAATAGAGTTGATTTTTTTAATTGTTTATTATTGTCACAAGTACTCTATTCACCTCCCCTCTAGAGTTGCCTACACGTACTTCAATTGGTATCAGAGCCGTGTTCTCTTGATACAAGATTTATATCCTAGAGTTGATCCATGGCAACCACACAACCCATCTCTACCAACTATGGTGAGGGTCAATCCACAAATAGGCCACCCCTATTTGATATGACCAACTACACATATTGGAAGACTAGAATGAGTTTTTATCTTAAGTCTCTAGACTTTGACTTGTGGATTGTAGTCACTAATGGCTACAAGAAACCTCCCAGAATAACTATTGAGGGAAGTCTCATCGAGAAACCCCGTGACAAGTATACTGAGCAGGAGAAGAAACAAGCAAGTCTAGATGCTAGGGCTATTAATGCTTTTTTTTGTGCCATAGACGGGACTGAATTCAATATGGTCTCCACATGCACCACCTCGCATGAAGTATATAGGACTGTTGAGCACCTCTAGAGGAGGGGTGAATAGAGTGAGTGCGAGTGCAGCAGAAAATAATCACCAACTTAAAATTGAAAGCAGATAACTACGGTAGTGAATAAAAGACAGTAAATAAATATAGCAAGAGATAGAGAGATCAAACTCAGTGACACGGAGATGTATACTAGTATCCCTCTGAGAGAACTAATCTGGTCTCGAGTACTCTTGCTCGATGTTAATCCGCTAAGGCACAAGATAATTGAGAGCTTACAGTCTCTTACAACATCTTGCTTGGTGACAAGTGCACGACCGACTTCACAACATCGTGCTTGGCGACGAGCGCACGACCGGCTCCACAACAGAGATAGTTTTTGAATTTTGAACAACCTCTTTACAACTCTTGAGAACCAAAAGACTCTAGATCAAATAGAAATTGATTGAGTGATTTAGAATGAGAAATTCTCTTCTATTTATAGGTGTTTTCGAGGATCGAACTCGGGCAGAATTCGGGCAGAGTTCTGATGCAAAGATTTCGCAAATGAACGTTGCATGCAGATTTGGAGACAATAAATATTTAAATTCAAACTGACCGAACTCGGATAGAGTTTGGATCGAACTCGGTCAGAGTTCGGACCGAACTCTGGCCGAACTCGGCTTGAGTTCTATCTCAGTAAAAATGTAAGACATTTGTCAAATTTTTGTTGCAGAAGGTGAATGAAATTTTTGGTAGGTGGACTATGGATGGGTAGGCTGTATAGAAAAGTGGACTATGAATAACCTAAGCAATTATTATCCATTCGATCTTATAATTTATGTCCTAGACTCAATAAAGATAAAATACATAATAAATTGTAAAATGACTCAGACTAGATTCCAACGAAAATAAGCTTCAGAATGATGATTCACATGCTTGCTGATGTAGTAGTATGCTTTTTGATATTGATTTCACAAGTCTTGAAATGATTAGCAGCAGTTCGTATATTTTGTGTATTAACTTAAGTTAATGTCGATTATTAAAATCGGGTGTGACCATGGAATGGGCCAACATAGTATGGAAGCTTTTGGAGGTGACTCATTGTCACGCCCCGATTCCGTCGAATCGATAGTCGTTCCCGGGGCGTGATGCCGTGCGAACCTAATTTGCGATCGCACAAGGCATAGTCATATGGCAATCCGAGACACGAGATCTAAGAGAGTACGCAGACAAATTGAATCACACAATAAGTAAAGGAACTTGATTCTTTATTGATAATGAACATCATTTACAGACTCCGGTATAAGACTCGTTGCCGCACGGGCTACAACATTACTCGATTACAAAAGAGTGCCGATGAGATAGTCGTTCCATACATCGTACACATCCCTCAATATACACAAGTACTCCAGCGACCTGGATGTGAGGGACGCTGAGTCATCTTCCTTGGACTGTCGAGAGCCTTCAAAAGTGGAGTCGCAGAGAGAGTCTTCGACGCACGGTCGAAGCTTCAAAAGTCACGAACGTCGCCGAGCTAGTTGGCACGTCCTTCCTGGTTCGCGGGACATGCAAGGAGCGAGGATCAACACAGAACACATGTACTGGTGAATGGTTAATTAAAATCTAAGTTCTGCATTTGATTCAAGAAGTTTCGTAAATATGTTAGCTAGCTATTTCAATGATATTTCTAACCATCCTGCTCGATTTGCATGTTAACATATTTTGAGGCAAGCATATGAAATTTTGTAACATTAAGCAACTATCACATTCATCCCGTGTCCGGTGCACTTGTTTAGCAGTGAAGAAGGGGTGTGAAGGCCACTGGCAATGTCAAGCCATCTCGGACTATAGCTGAGTTAGACGGCGACCCTTTCGCGTCGGGTAGCGAGCCCTGTACGAAAGTTCCCGCATAACTCGTGCCGATGAAGGGCTGGCGCTTGCTATACACTCGTTCCTCCCGGGCCGAATCGGTCCCTTGGCCTAGGTAACCGTTCGAGGAAACTACACCTTGTCGACAAGTTGTCCAATGACCGTTTTCTGTTGAATTAGTTGATTTACTCATTTAGCGGTATCGTTGTGATAAACGTTAATCGATTCATTCATTGTTTTGCATAGACCAAGTATGATTGCATAAGGAAGCATTTTTCTTTTTCCGAAATCGGCAGTTCGCTAACAAGTGTTTTGTAAGGAATCGTGCAACGATTTCTTTGATTCTACACTATTATGACAAGCATTCATTTTACTTCACATATTGAGCTTTGAAGTAGAGGGGCGAGGCGAAGGAGGTCAGCCACTCGCCTTAGGCTTATTTCAAGCGAGCGACCGGTTGGCTGCGCTGTCGTCGCCTACGCGATCACCTGCAATCGCATAAGCAACTGATTATAATACTGTGTATTTTAAGGAATTTTGATATGAATGCGAGCTCAAAAACGTGTCACGAAAACCCATCGAAAAACATTCACGAAAAGCGCATTCACTAAAATGAAAACCAAAGCCAAATCAAGTGCGGCATGAAAACTATAGCAATGGAAGGTCTCTTCCGACTCAGCCGCAGAGCCAATCCTCGAGGCGCAACCCGCTGAATATGGGACTTGGTTCCGAAGAAGCCATTCCATAACGTGGAATGGATCTTATTTCAACCGTTCCCGTTCGATCGACTCGGTCGATTCCGACCTATCGGTCCCGACCGAATCGATAGCGACAGTGTTCCTTTCTCGTGCACCCCGTGGATGGAAACGGGGCACGATGTAGGGATGGGGCACTACACCATAACCAACTAATAAAAAGTTTTGTCCTCGAAACTTAAAGATAGAACCTACCTCTACGAGAATAACGAAGAAAATTTCTCCTTCATTTCTGATTCAAGCTCTCACGTCGACTCTTCGACCGAATGGTTCCTCCAGAGGATGCGGACGAGAGGGATCGCTCGATTTCGTAGCAACTTATCCTTGCGTTCTAAGATTTGAATTGGCTCTTCAACGTATGATAAGTCTGACTTTAGCTACAGCTGGCCAAAATCTACCACATGGCTAGGGTCGTGTACGTACTTCCGCAGCTGAGAGACATGGAAGACGTTGTGTACACCTTCAAGCTCCGGCGGTAGGACAATTTTATAGGCCACTGGGGGGACCCGCTCGAGTATTTCGAACGGCCCAACGAATTTCAGACTCAATTTTCCCTTCGTGCCGAACCGAGTAACTCTCCGCATGGGCGACACTTTAAGAAATACGTGATCGCCTGCTTGAAACTCGAGGGGGCGACAATGAACGTCCGCATAGCTTTTCTGATGACTCTGTACGGTCTTTAATCTTTCCTGAATGAGCCAAATCTTCTGTACGGTCTGTTCAACCAGTTTTGGACCGAGAATCTGCCGCTCTCCGACTTCGTCCCAGCAAATGGGTGATCAGCACTTGTGCCCGTACAAGGCTTCATATGGCGCCATTTGAATGCTGGATTGATAGCTATTGTTGTATGCAAATTCGGCCAGCGGTAGATGATTGTCCCAGCTTGATTTGAAGTCAATTATGCAGAGTCGTAGCATGTCTTCAAGAATCTGATTGATGTGCTCTGTTTGGCCGTCGGTCTGAGGATGGTAAGCTGAGCTGAACTGTAACTTGGTACCCAGCGCCGACTGAAGGCTACTCCAGAATCGCGACATGAATCGTGAATCCCGATCAGAGACGATGGATACTGAAACTCCGTGTAGCCGTACTATCTCATCAAGATATATCTGTGCCAGGCGATCAACGCTCCAAGTAACTTTGATGGCAATAAAATGTGCTGACTTGGTTAATCGATCGACGATGACCCAGATAGCATTATTTTCCCGCGGCGTCTTCGGCAGACCAACAATGAAATCCATGCACACGTGCTGCCACTTCCATTCTAGAATTGCCAGATTCTGCATCTCCTCGTCCGGTCTCTGGTGCTCAGCTTTCACCTGCTGACAGGCCATGCATTGCGACACAAAGAGTGCCACATGTCTTTTCATCCCGTGCCACCAGAAGTTTGTGCGGAGGTCCTTGTACATCTTCGTGCTACCGGGATGCAAAGTGTATTTCGCATAGTGCGCCTCCGACAGTATCTCTTTTCTGAGTTCTGAATCGTCCGGAACGCATATCCTACCCTTCAGTCGAAGCACGCCGGTTTTGTCTTTCGGTCGTCCTGCCCGTCGAGATTAGCTCTCGCACTTTCTTCAGGTATGGATCATCCGTCTAAGAGGTCTTGATCTTATCAAGCAAGCTCGTCTCTAACTGCAACTTTGCCAACTGCACATTCCGAAATCTGACTCGGAGCTCGATGCCCATCTCTTCTAGGTCGCGTAGCAGTCGGGGGTCGATGGATAACGAGGCAATATACTTCCGACTCAAAGCGTCCGCCACAACATTTCCCTTTCTCGGCGTATAGTCGATAGTCAAGTCGTAATCTTTGATTAGTTCCAGCCAACGCCTTTGCCGCAAGTTCAGTTCCTTCTGCGTGAATAGATACTTGAGGCTCTTGTGATCGGTATAGATCGTGCACACCACGCCATAGAGATAGTGGCACCACAATTTTAACGCGAACACAATCGCCGCTAACTCCAGGTCATGCGTGGGATAGTTCTTCTCGTGCGGCTTTAGCTGTCGGGAAGCAAAAGATATCACCTTGTTCCGCTGCATCAGCACACACCCCAAGCCCTGACCGGACGCATCGCTGAATATCTGGAAACCCTCAGCCCCTTCTGGAAGTGCGAGTATCGAGGCCGAGACGAGCCTTTGTTTCAACTCTTGGAATGCACCTTCGCAGTCGTCTGACCATTCAAATGCGACTCCTTTCTGGGTGAGGCGAGTCAGAGGCGATGCGATCTTCGTAAAGTCTTTCACGAAGCGTCGGTAGTATCCTGCTAAGCCAAGGAGACTTTGAATCTTGCCGACGGACGCTGGCCGTTTCCAATCGACAACGGCTTCAACTTTCTTTGGGTCGACCGCAATGCCTTCAGCAGAAATGATGTGTCCAAGGAATACGACGCTGCTAAGCCAAAATTCACATTTGCTTCGCTTCACGTATAGTTGATTTTCTCGAAGGGTCTAAAGCACGGTCCATAGATGCTCAGTGTGTTGCTGCCTATTCTTCGAGTAGACGAGTATATCGTCGATAAAGACAACTACGAACTTGTAGAGGAATGGTCGAAACACCCGATTTATTAAATCCATGAAAGCGGCAGGAGCATTCGTTAGGCCGAACGGCATTACCAGGAACTCATAATGGCCGTATCGAGTGCGGAAGGCAGACTTCGGCACATCGTCCGGCTTGATCTTGAGTTGATGGTAACCCAAACGCAGATCAAGTTTAGAGAACACCGTAGCTCCTTGAAGCTGATCAAACAGATCGTCTATGCGGGGCAGGGGGTATTTGTTCCGGACATTGGCTTTGTTCAGCTCGCGGTAGTCGATACAAAGACGCATAGAGCCATCCTTCTTCTTGACAAACAACACGAGCGCTCCCCAGGGCGAGACGCTGGGTCGGATAAATCCCTTGTCGAGCAATTCTTGTAACTGCACTTTGAGTTCTTTAAGCTCTGCAGGGGCCATTCTGTATAGGGCTTTCGAGATCGGTCGAGTGTCGGGGAAGGTATCGATAGTGAACTCAATCTCTCGATCGGGCGGCATGCCGGGCAGCTCATCCGGGAACACATCGGGGAATTCTGCCACAACGTCGGTCTGACCCGCGTTTGCACCATCCTGTCACTTGTCTCGAACGGAAGCTAGATAGCCTTCGTACCCGGAATACAGCATCCGTCGAGCAGATATTGCGAAGAACACCATGCAGGTCGGCGACGCCTCACCACACGAGTAGCAGAATTCAGGCACTCCAGGTATGCAGAATGTAACCTTCTTTTCAGCGTAGTCTATGGTTGCATTGCACGGACCGAGCTAATCCATCCCCAAAATGATATCTTAGTCCTTAATATTTAGAACTATCGCATCGAGACTGGCCTTTTGACCACCTATACAGATGATTCCATCTCCGCAGACTAAATTTGTAGCTAGTGGCATGCCCGACGGGATGTTAACAGTGAGCTCGAGACCCAGCGGTGTCAGGAGAAATTTGTGCTCGGCGGCAAAGTCCACCGATATGAAACTATGCGTGGCACCTGAATCAAACAATACACGAGCAGGTTTATTATTGAATTGCAGTATACCTGTCATGACTGTGTCAGATGCGAACGCCTCGTCTCGGGTCATGGCGTAGATGCGGCCCTGAGCATTAGGGCGACGGTCTTGGCCATTCTGTTGTGCGGTCGGTGGAGCCCGAGGTGCTTGGCCTTGGTTCTGATGGTGTTGTCGTGGGCGCTGGTTTGACTTCTCCGGGCAGTCGCGTACGATATGGTCGGCTCGGCCGCACCCGAGGCACGTACCGTTCTTCAATCGGCACTCGCTGATCAAGTGCCCCTATTTGTGGCAGAAAGTGTAAACTACTCGATCCTTCGTCTGGTTGCCGCCTTCGTTGCCGCAATTTTGACGCTTGTGTGCGTTGTTGCCTCCCGTATTACTATGGCATTTGTTATTAAAGTGAACAGGGCTGGTAGTAGTAGGAGGGTACTCGGACTCCAGACGGAGGGCATGGTTGAGTGCCTCGCCCATGGTTTTGTATTCGGGCACCGAAACATGAGCACGGATAGTTGAACGCAGGCCCACTTCGAATCGTCGAGCTCGACTTGCAGTGGTTGGTAGGTAATCTCTAGCAAACTTGGTCAGTTTGTTGAATTCGGCCGCATACTGTCGTACAGTCATATTCCCTTATCTCAATTGCATAAACTCATTTTCTTTCTCCTGTCGCACGGCTGCTGAAAGATATTCTGTCTCAAATGCACTTTTGAATGTAGCCCAGGAAAAAGCCGTCGTCTCGTCTTCACGTCGAATAGCCCGCTTCTGTACAGCCCGCCAATCGTGCGCGTTCATTCGTAGTAGAAGTTGAGCACACATGACTTTCTTCGATTCCTCGACATCCAGAAGCTCGAACTTGTCTTCCAGCTCCTCCAACCAGTCGATCGCCACCGAGGGATCTTCTGTGCCATTGAAGAAAGTACGGCAGCTTTTAGTAATTTTGACACGTCGAAGTTAGAACTTCTCCGTGCCGCAGGTGAGAGCACGGGCGCCTCTGGTTCAGCTTCGTTGGAACGAACCGCATGCTGGGTCACGGCAGGCGTCATCGTTGAATTGTTGTTGTTGCCCACGACCGACTGTACGATTTGCGGGAGGGTATTCAGCTGCTGCTGCTGCTGCTTGAATTGAGCCTCGAACCGATTCTTGAATTGAGTCTGACGAGCCTCCGCTTGCTGACGATGGAGCTCGTTTTAACGTTGCTGCATTTCAAGCATGTGCAACATACGTTGCATCGGGTCGCCGGAAGGTCCGGCTACAGTAGGAGCCATTCCCGTTGGGTTGATGGAATGCTCGGGTCTAGAAGCACTCGAGCTGCTGGAAGAGCTCGTCTCGTCTTTCGCCTGAGTTCCCGTAACTGCAGGAAAAAAGGACAGGCAACTCTCGTTAGTTTCGGAAAATGTCCTGGGTTCAGCGTATGGAACAACTCTTCTCATCGTCACGAGGTCAACGGTTGGAGACTAGAACTCGACACTGGAGGCCAAGGACGTAAAGCCGTGCTCTGATACCATTATGTCACGCCTCGATTCCGTCGAATCGATAGTCGTCCCCCGGGCGTGATGCCGTGCGAACCTAATTTGTGATCGCACAAGGCATAGTCATAAGGCAATCCGAGACACGAGATCTAAGAGAGTACGCAGACAAATAGAATCACACAATAAGTAAAGGAACTTGATTCTTTATTGATAATGAACATCATTTACAGACTCCGGTACAAGACTCATTGCCGCACGGGCTACAACATGACTCGATTACAAAAGAGTGCCGATGAGATAGTCGTTCCATACATTGTACACATCCCTCAATATACACAAGTACTCCAGTGACCTGGATGGGAGGGACGCTGAGGCATCTTTTTTGGACTGTCGAGAGCCTACAAAAGTGGAGTCGCAGAGAGAGTCTTCGAAGCACGACCGAAGCTTCAAAAGTCACAAACGTCGTCGAGCTAGTTAGCGCATCCTTTCTGGTTCGCGAGACCTGCAAGGAGCGAGGATCAGCACAGAACATATGTACTGGCGAATGGCTAATTAAAATCCAAGCTCTGCATTTGATTCAAGAAGTTTCGTAAACATGTTAGCTAGCTATTTCAATGATCTTTCTAACCATCCTGCTCGATTTGCATGTTAACATGTTTTGAGGCAAGCATATGAAATAGTATAACATTAAGCAACTATCATATTCATCCCGTGACCCTTGCACTTGTTTAGCAGTAAAGAAAGGGTGTGAAGGCCACTGGCAATGTCAAGCCATCTCGGATTATAGCTGAGTTAGACGGTGACCCTTTTGCGTCGGGTAGCGAGCCCTGTGCGAAAGTTCCCGCATAACTCGTGCCAATGAAGGGCTGGCGCTTGCTATACACTCGTTCCTCCCGGGCCGAATCGGTCCCTTGGCCTAGGTAACCGTTCGAGGAAACTACACCTTGTCGACAAGTTGTCCAATGACCGTTTTCCTTTGAACTTAGTTGATTTACTCATTTAGCCGTATCGTTGCGATAAACGTTAATCGATTCATTCATTGTTTTACATAGACCAAGTATGATTGCATAAGGAAGCATTTTTCTTTTTTCAAAATCGGCAGTTCGCTGACAAGTGTTTTGTAAGGAATCATGCAAATATTCCTTTAATTCTACACTATTATGACAAGCATTCATTTTACTTCACATATTGAGCTTTGAAGTAGAGGGACGAGGCGAAGGAGGTCAGCCACTCGCCTTAGGCTTGTTTTAAGCGAGCGACCGGTTGGCTGCACTATCGTCGCCTACGCGATCACCTGCAATCGCATAAGCAACTGATTAGAATACTGTGTATTTCAAGGAATTTCGATATGAATGCGAGCTCGAAAACGCGTCACAAAAACCCATCAAAAAACATTCACAAAAAGCGCATTCACGAAAACGAAAGCCAAAGCCAAATCAAGTACGGCATGAAAATCAGAGCAACGGGAGGTCTCTCCCGACTCAGCCGCAGAGCCAATCCTCGAGGCGCAACCCGCTGAATATGGGACTTGGTTCCGAAGAAGCCATTCCATAACGTGGAATGGATCTTAATTCAACCATTCCCGTTCGATCGACTCGGCCGATTCCGACCTATCGGTCCCGACCGAATCGATAGCGACAGTGTTCCTTTCTCGCGTACCCCGTGGACGAAAACGGGGCACGATGTAGGGACGAGGCACTACACTCATGAAGGGACCACACAAGTCAAAGAATCAAAAGTCATCCGTCTGACGCAGGAGTACGAGGCTTTCAGGATGAAGCCTAATGAGACGATCACTCAAATGTTTACCAGATTCCTCGACATCGTCTACCCGCTATCTTTTCTTGAAAAAGATTATTCCAACCGTGAGAACATACGCAAAGTGCTACGAGAATTGCCGAAGGTTTGGAACCCCAAAGTCACGGTGATCATCGAAGGCAATGATCTCACGACAATGTCACTAGAAACATTAATGGGCAAGTTGATGACGCATGAGCTCGATCTAAAAGACTTCGAAGAAACAGCACCAAAAGAGAAGGAGATTGCATTGAGAGCTCATCGCCGAAGAACCAGCTCAGAAGACACCGATGATGATGACTTCGAAGGTGACGATCAAGCTCTCTTAGTTCGAAACTTCAAAAAGTTTCTACGCTTCAACAAAAAGAAGAAAGAACAAAGAGACAATGAGGAAGAACCCACTTGCTTCGAATGCAAAAATACGGGACATGTCGAGAAAGATTGTCCCTTTGCAAAGAAGGGAAGCAGATATGAGAAGCCGTATAAAAAGCCAACCACAAGGAAGTATGCCAATATTAGCATCTGGTATGAAAGCGAGGCTAGTGATTTAGACGAGGAAGAAGACTCTCCACAAAACATGGCTAACGTCTGTCTAATGGCGACTTCAGAAAAGGTAAAAGATTTTTTTGATGATTTCTTTTTTGATGAACTAGGTGATGCTTTTGGTGATCTAATTTAAGATCACAAAAAGGTAATCAATAAATATAAACATGCAAAGGATAACATCAAGGACTTCGAAACCGATATCCATAGACTTTCATGTTTACTAGAAGATGTTAGAAATACTACACCCACGAAAAATACTGAAGAGGTATCCAAGCTTAAATTAAGCTTACACGATGTCGAATTAATCATTGAGAAACAAACACTTGAAATCACGGCTTTAAACAAAGAACTTGTTGAAGAGAAAAACAAGTTCAAAATTGCTACAGGTAGAATACACGGTCTTACTGCTAGACGTGATGAGTTGAATGTTGTCTCTAAGAAATTAGAGATTAAACTGGGCATGCAGGTTATTCAACCGCAAGTTCAGTCTCATAGTCACAACACGTACAAACACGTACCAACTCAACACAAAAAGGTACGTCACCACAAGAACACTCATCCACGTGCTAAACAAAATCATGCTTTCATGTACACCTATCACATGCAGCACGTAAGACACATACACGTAATCATTATCATCATCATGCTGCTGCACACAGTCACTATAATCATTATAGTTACCCTGCTACTGTACATAGGCACTATAATCATTATAGTTATCCTGCTGCTGCACACAGTCACCATACTCACACTACTGCTGCACATAGCTATAATCACCCTACTTATAGACACCACTATCAACATGCTCCTAGTATAAACATGCATGCTAGATATACATATTGTAACCTATATGGACATATTTCTCCATAATATAGGATTAGGAGATTAGTTGATAGAAATATATATGCACGGGTACCAAAGTCTAACCTCTCAGGACCCAAAAGGATTTGGGTACCAAAGGTCACATCTACTCGTGGTGTAGGTGGACCTTCCCTCCTTAACTAGAAGCAAGTGGATTCTCGATAGTGGTTGCTCGCGACATATGACTGGAAATGTAAATCTATTTGTAACACTATTGATGAAAAAGGAAGGATACGTTTCCTTCGACAATAATCCTAAAGGCTACATCATATGTAACGGTACAATTGGTTATCCTCCCTCTCTTGTCATTAACGATGTCTGATTAGTGGCCGAGTTAAAGCATAACTTGCTTAACATTAGTCATCTTGCTGATCACGGTTATGATATTAACTTCGGGAAAACTAAATGTTTTATCTATGACCAATCAACTGGAGATATCACTTTTGAGGGGATGAGGGAAGATAACATTTATATTTTCTATATATCTAGTGATACTAACAGTGCAGGAAGATGCCTTTACGCTCACAAAGACGAAAAACTCATATGGCATCAACGTCTTAGTCATGCCAACATGGATACTATATCCAGACTATCCACCAAGAAGCTATTCAGAGGACTACCGGATATCACATTCAAGAAAGACACCGTATTTGCCGAATATGAAAAGAATAAGACTACCAAATCTTCATTTAAATCCATAAACGCTGTAAGTACTACCCGACCTTTGCAGTTACTTCATATGGACTTATTTGGTCCTAGTAGAGTAGCCAGTGTAGCTTCCCTTCCCGGAAAATTTTTCAAAATATTTTTTATTATTTTTTTGAATTAAATGGTAAACTTTTAGAATTTTATAAATATGTATATATATGTCTCTTGTATGCATATTAATTTGGCTTTGTTGTTAATAATTATGTTATGCCAGGTTTCATATGATTCCTTCTCCTCTTAGCTCAAAGTTCCTGCCATCAAAATTTTTTTAACACTTTCTCTTAAGCCTGGGCAACTTAATTGTCCCTTATAATCATATGGTGGGCCACCTTAAAATTTATAATGGTGCATACTTCATTTTCCTATTCTAGCTGAAATCTACAGCATCTCCTACTATCTTATATTTCTTCTGGACTAAGTCTGATTTATTTCCAAGTACAAGTGACTTTACTATAGGGAAACAACCCATCCACCATATACTCACCATCCCAACCCTTAGAGCATGAAGTGCTTTTCCACGTTGGTACAAGGGGTTGCATCTATGAACCCGAATCCGTTTTCCTTTTGTTCAAACCCGTTTTCTATGAACCGTTCTCCAACCCACTCCTCCTATTTAAGCCTCCATGTTCCCTCTTGCTCCCGATAAGAAACCCTAGCCGCAATATTTACTTACACCATCTCCTCCATCCTTCCTCCAGTACACCAAGCTTTGCCTGCCAAAGTAGCGGATCACTCCTCCACCGCGCACACGAACCGACGTTGCCGGCACACCACCATGACCTCTACTCCTCTGGTAAGTGCCTCTTTTTCATGAGATCGGTGCAACCGTAGCTGCCGTGCCGTTGTTTAACCACGTTCCTTCCTTAACCGACGTCACCCAATTATTTGGACCTGGTAACCGTCGAGCTCGCCACCATAGCTATCTCGCCGAGATGACAATGACCACCCACACCCTCCTCGGGAGCGTGGACAGTGCTGCAGCAGTAACCCTCTAGGCCGGCCGTGTGTTGTCCTGCGTCTTCACCGAAGAATGCCACAGACGTTGTCCTCCTTGTTGCGCACTGTACGGACGGTAAGCCTTGTCGAACCCATTAATCTAAGACACTAGAAGGAGGCTGATCAGTTAATTGGGAATATAAATAGAACCCACAAAAAGAATAGTTAAATTTCATGGTTACATGAACATACAGGAAAGTTGATAATACGAGCACTATTCACGCAGATTTGCAAAGCCTTATATCTACCATTATTCATATGGAAGTGGATTAGGATCCTTCCAAATATTCTAACTTTCCATGCATGTTTTGTCCTTTTCACGTTAGTAAAGTAAATAAAGGAAGAAGTATAAGCAGACCACAACATCCTTTATGATCACCACTAAGTTTATTTGGTCAAATTTGCACATAAGACCCCTAAAAGAAATTAAATAATGTATATGTATATATACACTTTTGGAATAATGTTATATAAATTTACTTTGGCCAATTGATTTGTGTACATTCGTCAGATCGAGACGAAACTTGCTCCAGCATGACCGTATCATTTTTCTGGTCCTGTATGCCAAGTTTGGTCCGATTTTGAGACCGTTGATAAAATCACCGTTTTGCGGGCCCCACGGTCCCACTCAACGGGCAATTTTGTGCACGGCCTGCCGAAATCCAACTTTGGACATACGGTTGGGTTCGTATCGGAAAACCGAATCCGTAGACATGTAGTTTGACGACTTTAGAGACCATTGACTCTGGCACGCTTTTCGGTGCAAAGCGGGTCTAACGACGGATATCGTTTTTGTCCAAAATTATCGTTTTGCCCCTGTGTCCAGAATTAGACTTAAGGACAGGCAATCCTAGCTAATTTGACTATTCTGAGACTGTTGGCAATGTTTGTTTCAGCTTTCGGAGACAGTTGTGGTGACTTGGACTTTATGGATTATCAGTTGACTGTATTTTTGTTGGATTTGCGTGCAACCTCCAGGCAAGTATACCTTGCCTTCCTCTACAGTTTTACTTACATGCATTTTCTTTCGTTTTTCAGTCATTTGATTGTTTATGGACATGTGCTTTTCGTGTTATTTTTTGTGGAGTTGTTTTTATTGTTTATAGCCATGTTCATGTTTTGGCCTTGTGTTTCACATTTGGAGTTCCCGTCAGTACCTTGATTGATTTGTGTCATAGAACGGTTGCGTGTAGTGAACTGCCATAGCCTTGATTATCGTTGTACACAACCAGAGAGTCCACACTCGGGACGAGGGTTGTTTGGTGCACCAGAGAGGCCACACACGGGACGAGGGTGTTTGTCGTGATCAAATGGCACCAGAGAGTCCACACACGGGACGAGGGTTGACCATTTACACCAGAGAGTCCACACACGGGACGAGGGTGTCTTGCCGTGAGCTAGCCAGAGAGTCCACACTCGGGACGAGGGTTAGTACTAACCAGAGAGTCCACACTCGGGACGAGGGTTAGTGTTTAGTTTAAACCCGTGAGTCCATACTCGGGATGAGGGTTTGGTTCTTCCATTGATCTCGTGTATTCGTTCATCCGGCAGTTCATTTATACGTAGTTGTTCTAGTATTTGTATTCGTGTTTGTGTTCGTAGCATTTGCCTTGTCCTTGTTCTTTCTTGTTTATTTCCTTGCGCATGATAAAACTGTTAGATAGGCATGTATATTATGTATCTTGCTATGTCCTCTGAGGACCTGATGATCTCTTCAGGTTTAGCTGATTGCATGGAGTTAGTTAGTAGTTCTGGATGGCAGACGTGATGATACATTGCGGGATTCAGGTATTGTTATTGAGTTTATTATCCGCTCGTGCTTTTCATTCCTTATCATGAGATATCATGTTCATTGTTTCAGTTGTAGACTCTTGTTATATTCCTTAGAGTCTTATCGGACATTTATGCTAGTGGGCTGCAGACCACGACCCATAGTGTTCATTCATGTTTCATATTCTTATTGTGGATTGAGATATAGATTTGTTTGCCATGATTTGACAGTATACCATAGCCTTGACAGCGTTTACGTATTCGAGTCGGGCTGGAGTCCGTTCGATACGTAGCTGGGCTTGCTCACGCTCTCGCGTCTGAAAAGCGGGTGCGGGTCGTGACAGCCAGTCTTGGCGAAAAACTCTACACTTTTGTTATTGTAGATAATTTTTCAAAATTTACATGGATTTTCTTTCTTATAAACAAAAATGATACAATTTCTGTTTTTAAAGTATTTGTTAAAAAGGCCCAAACCGAAAAAGTCTATATGACTACTCGTATCCGAAGTAATCATGGTAGCGAATTCAAAAATTTTGATTTTGAAAATTTTTGTGATTCAAATGATTTTAGTCATGAATTTTCATGTCCTAGAACTCCTCAACAAAATGGTGTTGTGGAGCGAAATAATAGAACTCTTGGCGATATGGCTAGAGTTATGCTAAATCAACTCTCTCTTCCGAGATATTTTTGGGCAGAAGCTGTCAGCACAGCGTGCCATATTTTAAATAGGGTGTTGATTCGACCTATTTCGAAGTAGACACCCTATGAGCTTTGGTTTGGTAGGACTCCTAATGTTTCTTATTTTAGAGTGTTCGGTTGTCGCTGTTTTATCCTGAATACCAAAGACAACTTAGGCAAATTTGATGCTAAAGCTGACGAAGGTATTCTTCTTGGCTATGCGGCCAAGAGTAAGGGATATAGAGTGTTCAACAAACACTCCATGATTTTTGAAGAGTCTAATAATATAACTTTTGATGAGGATAATAGTATATCTGTTATTCCCAATGACGATGATGAACCATCTACTTCGACATCAATAAATACAACGTCTGAAACCAGCTCTCCAAAGGAATTACTAAAGAAGTTCCAATTTACTCCCTCTCATCCAAATAACTTGGTAATAGGTGAAATATCAAAAGGGGTAACCAATCGATCCTCTGTAAGAGATACTATAGCTAGCACTGCATTCATTTCTCAAATAGAACCGAAAAACGTTTTAGAAGCTTTTAATGATGAATTTTGAATTTTTGCGATGCAAGAAGAACTCAACCAATTTGAAAGAAGCCAAGTTTGGGAACTTGTTCTGAAACCTACTAGCCACTCAATAATTGGCACTAAATGGATTTTTCGTAATAAAGTAAACGAGGACGGTTCAGTCACTCGCGACAAAGCTCGTCTCGTAGCCCAAGGATACAATCAAGAGGAGGGCATCGATTATGATGAGACGTATGCTCCTGTTTTCCGACTATAATCCATTCGGATGCTTTATGTATTTGCAAATTTTCAAAACTTTACACTTTTCCAAATGGATGTAAAAAGTGCTTTTCTAAACGGTTTTATCAAGGAAGAAGTTTTTGTCAAACAACCACCTGGTTTCGAAAATCACAAATTTTTAGACCATGTTTGTAAACTTAGGAAAGCTCTCTATGGCCTCAAACAAGCTCCTCGAGCTTGGTATGATCGTCTGAGTACTTTCTTACTCGATGAAGGTTTTTTAAATGAAAAAGTGGACACTACACTGTTTATAAAATCTCTTGATGACACAATTCTTTTAGTTCAAATATATGTTGATGACATTATTTTTGGGTCTACTAATGAGCTATATGCAAGAAATTTGCCAAGTGTATGCCGGATGAGTTCGATATGAGCATGATGGGGGAGCTCAACTACTTCCTTGGATTACAAATCAACAACTCTCACAAGGCGTCTTTATCAGTCAATCAAAATATGTCAAGGACATGTTGAAGAAGTTTGAGCTCGACAGCATCAAACCTATTAGCACCCCTATGGCTACTACCACAAAGCTAGAACCTGATGAAAGCGGCAAACCGGTCGATCAACGTAAGTATCGAGGATGATTGGTAGTTTATTATATTTAACTACTAGTCACCCCGACATTATGTTCATTGTTTGTTTATGTGCTAGATACCAAGCCAATCCTAAGGAATCACACATGATCGCAGTTAAGCGTATCTTTAGATACCTTAAAGGAACTATTACGGTAGGCTTGTGGTATCCTAAAACCACTTCCTTCGATTTAATCGGATATTCTGATGCTGATTTTGCGGGATGCAAAGTCGACCGTAAGAGTACCACTGGCACGTGTCATTTGCTAGGAAAGGCGCTAGTCTCATGATTTAGCAAGAAGCAGAACTCTGTCATACTATCCACAACAGAAGATGAATACATAGCAGCTGGTCGTTGTTGTGCATAGATTCTGTGGATGCGACAAACCCTGGAAGACTACAACTTATGTTTCAAGCACATACATATTTTCTGTGATAACACTAGTGCCATTAATCTGACCAAGAACCATGTTTGTCACTCACGTACTAAACACAGAGATTAGACATAACTTTTTGCGTGATCATCAACAACAAGGCACGATTAATTTAGAATTCATAGACACTGAACATCAACTAGCAGACTTCTTTACCAAACCACTGGCCGAAGAGCGCTTCAATTTTCTTTGTCTTGAATTAGGAATTTTGGATAAAGCAGTCATTAAATAAATTGGCCTCGTAAATAACGATTAAGACATATATCTTTATGGTAACCTTGCTATGGGTACAAGCCGAAAGGGTCCTTTTGACAACAAGGCGTAAAAGCCTAAGCGACACGGTGCACTAGTCTTCGGACTACCGCTAGCTGGGATCCAGCCCCTACAGCTACCCCATGGCAGTTTCATCGTAATGGTCATTGTCATAAATCCTTGTTTATTATATGATTTAATTTCATTTATAACTTAGTTAATTCAAATTTTCTAAATTATATTCTTTTTTATCAAAAATTTGCCACTTTTCAAACTTTCAAAATTTTATTCACTTTTGAACCAACACTTAGCCATTTTTCAACTTTTTCGTGTTCTGTGCCCATAGAGGCAGAGTTCGGGCCGAACACTGCCCTACACAGAGTTTGGGCCGAACTCTGTGTCCCTGGTCATAGAACCTTCCCTGATGCTCAGCCACCCATTGGTTTGATCCGACGGTCCAGATTTAACCCGCTTGGCTGGTCCTAAACTCCTTAAACCCGAGAAACAACCCTCTCTCTTCACTTTATTCTTCTTCCACCTTCCTCCAAACACAAAATTCTCTAACCCTAACCATAGAAACTCCACTTTTAGGGCTCTCTTTCTTTTCAAACTCAAGATTTCAAGCTTTTGGGGAGATCTCTTCCATCTTTTCTCATCTTTGTGAGGTATAATTTCATATTCCTCTATACTTCCTTTAAATTTTGTTTCAAATTTTCCATGGCTCCTAGACTTTTTGGAAGATGCAAGAGAAGAAGGAGTGAAGGTGCTTCATCCTCCAATCCTCCTCCTCCTCTTGCTCCTCCAATACATCTACTTTTTAATCCACCACCACCTCATGACCCCAACACATTCAATGAAATTTTTTTGTATCATTGGAGGCTTCTAATGAATGGTTCAATGACTTTCGATCAAGGAGTGTGTATGCGGATCATCCTATCAATTTTACAATATTTTCGGCTTATGACTCATTGTTCCACGATCTTTGTCTAGATGAGTTAGTTTCTACATCATCTCTTATCTATTTGAATGATATCCAAATGTTTTACTGTAATCTAACTTTTGACGACACACGAATCTATTCTCGTGTCGTCGGTATCGACATTACTTTTGATGATTTTGAGCTTGCGGAATATCTCGAGATCCCGGAAACCAATTCTTGGGAGAAACTTGTCGAGGCACGCAAGTTTCAAATTCCCGATGGATCGTCCCTTGAGAGTTTCAAGGATGATTTGTGTACTCCCAACACACGTCCACGCAAGCTACGGGCTAAATTGCTTAACCCGTATTTCTATGAACTTCATCGTATCATTTTCTCCACGATCTTTTCCAAAACTGGATCGACCGATGAAGTATCTTATATTGAGATCTCTGCACTTTATCATCTCCACTTCCATATCCTTTTTAACTTTTCGTGCACTATAATGGACTTGATGAGTAGTGCACGGAAGAGACCTCGATCATTGGTCTACGCCCTATATTTGCCGAGAATTTTTCGTGCGTTCTATGTTCCTCTTGATGAGTGCCAGTTCCTTCCTGCCCCTGCCTATCTGTCTAAGGCACGGTGGCTTCTAGCAGCTGTTGAGTCTCCTGCTGAGTCAGAGCATTCTGAGTCTGATGCTCAGGCTGATTCTTCTGCTCTTGGCCAACCTACGCCCGAGCCACCTGCTACTCTCGAGTCCATTCAGACCATGCTGCATGATCGTTTCCGCTTGAAGGACGATCACTGGACTTAGATGGACTATCACAGCACCTTACAGATGTCAGCTATCAGCAACACCCTGCATGATATCCAGTACTCCCTGGCTACTCATCCTACGGTGTCTTATCATATGGTACGGGACCCTTCTGGCGAAAGTTACCGTATCAACGACACCTGGGTCAGGAGGTATTTGGATCCAGATACGGCATTTGTTGATCATCGTCGCTCTACCAGCGGCCTATCCGACTCTGCTGGACCTTCCCGTGCTCCGTGACGGCCGTGGTCCATTTTATGATGCTGTTGATGATTAGGATTTCTTTTGTTTATGCACTTTGTCATTTTCTTTCAGTGGTTATGTAGTTGAAAACTCTTTATTTTGTACTACTTTATGACTTTATGGCTTTGCTAGTTATCTCTTACGTTGGACTTAAGATTGGTTGTGTGATTGCATATTTTCACCATGGTTATGTTTTTATGGAGGGGCTTCTATTTCATTTTGCTAAATGTCAAAGGAGGAGAATATGTGATATTTGCTTAACCATTTTTGGATAAATACTTGTGTTACCCTTGTGCTATATTGTTTGGACTAGTACTTGTATCAGGACTTCTCTATTTACGGGGAAGGCGAATTGTCCATCTACGGGGGAGCAATATATGTGTCCAGGTATGAATATTGTGACACACAAATATCGCAATTTTGTCAATTATCAAAATGGGGGAGATTGTTGACCCAAACTGGATCGCAGTCAACCTAATCTTGATAATTAACAAATCGATATTTGACATGATCCAGCTCGACACATAATCGTCATCAAAGCTACAAATCAGATGACTAACTCATATCAAGTCAGATAATCATCATCGACAACTGTTCGACAAATACTGTTGGAACTTGTCATCGGAAGTCTGTATTTTTATATTTTATTTGAGTCTAGGCTATTGTACGTTGAGTCGCACTGAGTACCTCAACCATAGACTAAATAACCAAAAATTCCCGTAAACAAAAAGCCAAACTGCCAAAGCCCATTTAGCCCATTGAGCATTATGTCTCCTAGGAGGCAGAGTTCAGGCCGAACTCTGTCTCCTAATTTCCAGGAGCTAATTTTTAGGGATTTCTCATTGTAAGTTGTCCAACGGCCATAATGTTTGAATTTTGGACAGAGTTCTGGCCGAACTCTGCCTCCTAGGACTAGTATATATAGGCACCCTTTTCTCTCATTTTAATTCATAAAATCTTATCATCTCTTCTCTCTTATAGCCTATACATCCCAAAGAGCCATACTCTTCTCATCTACTAGTTACAAAACTTCCTAAGCCTACAAGGTGCTCGATGCAAGTCAATTAGAAGTTTTGTGCAAGATTCTTCAAGAAGTCACTTCGAAAATTTCAAGTTTCGCCTCAGCGATCTTTTCAAGAAGTTGGCGTGCTCTTCTGTGTAAAGTCACGTGGTTGTAAAGCTATTTCACAAATAGTGAATTTCAATCCTGAGCTAGAGTTCTCAGGCTTGGACTAGTCCTCTACGAGGGAAACCAGGTTAAAAATTGTTGTGTTTGCGTATGCTTTCTGATCTCTATTTAAATTTCGTAATTATACTCTGATTAATTATTTATTAGTTGGAATTGAATATAGTTGATTTTTTAATTGTTTATTATTGTCACAAGTACTCTATTCATCCCCCTCTAAAGTTGCCTACACGTACTTCAAAGAGTCTCACTTGATCACCCCAGATCTCGAGCTCGGTTTCCGAAGAGTTCACAAGGAACAAGATAACAGAAAAATAAGTCAAGAGAGAAAAATCTTTCTCCATTTATGCACTTCTCAACAAAACCCACCCCACTCTCCACATTCTTCGTCTTTACTTATTATTATTTTTTTACCCTCATAACATTTCTCAGCCAACCCTAATCTATCATCTTTTTCTCGCGTGGAGAAGAAAGCCCTAACCAAGCTTCTCCTTCCCAAATCCAACATCAAACCCTAAAAACGAGAGACAATGTGGGTTCGAGAAGATCAATGAGGAGGCTTACCGGCCTAGCAAGGACGTCGATCCATTGCAGCGAGGAGTCGACGACGAACGGCTTCGATTCCAGCGGTAGCTCGGGTCCAGTCTATAGAAGCATAGAAAAGAGGGAGTTTATGCGGATCACCACTCCATACGGCCAAGAGAAATCAAGCTGCAGAGGGAAGACTCTCGAAGATCCCCTGTGGCCAAGGGAAACTAAGCCACAGAAGGAGTGCTCCTGGAGACCCCATGCGGCAAAGAAAACTCGAGCCGCAGAAGTAAGGCTCTCGAAGACTTCCTGCGGCTAAGCAGATTCTAGCCGTAGAGGGAAGGCTCCCGAAGAGCCAATGTGGCCAAGAAAAAACCAAGCTGCAGAAGCAAGGCTTTCGAGGATCCCATGCGACTAAGTAGAACCAAGCCACAGAAGTAAGGCTCTCGAAGATCCCATGCGGCCAAGCGGAGCCAAGCTGCCGAAGAAAGATCTCTAAGCCCACTATGCGCCAAGACGGTTCAGACTCTACTTTGTGGGGGGACATGTAACAATTTGACCAAGTCCCAACTACCCGGATTTACAATAAAAAAATTTCAACAACCCCCACTAGCTGGCAGTCCAAGATCGAGTCTTTGTGTGGTGCTACAGACACGTGGCTATGTGGCCCTCTATGCGGCCCAAAATCTGCTTTATGCAGGAATTACTATAAATAGTGGAGTACCACACCCATGCTAAAGGTGGGCAATCAAAGGCTGGCAAATTTATTCAAGAGCAAAGACTGTGTCTGATAGTGCAAGGAGTAAGGCGGAGTTGCTATATTTTCACGAGCCTCCATCGTTGCCCCCAGAATCAAAAACTAAAAAATTGTACTTAGATTGTTTCCTAGGATTTCTTTCTAGACTTTCTTTTGTACAAGCGAGTTTGCAATCAAATTCAATATCTCTGTAATACTTGTCTTTGATATTTAATGGCAAACACGATGGCAACTCTGCTGGGGACTTCTTTCTCCTCTGTTGAGAAGTTGGTGACGCAATCTGACGCGTCCAAGCTCGGCTCTACGCAGCAAATGCTTGTGGTCCGCTTTGACCAGCAAGCATTCGAAGAAATACTCTCTGAAGGGAGCGCCAGCCCATCACAGAAGCGATCCAACCCAAGAGAACTCGCAGGATGTCGAGGCACAAAATTGTTGCCCCTTGCCAGGTTCTCGAAGAAGCTTCTTCTGCGGTCCATGACGGTGATCAAAGCTCTCCTACGGCCTTGCTTCAGACCGCAGAGAACCCCACTGTCCTCAAATCCAGCAGAGAAAAACACTATGATGCTGAGCTTTTGGGGGCACAAGGAAAACTCATACGGACGAAGAAAAAGCCGCATAAGAAAAATGGGCAGTCTGCCTATGCGACATCCAACTCTGGCTGCAGACAGATGGTCTATGCGGCAGCCAATCCTGGCCGCAGATAGTCTGTCATATGCGGCCCTGTCAGAGGCTTTGTTTTCGACTGTCTCTCATGCGGACCCGATCCTATGCGGTCGATTAAGAATATGGATCTGGACTCTTCTTACTATGCGCCTTCGGGTGCAAAGTCGAAGAAGTCTAGGCAGTACGGGCCCAACAAGCCCAGTCAACTATCCAAGCTGTTGACCGTCAGCGGGCACCGTTAACTGTTATACGGGCTCCTGATGGAAAGTTGTACAGAACCACCTGCGTCAAGTCCCCCAGGGAAAACAGACAAGGTGGGTCTCAAAAGTCTTCAAATTATGAGCGAGAGCAAGTGCTTTTACTAGCCTCGGATCAGGGAGCAAATATAATATCTACGCACCCGTGCGCTCAGGATATCCGAGCCCATAAAACGGATGCAAAGGTAGACCAATTTGCTCTCGACTTACGAGAAGTACTCATCCACAAATGTAAGAAGAGAGAGTCAACCTTGGCATGCGGTGAGCCCTCCCTAGGACATCATTGTACCCAAGTTGTCATCAACTGCTGCTGTGACAAGTCGGCAACATCTGGAGATCGGTAGTCCATTTTCCAACGACTGCACCAGCCAGCACATGTCCGACAACAACTCGAGAAATATGTGCAAATTTTGGTAGACGATGAATTTTCTTTCGCGTCCTGTAATTCAACTCAGAAGATTCCTGCCGGCAAGGAAGGAAAGAAGACAGGCTCTTCTAGCCCGAAAATCTCAGCCAGCACCGCAAGGAAACTCTCATCTAGAGGTTGCCACCGACAACCACAGAGAGTGTCTACCTAGGCACCCACTCCAGAAAGAAGCTTCCAACACCCAAGGGTGCATCCTCAACCTTCCTCGGGGTAGATGAAGCTGGGGGTAACAGTCCCCTAAATATATGCGACAACTCGGTGTTCCAAGAGGATACACAGGGGGTAACGATCCATTGAAACTATGTAACAGACTTGGAAGTCCTCGAGGGTGACCGCCTTCGTCAAGACGATGCAGCTTCCTGCACAGGGGGTGGCACCCTTTCCGAATCCGAGGAGGAGGGCATTCCGAGTTCCCCGACGACTTCTCTGTACGAGGGTACGACACGGAGAGCACCTCTTTTATTGTCCCTGTCTCTCTCCACATGCGGACAGTGTTTATGTGTCACGGCCCGCTCCCGAATAATCGGATATGAGTCGGACACGCCCAGCCTTCGTCGATGGACACGACGAAGTAAGCTGTACAATACTAAGGAAAACTCAAAGTCACAATGTAATGTAAACAAACACAGCTTTTATAACATTCCCAGAAAATGATCACCAATATCAATCAAGTCTTTTAGTACAAAATCAGCCGGAGACAAATCCGGTCAAATAAAATAAAGATACAATAATGAATATCCAAGATACAATCTCCAGAAAAATAAAATAAAAAGAAAAGCTGCAATATCTAATACAATCATAAGCTTCATGTAATCTCCTACTCACCTGTAACGTATCATGTCAGAAAAAGAGCAAAGTACAACCCTGACCAGACAATATACAATGTAATCTGTAGTACAGAATACAAGGTGAAACCAGAATACCAGAAATGGAAATGAAACTGCGGTACCAGAAATGAAATGTAAAGCTGCAGGCAATGGACGATAATCAATATGCTAGACAATGAACACGGCTATCAATGTACAAGGCAATGAATCACAATAATCAATATGCAAGTGTGCCAATTTGAAATATTAAAACTAATGTGTGACCGGCTTAGGAGCACAATCAATCAATGAGGCAATGAGTCAATGAGTCAATCAATTCTACAAGGTCCGGCTTCATCGTACGTGAAGTGTACGATTAGGCTATCCATAATTATCTATGTTGGATGTGGTCACACAAAAGCTAATATTTTCCCCAATCCCTGCAATAACAATGACTCACAAGCAATGAACAATGGTACAGGACAATCGTGTGTATCTCGTGTCCGATATGAGAACATGGCACATGAAGGTAAGACAGAAAATACAGAGTACAAGTCGAGTCAGTGTACTTGCCTCGGTTTGGTTGTACGAGAGTAGTACTGCATGGTTGTAAATCACCAGTTATATTTTGTACAAGTTGTTAGGGTTTTTAAAGGAATTACCATTAGCTAGAAAACTAACTAGTTAAATAATTATAAACCATTTACTTATTAAATAATTTAATATTCTTATGGAAAAATAGTTTTTAACTAGATAAATAGAAACTTGCTTTTAAACCATACTTTCAAAAAGTATAATATAGTTTTATTCCAAATAATTAAATAAGATAATTTAAACTATGTTTAACAAAAGGAACCACTTGTCATAGTATAAAGTATTTATATAAATATTTTTAACAAAGGAGCCATTTAGAAAATACTTACTATTTAATTCATTTATAACATACGATATTATCTAATATTAGCAATTGATACTCTATAATATTTTAGGAATCACTATACATATATAGCAAGGAAGCAATTTAATAAAGTTAATAACATCTAGAATATAATTACTGACAATATTATTCTAATATAGACACTACACTTTAATAACAATTATATAAACATTTTATTACTAAATAACTATATTTAGAAATTGAGAAAGAAAATCTATAAAGTATATATTACTAATTTTACACTTAGAAAATATTAACCATATTAGAGTAACCATTTCCTTTTACTAAACTTTTGTTATAAGGCTAACCAATGACAACAAAATAATGCTAAGATAATAATAGCCCAAAGACCCCCATATCCAGCTCACAGAATATAAACAATTCACAAACTTCAACCCAATCCAGCCTATATGTCAAACCAGACCAACTTACTACCCAAAACCCGGCCCATATTTAAATCTACTGCTAATAAACTAACATGTTCTCCACCAATTTAAATTTACAAATAAAACTTAAAACTCAGCCCAGATAATCACCATTACTGCTGCTGGTCTGACTTTAATTGGCCCAGCCTTCTGCTCACTGTTAGTTTAACAATTAAAACCTTAATTTGTAACCAATTCCCTAAGCCCGACTATGTGGCCCAAAAACCCGGCCCATAACCTCAAATATAATCCCATTCTCTTTCTCTCTCCTGCTTATTTTCCTTCAGCCGATCAGAACCCAGCCACTGCTTTGTCTTCTTCCTCCTCTTCAACCCGTCCCGAAACCCTAATCCCCAACTCCTTCTTCTTCTCCGGCGAGCAACCCTATTCCACTTCGTCCTCTTCCTCCAGCCATAAACCCGAATCCTATTCTCTTCATCCCTTCTAGTCTTAGCCCTAGCTTATTCTCATACTGCTCTCATCCGACCAACTAGCCCCATCCCGAAACCCTAATCCGATCTCGACTTTCTCTTCCTCCTCCGAACTCAGAACCCTAACCCTAATTAGTTATCCACCTTCACTCTTCTTCTTTCAGACCCTCACAAACCCTAGATCCCCAAATCAATGTCCCAAAACCCTAATTCTAGGTCTTCTCCTCCTCACAGAAACCCTAGATCTAGACACACAAGCAGAACTATGAAGAACAAGAAGGAGGTTCGAGAAGATCAAGTCGAAAGCTCACCCTCGGTCGTGATGGGGACGTCGATCTACGGTGGCGGCAAGATACGGCTCCGACGGCGAGACTCTAAGGACGACGGTGGCTCCGCGCGCGAGGGGTGCCTTCGATGCGACTCCTCGGTCTGGCAAAGCACTGCTGACCGACGGTGAGTCTGGGCGCAGTCGTCGTCGGTGGACTTTGGCTTGGCTCGTCGGTCAGATCTGGCTGGCTTCTGGCGATACTGGATCTCGACGGCGGCGGCGACTACTCGGAGGGCGGCGCTCCTCTCGAGACGATTCCTCGGGTCGCGAAGGGTCGTGCACTGCTCGAGGAAGCAGCACGAAAATCGAAGCTTCGGCGCTGCAGCCAAGGTCAGCTCAGCCTGATGGCGGTGGCGCGGTCTTCAAGACGGGTGCTGTCTTCGAGATCCAGCACTGCAGTCGAGGCTGGCCGATCTTCGAGGTGGCGACGGCGATCTGGACTCCGGTGACAACAGCGGTGGAGCTCGGCTGAGGATGGCCGAGGCAGAGGAGAGAGAGAACAGAGATAGAAAGATTGTACAGTAGAGAGAGAGAGAATGACTGACAGTGTCAGTCTTGGAATGTGTGAAATAATATTAAAATATTATTGTATTTATAATAAAATATACAATACCAAAGATGTAATTAATACTAGATCTGGGGGTGTATATAAAATGGCAGTTTGGTAATATAAAATAGATCTGGGGGCAGGAATTAGAAATAGTAACAGAATAAGAGAATTTCAAAATTCAAAATTACTGATCCAAATTCCAAATTTCAAATATTCTCTCCAAATAGATTTTAAAATAGTAAAAATCAAATCAGTTATTAAGAACAGAAATCAGGAATAGAAAAATAATTTATTTATAAAAAATTAGTTAATAAATCTTCTCACTGCTAACTGTCAACTAAAGACGGTTATACTTCTTAATTACTAAATAATAATTAATTACGAAAATATATTTGTCAAATAGAATCCATTTAGAAGTTAACTAATAGAAACCACTTTGCAACTATGATCAAGTTTACTATTAATCAAGCTTAATAGTAACATTTAGAAAAAATAATAATAACAATCAAGCTCATTTAATAAAATGAATAATGTGAAGCATAATGAATAGTTTTATTTAAAAAACAATGTTGTTTCATCAAAAATTCTTGAAAATCAAAAAATTTGGTTTAGGGAGTTACATTATGGCGGGAGATGATCATGAAGGACCTACAGATCGACAACGTCTAGAAGTACTTGAAGCCATGCTCCTATCCTTGGTCAAGTCGGTAGACGAAATCAAAGCTGTCTTGCCGACTCAACTAGCAAGGACGCCCGGACAATCAAGCCTGGGACCCGCAATCAACACGGACTCCAACACGACCGCTCCTCCTTTAGGTGACAATCCTCTAGGAGCATCCGCTCCTTCAGCTGCATACGAAGCTAGGGAGGTTGTCACGACCCGCTCCCGAATAATCGGATACGAGTCGGACACGCCTAGCCTTCGTCGATGGACACGACGAAGTAAACTGTACAATACTAAGGAAAACTACAAGTCACAATGTAATGTAAACAAACAAAGCTTTTATAACGTTCCCAAAAATGATCACCAATATCCATCAAGTCTTTTAGTACAAAATCAGCCGGAGACAAATTCGGTCAAATAAAATAAAGATACAATAATGAATATCCAAAATACAATCTCCAGAAAATAAAATAAAATGAAAGCTGTAATATCCAATGCAATCACATGCTCCATGCGGCCTCCCACTAACCTGCAACGTATCCTGTCAGAAAAAGAGCAAAGTACAACCCTGACAAGACAATATACAATGTAATCTGTAGTACAGAATACAAGGTGAAACCAGAATATCAGAATACTAGAACAGAAAATGAAACTACGGTACCAGAAATGAAATATAAAACTGCAGGCAATGGACGACAATCAATATGCTAGACAATGAATACGGCTATCAATGTACAAGGCAATGAACACGACAATCAATATGCAAGTGTGACAATTTGAAATATTAAAACTAATGTGTGATCGGCTTCATTAATTTCAATGGCTCGAATATCAACCCATCCTCACTCTTCTCATGTTCACTCTCTCTCACCATCTAGAATTAATTCCCACACTCATCTCACGCAACCCATCACTCCCTCTCTTACCTACTTTTCTATACTCCACCGACAGAACCCACCGCTTCCCATTAATTTACTCACTCCATCACACTTCACTCGGCTCAAATCATTTTACACGGAGGAACACCCCCTCCATTCATACAGCACAAAAGAAGAGGAAGCTTTAATAACAGGCTCCCCATTAATTCACCCTCTCTCTCATCTCCACTACTCACAGCCGACTAGCCAGCCTCCTCTTCCTTCATTCACTTTACATTTCACTACTTCTACTCAGTCGAATAAAAAATAATCCCCTTCCCTTCATCTACTTCCTTCTTCTTCTTCAACTATTCTCCTCCATTCCCACAATTTAGCCAACCGACCCATCTTAACATTCTATTCTCTCTTTGATCATTAGCAGCCGCCCAGCTTCTCTCTCCTAACCTTCTTCCTCACTTCTAATCTCAGCTAACAATTTAAACCTTCATTCTCACAGCTCTCCAAGAAACCCTAGATTCTAGGTTCCCTACTCCATCTTCCCCGAACCTAATAATAAGAAAAACAAGAAGAAAAGAAGAAGCAGATCATGAAGAAGAGGAGCCAGAAGGAGGAGGCTCACCTGGGCGACGCTCGACGGTGGTTCATCGGAGCTGCGGCATCGAGAACAACTAGAGGGAGCTCTGGACAACCAGATCCGCACAGATCTGGCTGAACAACACTGGATCTGGCCGATCTGGATCGCCATGTCCTGGCGCTCAGACCAATGACGCGGTCCTCGAGTCGACATGAGGTCAGCAGCATCGATTTGGGCGGCGACCCGATCGATGTCGGCCGATGGTTCCTACGGGGCTAAGCTGAACATCGTGGTAATCGGTTTCCGATCTGGACATGGCGAGCAGAGGTGATGATGAGACTTCGATGATTGTATCGTGGCCGGACACGGCGAGGTGGCTGCGGTCGGCTTCATCTCGGTCCTGGTGGCTCGTGACACAGCAGTGCACGAACTACGGTGGCTCGCTCAGCGGGACAAGGACTCCCCCTCCACTGGCTCGACGGCTCAGATCCATGGCCTGAGCAGAAACTGGCTTGAGGACTACGCCGACAGCGCGGTGGTGGTGGTGTGCACTCCGACGAAGTCACGGTGGTTGGTGCAGCTGTGGAAATCTGGATCTGGTGGCGGCCATCATTCTTGACGAACTCCGGTGAACTCCACGGCGGGGCCGCGGTGGCGATCGGCCTTGGTAGCGAATTGAACAATGTGTGAACAGTGTCAATAGGGGTTGGGAACTGTGTATTATGTGTCAGAACTGTACATTAAAATAATGTGGACAGTACACTATTTATAATAAAATATTGGATGTCAAAGTTTGTAAATACTAACAGATCTGGGGCATAATATTAAAATTGTAACAGATTGTAACTGAATTAGTTATATAACAACTAATTAAATAATAGAATTAGTTATCCTCTGAATTAACTATAATTAGTAATTAGCACAATAATAACGAGATTAAATAATAATGACGACATTAACAAAGAGACTGAAATTAGCAGTAACAACATTATTACGATTTAAGTAACAACATTATTACGATTTAAGGGAGAACTGTGATTAATAAGTTGTAGCAGAAAAATATTAATTAAAACAAAGACAAAACTAGTTGATAAAGAATTAGAGTTTAATAATCAACATTGAAGGTAAGGATCAATTTCAATTTTTTTCAAACTAAAATAACCTTAAACGGAATTCCTTAATTAAAATAATAATATTATTAAAATATCTTTACTAAAGAATGAATATTTTTTTAGTCAAATAATATTATACTCTAACTAGAAATCTATAAAAATCACAAAAATTGGTTCAGGGAGTTACAAATCTACCCCCCTTACAAAAATTTCTTCCTCGAAATTTGAAATAATACAATAACACTGCTTTAATTTACTAATTACGAAATCTTGAAAAATGATTAGTTAAGCATATGATTCGAAATAATACAACTTGTAAAATCATGATTTTTCTAAAAAGACCAATGTTAATCTAGGCATGATAAATCCTCACATAAAAAAATCACAATTTTAGGTATAGTAAAAATAGCACCAAAGGGACATAGTCATAAAATTATGACTTATATCCAATAAAATTGTTTATGCATAAATAACATGGCTAATGACTAAAATACAAATCGTTTAAACATGATTTAGTAAAAAATTGGTCAAAATTATTTAGGCTTGATGAGTGCTAAAATACGCTAACTATAGAATTGATACAACTAGATATAAAACAATAAAATTTCAAAGTTAGCTATCAAAATTTGGAACCATTTAACAAAATTCGTGCAGTACGCTAAATTAAACCATGAAAGAAATTGGACTAACAAATATTGAAGAAATGTCCTGATAAATTTCTAAGATAAATCAAAAAAATAGAATCAATTGCTGAGTTTTTTTTCCCTAAGATCAATATCAAGATAATTTCTTGTAAAGTCGTCAATGGCGATAAAGGATCAAACATGGTATATAACACAGGTATAGTCTCGATAGTATCCTGAAACCATATATATATATTCGAAATTACTTTGCCTAGAGGTCGTGCCCCGCCAGTGTAGTATACATCTAGCTGTAATGAACATTTGGCTCGATGACTCAAATAATATTAATTACCGAATATTTCTATCAACTTTACCCATATTATCAAAACAACTGAAGAGATCAAAATATTATGATTAGGACATAGCCTCAATAATATCCGAGAACCTGTGAATACCTGAAATTTGTTTGACTTAGAGCTCCTGCCTCGCCAGTGCGCAACTGGCTGCAGTGAACTCGCAGTCTCCGTAATCCAGATAAATGACTGTAGTACGCATCTGCCACGCCATAGTAGGTCGTCGAGTACTCTTTCAACTTTGTCCATAAAAAAATTTAAAGGAGTTCATGAGAATTCAAATAAGTTCTAAAAGTCATAATTATGATGGAAAAATGATGCAAGTTCTTTAGAAATAATGAGTTTTATATGAAACAAAACTATGACAAAGTGACTACAAAACAAATCTCAATAGGAAATAATATCTCAAATTTGAAAACAAAGTCTTGAATAACAATAAGAAAATTTTAGGAAAATCACATGTGTTAAGAGAAAATCTAAAGACAGATAAAATATTAGTAAGCAAATAATTATACCAGCAAAATGTATATGTAAAATAACTTCAGAAGTTTCAAGTGCAGGGAAATTGATAACCTTAGAGTTGCGTGTCTAAACCAGCCTGCAAAACAAAAATTGATTAGAAAGGCCTAACTATAGGATAATAAACAAATTTAGTAAAACTATACCCATAATTATTTTCCACGGATCCTATGTTGTGATGAGTTTTCCTTAGCTTTCGTTGGTCCTCCAATAACACTTTATAGCCTAAGTGTCATTAGAACAGACCTGCACGGGCCACCACTAAAATAAAGTCACGACCCGCTCCCAAATAATCGGATACGAGTCGGACACGCCCAACTTTCGTCGATGAACACGACGAAGTAAGCTGTACAATACTAAGGAAAACTCCAAGTCACAATGTAATATAAACAAACACAGCTTTTATAACATTCCCAAAAATGATCACCAATATCCATCAAGTCTTTTAGTACAAAATCAGCCGGAGACAAATCCGGTCAAATAAAATAAAGATACAATAATGAATATCCAAAATACAATCTCCAAAAAATAAAATAAAATGAAAGCTGCAATATCCAATGCAATCACATGCTCCATGTGGCCTCCCACTCACCTACAACGTATCCTGTCAGAAAAAGAGCAAAGTACAACCCTAACAAGACAATATACAATGTAATCTGTAGTACAGAATACAAGGTGAAACCAGAATATCAGAATACCAGAACAGGAAATGAAACTACGGTACCAGAGATGAAATGTAAAACTACAGGTAATGGACGACAATCAATATGCTAGACAATGAACACGGCTATCAATGTACAAGGCAATGAACACGACAATCAATATGCAAGTGTGACAATTTAAAATATTAAAACTAATGTGTGATCGGCTTAGGAGCACAATCAATCAATGAGTCAAAGAGTCAATCAATTCTACAATGTACGACTTCATCGTACGTGAAGTGTACGATTAGGTTATCCACAATACCTATATTGGGTGTGGTCACACAAAAGCTAATATTTCTCCCAATCCCGTGATAAACAATGACTCACAAGCAATGAACAATGTACAAGACAATCGTATGTATCTCGTGTCCGATATGAGAACATGGCACAGGAATGTAAGACAGAAATACAAAGTACAAGTCGAGTCAGTGTACTTGCCTTGGTTTGGTTGCACGAGAGTAGTACTGCATGGTTGTAAATCACCTGGTAATATTTTTGTATAAGTTATTAGGGTTTTAAATAATGACATTAGCTAACTAACTTAGATAATTCAACTATTTCTAGACAAGAACTAGTTAACCATATTTTAGAAAAATTATAGTTTTAATCACCATAAATACTAATAAAAATATATACTATATAATTTTAGAACTATTTTAGAAACATTTATATAAATACTAGTGAAAGTACTATGAACCAAAATTAGCAGATTTCTCATTTTTAGAAAATACTTACTTGCTAACTATTTTACAAAATATTGGTATTAGATATTGCCTAAATAATATTTAAATCAAATAATACTAGTAATATATAAGTATGGAAAAACATTTATTAAAATATTTTGCTATATAAGAATATACAATTTACTAATCATATCAATCTAAGGTTATTCATTAAGATTTGTAGAAATATTTAATAATGATAACCATGCTACTGAACACATTTATTTACACTAACAGAATTATATAACCTTTGAGAATAATACCACAATTTTAATAAGGAAAAATATAACAATACTATTTAATAGGGATAGTAATAATAATATTTATGATAAAGCAACAAGCCCAAACTGGACAGGTCTACACAGTCCAGCAAACTGGCCCAAGGTTCCGGTCTACATGTCAAGCCCAGTCCAGACCCAACTGTCTGTTGAAGAAGAACCTAACTACAAACCATCTCTTCTCACATAATACTTCTTCCCAGTTCCCAAACAATGTTTGAGTTGCTGATCAAATTAATGCAGAGACAAACGCTTCACCAATTTTGAAGGTCAAATGGCTTCATTAATTTCAATGGCTCGAATATCAACCCATCCTCACTCTTCTCATGTTCACTCTCTCTCACCATCTAGAATTAATTCCCACACTCATCTCACGTAACCCATCACTTCCTCTCTTACCTACTTTTCTACACTCCACCGACAGAACCCATCGCTCCCCATTAATTCACTCACTCCATCACACTTCACTCGGCTCAAATCATTTTACACGGAGGAACACCCCCTCCATTCATACAGCACAAAAGAAGAGGAAGCTTTAATAACAGGCTCCCCATTAATTCACCCTCTCTCTCATCTCCACTACTCACGCCGACTAGCCAGCCTCTTCTTCCTTCATTTACTTTACATTTCACTACTTCTACTCAGTCGAATAAAAAATAATCTCCTTCCCTTCATGTACTTCCTTCTTCTTCTTTAACTATTCTTCTCCATTCCCACAATTTAGCCAACCGACCCGTCTTAACATTCTATTCTCTCTTGGATCATTAGCAGCCGCCTAGCTTCTTTCTCCTAACCTTCTTCCTTACTTCCAATCTCAGCCAAAAATTTAAACCTTCATTCTCACAGCTCTCCAAGAAACCCTAGATTCTGGTTCCCTACGCCATCTTCCCCAAACCTAATAATAAGAAAAACAAGAAGAAAAGAAGAAGCAGATCATGAAGAAGAGGAGCCAGAAGGAGGAGGCTCACCTGGACGACGTCGACGGTGGTTCATCGGAGCTGCGGCATCGAGAACAACTGGAAAAAGCTCTGGACAACCAGATCCGCACAGATCTGGCTGAACAACACTGGATCTGGCCGATCTGGATCGCCATGTCCTGACGCTCAGACCAACGACGTGGTCCTCGAGACGATGTGAGGTCAGCAGCATTGATTTGGGCGGCGACCCGATCGACGTCGGTCGATGGTTCCTGCGGGGCTAAGCTGAACATCGTGGTGATCGATTTTCGATCTGGACATGGCGAGCAGAGGTGATGATAAGACTTTGATGATTGCGTCGTGGCCGGACACGGTGAGGTGGCTGCGGTCGGCTTCGTCTCGGTCATGGTGGCTCGTGACACAGCGGCGCACGAACCACGGTGGCGCGCTCAGCAGGACAAGGACTTCCCCCTCCACTGGCTCGGCGGCTCAGATCCATGGCCTGAGCCGAAACTGGCTTGAGGACTACGCAGACGGCGCGGTGGTGGTGGCGTGCACTTCGGCGAAGTCTAGGTGGTTGGTGCAGCTGTGGAAATCTGGATCTGGTGGCGGTCATCATTCTTGACGAACTCCGGTGAACTCTATGGCGGGGCCGCGGTGGCGATCGGCCATGGTAGCGAATTGAATAATGTGTGAACAGTGTCAATAGGTGTTGGGAACTGTATATTATGTGTCAGAACTATACATTAAAATAATGTGGACAGTACACTATTTATAATAAAATATTAGATGGCAAAGTTTGTAAATACTAACAGATCTGGGACATAATATTAAAATTGTAACAGATTGTAACTGAATTAGTTAATAATAACTAATTAAATAATAGAATTAGTTATCCTCTGAATTAACTATAATTAGTAATTAGCACAATAATAACGAGATTAAATAATAATGACGACAATAACAAAGACACTGAAATTAGCAGTAACAACATTATTACGATTTAAGTAACAACATTATCTCGATTTAAGTAACAACATTATTACGATTTAAGGAAGAACTGTGGTTAATAAATTGTAGCAGAGAAATATTAATTAAAACAAAGACAAAACTAGTTGATAAAGAATTAGAGTTTAATAATCAACATTGAAGGTAAGGATCAATTTCAATTTTTTTAAACTAAAATAACCTTAAACGGAATTCCTTAATTAAAATAATATTATTATTAAAATATCTTTACTAAAGAACGAATACTTTTTTTAGTCAAATAATACTATAATCTAAACTAGAAATTTATAAAAATCACAAAAATTGGTTCAGGGAGTTACAGAGGCAAAGAGGGAAGTCCAGCAGCTTTGAGCAAATATTCAATGCCCGAGACTCCTCCCGGGACCTCAGAATATGGGAACCGTACCCCGTCACGTTGAGAGATGTTCCTTTTTCGCTACGGTACAAGTCGTTTCACATCGATTCATATGACGGGAAGACCTCTGCTAGTCGGTACATGACCTATTTTGATGTCACAACCGACCACTTGCCGCATAGCGACGCCATCCTCACAAGATTATTCATCGGAGCATTGGAGGAGATCGCGTTCGACTGGTACCGTAACCTTCCGGACAACTGCATCCATTCCTTTGATGGCTTCAAACACATGTTCCTGGAAAGATTCTACGAAGTGGGATATGATGTTACGATGTCGTCTCTCATGGATATCGTTCAGGAAGAGAGGGAACTAACGAGGAACTATATCGAGCGGTTTTGCCAACCCACGATGAGATTACCCCAAGGCAATCCCGAAAGCTCCTTGATTGAAATCTGCCAGCAGAAGTTGCTCCCTGCAATCAGCCTCTGGATGGGCGAAGATCAGTTCAGGGATTGGACGACATTCATCATAAGCGCTACCAATACGGAGGCAAAATTAAAGAAGGCTCGCCAGCTGGGATTACATATTCCATATGGGAAGGACAAGGGTAAACGTCCTGGTCATACCCCCAATAATAACAACAGTAGCGGCACCACCAATAACCAGGACACCAAGGAAAAATAGGCCATGGTCGCTGGTACGACCAAAAAGCCTGAACAAATGCAGGCAAAAGCTCAGTGGCCCAAGGTGAATTACCGATTTGAAGATAGTCATGTCAAGCCTATCTTCAACATGCTCTTGCAAGGGGATAGGATCCAACTCCTCCACCAAGGCGCGAGCCTCGAGCGGCAGAAATGGAGGACCCAAAATATTGCTACTTCCACCGCTATATCCATCATTCCACTCATGAATGCTTCCAATTAAAGTGGTACATTCAGAATCTTATCGACTCTAAAGCTCTGTCGCTAGATTTTAAAGAGGTTACCGTCGCTACGAACATGGTATCAGTTCAGTTCGGTGACTTCTTCAAACAAATACTCAAGACGGGATAATACCTGTCCTCCGGGCAACGATGGAGGTTACTAATATTCCACCCGTCCGGGACCAGACGACTGGCTTGGTACCTCTCACCACGTCACGAGTAGAGGTCATGTGGGTGCACCCAGATCTAGTGCCCGAAGTTACACAGACAGTGTCATCTTCAACCAACAAGAAGAAGGGCAGGCAGTCCAGATCCTGCCATACAATTTTAGCCGAATTCTGATAAAGCAGTGGCCGTTGTTACCCGATCGGGTGCACAATTCCAGCCCACTCTGGATAATTCAGTCAAAGACCCTCAGCCGACAACGCTGCCTGCTACTGATGTTCCGGGGCCATCTCAGCCTCCACCGCGGACAGGCCCAAGCCGAAGGAAACCCGGTTCGACAGGCCGCTCCGTAAGGATGCACCTCAGGGGCTGGAGAGACCTTACAACTTTGACATACTTGCACAATTAGCTAATACGCCAGCAAAGTTGTCATTATACGAGCTCCTAAGGCTCTCCAAGGATCTTCGTATCACATTGAGAGAAGCACTCCAGAATGCTGACACCTACTTAGCCCAGGTCAAGCCTACAGGGGAGGACGCGCTCCAGGGCAGCAATTGTGCAGACGCAATGCCCAATATCGTGTTCACCCCACAGGACATGTTAATCAATACCAACTTGCATGATCGCCCCTTGTACAATACTGGATACATAGGTGACATCAAGGTGGATCGGATGCACATCGATCCTGGCTCGTCAATAAGCATTATCCCGAAAAGCTTGCTTCAAATCATCGGCATCCCTATGCACCGGCTAGTGGCGACCAACACTGCCATCAACGGTTTCAACTCAGAAAGGAGCTATCCCCTGGGAAAGATTCGTTTGAAATGTCAAATTGGCGACCTGAAGATGGAGGTTACCTGCTACATCATAGACGCAGATACGTCCTACAATATTCTCTTGGGGCGTCCGTGGATACATGACTATATGATCGTACCGTCCACACTCCACCAGTGCTTCAAGTATGTCAGTAAGCACGACTTCATGAAGATGGAATATGCCGACATCGATCCCTTCAAAGGGGTTGAGTCTTATTACTCTTTGGAGGCTTGTCTATATGATGAATACAAGGAGCACATAACTAACGAACTGGAGGCCATAACAGGCTCAAAGAAACCTTTGAAAATCCATCTCCAAGCCCGTAAATTGGGCAAAGTTGTGCCCCATGTCGTAACTTTGCATAAACAGGTGCCCGGTTCCCCCGTCCCATCTGCGCAGATGGAACCGATGGTCATCCGACTCCCGAGGTCCACCCAGGAGCCAAAATCCGTCGTAGGGCCGTGTCACCCCCAGTTTTTCAAATTAGGGGTATTTTCGTCATTTTTAAGTTTTAAAATATTTTAGGAATTTTATTTGATTTTATATGATTTTTAGGAATTTATTTGAGTCGGTTTGAATTTTATCCAATTCGGACCCAATTTGGAGACCCGGGTAGCCTGGACCCTAGTGGGACCCCCATACTAGCTGGGCTTAGCCCATGTACCATCATAAATAGGCTAGAAATTATTAACCTAATTTCCATGACTTAATTAGTCAATTTAGGGACTTAATTAGTCGTTTAAAATCAAACCGAACCAACCCGATTTCAATTTGAACCAAACTTAGGTTATTGGGTTGTGGGCTATTGGATCCCAACCCAATAGCCCTTGGATGGGGTGGCCGGCCATGGCTTAAGTCCCCCCCCCCCCCCCCTTTTTCTTTGTTACTTCTTCACAAAGCAATTCTTCTTCTTCAAATTCTTCCTTTCTTTTTCCAAGTCTTACTCCTCCCAAGCAAGTTAGGTATGCCATTAAACCCTCCATTAATTCTCCTTTCCATTTTTGTCATTTACATTAAGTGTAGAGAATTCAATTCTCTACACTTTGCCCCTATTTTGTAGGTTTTTCTCTAGAGTTTGGTTAAGTGGTTAATTAAGGATGTTTATATGTTAATGGTGGGTATATATATATATATATATATATATATATATATATATATATATATATATATATATATATGAGTATGTATAGATATATATATAGAGGAATATATATGTATGTATGTATTTGTGTGTGTGTGTAGAGAGTGGTGGGAGAGGGAATGAGAATGGTGGTGTGGTTGTGTGTGTGAGAATGTGTGTGTGAAATTATATAGGTATATGTGTATTTGTATATATATATATGTATATGTATGTATATATAATATGTATATATGTGTGTGTGTGTAGGTGTAGAGATATATGGATATATATATATAGAATTAGATAGATAGATATATAGATAGATAGATATATATATAGGTATATATATATATATAAAGAGATGAGAGGAGGGAGTGAAGTAGGAGGATTAAGAGGAGAAGAAGAAGAGGATCAGCAGCAGCAGCAGGCAGCAGCTGCACTAGCAGTGGCAGCAGCAGCTGCATTAGCATTAGCAGCAGCAGCTGCATTAGCAAGCAGCAGCAGCAGCAGCCTGCAGAGCAGGCAGCAGCAGCAGCAGGAGCTGCCCCAGGCAGCTCCTTTCCCCCCCTGTGTGACCCCCTGTACACCCTATAAACCCCCCCCCCCTAGTACCCTATGTATTAGTATATATGTAGTGTATATATATAGATATATATATGATTATATAGAGAAGTTTAGATAAGGAAATTAGAAAGAAAAGGAAGGGAAAGAGTTTAGAAAAAGAAAGAAGAGTTTAGGATTTAGAATTAGAGAAGAGGAAAAATAAGAGAAGTAAGGGAATTGAGGAAAAATAGGAAGGAGGGGTAAGAAGAGGAATTAGAGAAGAAGAAGAAGGTTAGAGAAGTAGAGAAGAGGAAGAATTAGAATCGAGAATCAAAGAGAGGAAAATAGAACGAGAGTAAATAGAGAAGGTTTTGTTAGAAATCGAGTTAGAGGGCGAAATTGAGCCCGGAGCGTCGGATCGCGACGAAACTTGACATGTGCCTAGGGTACGTGATTTAGATTTTGCGGGTAAGCTCCCGGGTGGAAATCGGGGTCATAGGGCGCCGGTATCGCGCCGTGTCAGTGCGTATCTCGAAATCTTCGAGATATCTGCAACGGACCGTAAGGTGGACTAGACGTCTACTTTACTTAGGTATTATGGTAGATAACGAACCTATAGGATAGTACCCTACTACCCTAGGGAGATCGGGTCAAAATAACTAGCGTAGATAGGCTAACGGGATTATCGCCGAGGGTAGAATTTTACCCTTAAAAAGGGTAAAATAGGGATTTGGCCCACGGCCAAGATTTGAGTTTCCAAGTCCAAGATGGACTTGGATATGGGTTATATAGGTTGGTAATGAGTAGGATTAGCTGTCTAAACCTAGTCTTGGACCCGGTTGACCACGGTTGACTTTTTGGACTAAAAGTCAACTATGGGTCAACACTTTACCCAATTTAGTCCCAAATTCCTTTAGACTTGTGCAGTTGAACGAAAGTCAACTGTTAGTCACTAGTGACCTAGAGTTGACCTAGGGTTGACCACAGTTGACCATGGTTGACCAGAGTTGACCGGTTGACCAAAAAGTCAACTGTTGACTCAAATCGATCCCGATTGATTCCGTTTGACTTGCATTGACCCAGTTTGACCCAGTTAGACCTAATATGACTTAGATTGACCCCGTACAATCTAGTTTGACCTTGTTTGACCTAGATTGACTTAGTTTGACGTGTCTTGACCTATTTTGACTCAGTATGACTTAATTTTACTTCCAAACCATTATATTGATACAGTATTCCATCTATAGGTCCTCGAGGCACTGATCTTGGACTCAGTCGACTTATCCATCATAGTACCGGCGAGTACATTCTCTGATAATATTTTTGTTTTATGATATCGTCTTTGTTTCTAGTATTTAGTGCAGATTATCCTTGTTCTCTTGACACATTGTTCACACGGATTGATATTTGTCTGGATCCCGTCATAAGATGTTATTCCTCCTATATATGGTATACACTGGGCAAGTCTACATTGTTTATTGTTCATTGTATAGATACGATTCCTACGAAGGCTAGCTACCCTCTCAGAGAATATGTACCATGACGTGTCATGACTGGATCCACTATATTAGTCAGGGATGGGGGTGTTAGTGTAGAGATGTGATCAATACCCCACAGATATTATTGTATCATCATTGTATAGTGTTAATCATACACTCACGTATGATTAGCCAGGCCAAACATTGTATCAAGTTCTAAGCCGATCACATGTTGAAACTAATACTAAACTCACATAGATATAGTTCCAGATTCTTGTACATGATTTATACTGTTTTCCCTGTTCTTACATTCATATTACAGTCTTGATATGCCTTACCATGATTCATGTACACATTATTTATCTCGTAGATTCTCTCTATTTACTGCTATATTTTCAATATCGTCTAACTAGAACTGTTATGGAGATTTGTGCTCGTTCCATCCTGACTGGATATGTTGACAAAATTTTACAGATAGTGGCGAGGAGGATTGTCCTACCTACTACGGTCCGGTTGACGTAGTGGGCGTAGACTTGGAGACCTTGGTTCAGCAGGGCTTAGCTCCGCCCGACGAGCCTTTATCTTAGTTTAGTTAGGTTAGACATTTTGGACTGGACCTTGTCTCCAGCTTGCTACTTGTTATTTTATTATATTCTGGGATTGTATTAGAGACTGGGACTTAGACTTGTATATTATTTGTGATGGACTTGACAGGTTATATTTTATCGTCGTGTTGTCTTTATCTTTCAGTCTTTACTTATCATCTTAGAGTTGTGATTGAGCACTTATATATATTCACTGCTTGTCCTCCGTTCGGAGTTGACCATATTCTCGACAGGTTTTGTTATATATATAACTGTTGTCAGACTAGAAAATCTACAGCGTTCCACGCCGATTTTTCGGTGAGGGCTGGGCGTTGTCACATACACGTGCCCTTATAGCGGGTGCGGGTCGTGACACGTTTTAGTGGTGGCCCATGCAGGTCCTGAAGTCGCAATTAGTGCAATGTCGTAGTGGCGCTCGACTTAGAGTGCTATTACGAGCCTGCGGTACGTATCTAGGATAGGCTATAGGCTAAGAGTACTCAATCACAATAGGATCTTTCCTTGTTTATCTTGCTTACCGTCTTTGATATCGATTTACTGCTTTCTAGCTGTCCTCCTTTGTATTGCCTTCATGTGCCATATTGATATCTTCTTCTTAATTTGTCTCCAGGATATTGATGACTCATTCTCCTAGCGAGGGGCTCGGGGAGACGGAGAGGTCTGCCACTTCTGGCGGACAGGCTCCGGTTACTTCCCCGGCCGATGGGACTTCTGTTGGGGCTCTTGGGGGTACTCCTCCAGCTACCTCTATGACCGTCCCTGGGGCCATTGCGGGTGCTCTTCCCGTAGTGCCAGGGGCTACAGTGGGAGCTGCCGAGGGTATTCTTCCTCCTCAGCAGGGGACTCCTCCGGTGATGATGGGAGCTATTCCTCCATTGCCTCCTCTGCCCACAGACATGGGGCAGATGCTAGCGTTCTTCTACCAGGTGCTTGAGTCCCAGCGGGCTCAGCACGAGGCTCAGTTGAGGCAGACAGAGGCCATGCGCCAGGGCATGAAGGATGCACACAGATTGGCTATGGCGGCAGTGGCGTCAGGCTCCACAGAGGGAGGTTCAGCAGCAGCAGCCGAAGATCGGGGATATCCAGGCTTTCAAGAAGCTTGGTCCGAGGGATTTCAAGGGGACAGAGGGCATTATTTATGCTGATGACTGGCTCGAGGATATCGAGCGCCAGATGGGGGCCTGCCGCCTGGCAGCCGACCTGAGGGTCGAGGCGGTTGGGTTGCAGTTGTTAGATATTGCCCGGACATGGTTCCGGAATGAGCCGGCTCTTGCAGGAGAGGGCCATACTTGGGCGGAGTTCAGGACCCTGTTCAGAGAGAAGTTCTTTTCCCCCACGGACAAGATTGGCCTGGTGCGGCAGTTCCAGAACCTGCAGCATGACAGTATGACCGTAGAGGAGTATGCGGCGGAGTTCGGCCGGCTGAGCCGATACGCCGAGTACATGGTGAGTGACCCGGTGATCCGAGCGGAGCGTTTCCGGGAGGGATTGGCATGGGATATCAAGATCCTGATCCCTTCCTTCTACGCGACATATGTGGAGGTTTACGCAGAGGCTCGGAAGGTGGAGAGGAAGTTGGGCTTGAAGCCCAAGAGGGACCGTGATCAGTTTTCGGGGACTACTAGCAGCGCGGGGGCTACTAAGCGTCCTCAACTCCAGCATCATTCTATTCCGCAACGCTCGCAGCAGATTCCTGCTCCGATCAGGGCACCAGTTCAACAGGTGCCCCGGCAGCAGCAGCAGGGACCGACGCAGCAGGCACCTACTTGCCACTACTGCAAGAGGTCCGGACATCTCTGGGAGGTTTACAGGAGACGTTTGGGATTGTGCCTATACTGTGGCACCGAGGGGCATCAGGCGAGGGATTGTCCTTCGAACCATCGCCGTGCAGCTCAGGGAGCACAGGGTAGGCCACCTATGGCACCGCATCACGCCCTCCACCAGCAGCGGGATATACCCCGCCAGGACAGGGCTTTTGCGATGACAGTTGAGGATCCTGCACGCATTGGACTAGGAGGTAGGGTCTTGCTCTTTCTTTTACCTGTTCTTTCCGCCCATTGATTGATGATTACTTTCTTAGTACCTTTAGTTTGTATATGTGATGATCATGCTAGATTAAATAGAAAACCCCAATGAAGACTGCAATAACATGATACTGTAGAGATTTAAAACCATACATGTGTCCTGATTTTCTAGATTACATGTTATATAACTTAGGATAAAATTTAGTAGACCTTGATTATTGGGTGCTTGACCTAGAGAAGAGTACGACCGTTGAATTTCGAGGACGAAATTTTTTTAAGGAGGATAGATTTGTCACCCCCAGTTTTTCAAATTAGGGGTATTTTCGTCATTTTCAAGTTTTAAAATATTTTAGGAATTTTATTTGATTTTATATGATTTTTAGGAATTTATTTGAGTCGGTTTGAATTTTATCCAATTCGGACCCAATTTGGAGACCCGGGTAGCCTGGACCCTAGTGGGACCCCCATACTAGCTGGGCTTAGCCCATGTACCATCATAAATAGGCTAGAAATTATTAACCTAATTTCCATGACTTAATTAGTCAATTTAGGGACTTAATTAGTCGTTTAAAATCAAACCGAACCAACCCGATTTCAATTTGAACCAAACTTAGGTTATTGGGTTGTGGGCTATTGGATCCAAACCCAATAGCCCTTGGATGGGGTGGCCGGCCATGTCTTAAGTCCCCCCCCCCTTTTTCTTTGTTACTTCTTCACAAAGCAATTCTTCTTCTTCAAATTCTTCCTTTCTTTTTCCAAGTCTTCCTCCTCCCAAGCAAGTTAGGTATGCCATTAAACCCTCCATTAATTCTCCTTTCCATTTTTGTCATTTACATTAAGTGTAGAGAATTCAATTCTCTACACTTTGCCCCTATTTTGTAGGTTTTCTCTAGAGTTTGGTTAAGTGGTTAATTAAGGATGTTTATATGTTAATGGTGGGTATATATGTATATGTATATATATATAGATATATATATATATATGAGTATGTATAGATATATATATATAGAGGAATATATATGTATGTATGTATTTGTGTGTGTGTGTAGAGAGTGGTGGGAGAGGGAATGAGAATGGTGGTGTGGTTGTGTGTGTGAGAGTGTGTGTGTGAAATTATATAGGTATATGTGTATTTGTATATATATATATGTATATGTATGTATATATAATATGTATATATGTGTGTGTGTGTAGGTGTAGAGATATATGGATATATATATATAGAATTAGATAGATAGATATATAGATAGATAGATATATATATAGGTATATATATATATAAAGAGAGGAGAGGAGGGAGTGAAGTAGGAGGATTAAGAGGAGAAGAAGAAGAGGATCAGCAGCAGCAGCAGTGGCTGCTAGCAGCAGACAGCAGCTGCACTAGCAGTGGCAGTAGCAGCTGCACTAGCATTAGCAGCAGCAGCTGCATTAGCAAGCAGCAGCAGCAGCAGCCTGCAGAGCAGGCAGCAGCAGCAGCAGGAGCTGCCCCAGGCAGCTCCTTTCCCCCCCTGTGTGACCCCCTGTACACCCTATAAACCCCCCCTAGTACCCTATGTATTAGTATATATGTAGTGTATATATAGATATATATATGATTATATAGAGAAGTTTAGATAAGGAAATTAGAAAGAAGAGGAAGGAAAAGAGTTTAGAAAAAGAAAGAAGAGTTTAGGATTTAGAATTAGAGAAGAGGAAAAATAAGAGAAGTAAGGGAATTGAGGAAGAATAGGAAGGAGGGGTAAGAAGAGGAATTAGAGAAGAAGAAGAAGGTTAGAGAAGTAGAGAAGAGGAAGAATTAGAATCGAGAATCAAAGAGAGGAAAATAGAACGAGAGTAAATAGAGAAGGTTTTGTTAGAAATCGAGTTAGAGGGCGAAATTGAGCCCGGAGCGTCGGATCGCGACGAAACTTGACATGGGCCTAGGGTACGTGATTTAGATTTTGCGGGTAAGCTCCCGGGTGGAAATCGGGGTCATAGGGCGCCGGTATCGCGCCGTGTCAGTGCGTATCTCGAAATCTTCGAGATATCTGCAACGGGCCGTAAGGTGGACTAGACGTCTACTTTACTTAGGTATTATGGTAGATAACGAACCTATAGGATAGTACCCTACTACCCTAGGGAGATCGGGTCAAAATAACTAGCGTAGATAGGCTAACGGGATTATCGCCGAGGGTAGAATTTTACCCTTAAAAAGGGTAAAATAGGGATTTGGCCCACGGCCAAGATTTGAGTTTCCAAGTCCAAGATGGACTTGGATATGGGTTATATAGGTTGGTAATGAGTAGGATTAGCTGTCTAAACCTAGTCTTGGACCCGGTTGACCACGGTTGACTTTTTGGACTAAAAGTCAACTATGGGTCAACACTTTACCCAATTTAGTCCCAAATTCCTTTAGACTTGTGCAGTTGACCGAAAGTCAACTGTTAGTCACTAGTGACCTAGAGTTGACCTAGGGTTGACCATAGTTGACCATGGTTGACCAGAGTTGACCGGTTGACCAAAAAGTCAACTGTTGACTCAAATCGATCCCGATTGATTCCGTTTGACTTGCATTGACCCAGTTTGACCCAGTTAGACCTAATATGACTTAGATTGACCCCGTACAATCTAGTTTGACCTTGTTTGACCTAGATTGACTTAGTTTGACGTGTCTTGACCTATTTTGACTCAGTATGACTTAATTTTACTTCTAAACCATTATATTGATACAGTATTCCATCTATAGGTCCTCGAGGCACTGATCTTGGACTCAGTCGACTTATCCATCATAGTACAGACGAGTACATTCTCTGATAATATTTCTGTTTTATGATATCGTCTTTGTTTCTAGTATTTAGTGTAGATTATCCTTGTTCTCTTGACACATTGTTCACACGGATTGATATTTGTCTGGATCCCGTCATAAGATGTTATTCCTCCTATATATGGTATACACTGGGCAAGTCTACATTGTTTATTGTTCATTGTATAGATACGATTCCTGCGAAGGCTAGCTACCCTCTCAGAGAATATGTATCATGACGTGTCATGACTGGATCCACTATATTAGTCAGGGATGGGGGTGTTAGCGTAGAGATGTGATCAATACCCTACAGATATTATTGTATCATCATTGTATAGTATTAATCATACACTCACGTATGATTAGCCAGGCCAAACATTGTATCAAGTTCTAAGCCGATCACATGTTGAAACTAATACTAAACTCACATAGATATAGTTCCAGATTCTTGTACATGATTTATACTGTTTTCCCTGTTCTTATATTCAGATTACAGTCTTGATATGCCTTACCATGATTCATGTACACATTATTTATCTCGTAGATTCTCTCTATTTACTGCTACATTTTTAATATCGTCTAACTAGAACTGTTATGGAGATTTGTGCTCGTTCCATCCTGACTGGATATGTTAACAAAATTTTATAGATAGTGGCGAGGAGGATTGTCCTACCTACTACGGTCCGGTTGACGTAGTGTGCGTAGACTTGGAGACCTTGGTTCAGCAGGGCTTAGCTCCGCCCGACGAGCCTTTATCTTAGTTTAGTTAGGTTAGACATTTTGGACTGGACCTTGTCTCCAGCTTGCTACTTGTTATTTTATTATATTCTGGGATTGTATTAGAGACTGGGACTTAGACTTGTATATTATTTGTGATGGACTTGACAGGTTATATTTTATCGTCGTGTTGTCTTTATCTTTCAGTCTTTACTTATCATCTTAGAGTTGTGATTGAGCACTTATATATATTCACTGCTTGTCCTCCGTTCGGAGTTGACCATATTCTCGACAGGTTTTGTTATATATATAACTGTTGTCAGACTAGAAAATCTACAGCATTCCACGCCAATTTTTCGGTGAGGGCTGGGCGTTGTCACGTACACGTGCCCTTATAGCGGGTGCGGGTCGTGACAGGCCGATGGTGATTCGATTGCCAAAATCCAATCAAAGGCGATCGAAAGATACGAGGCCCTCTGTAGAGCCGTTGGTGATCCGATTGCCAAGATCCAGTCAAAAGCAATCGGAAGATGGAAAATCCTCTATCGAGCCGATGGTTATCCGTCTCCCCAAGACGAGCTGGTAACCAAGTGTTGATCCAGGCCCTCAGGCAAGCCAATGCCACAAGTAGAACCCTTGGTGGTTAAGCTGTCCAAGACAGCGTCCCAACCTCCAGTCACGCAGGGGGTAGCTGAAGAGGATGCCGGACTTGCAAAGTATCTGGTTGCACAGGTGGATACTCCCTCTCTTGATGATGTAATCCCTGTAGAAAAAATTCCTTATTTCATCAATAAGTGGCTACCTTTGAACTACCATGAGAGCAATCTAATGTATGCTGTGTGTCACGTCCCGCTCCCGTAGGAGCGATCGTCCTCGCTAAGGCGTGATGCCGCACGAGCCTAGATTGTGCTCGTGCAAGGCGGGTTCCATAACGGCCGATTACAGCGGCTGCGACGGGGTCGTCACACAGAAGTCCTATGCAGAGACATTGAATATGCCAACAAAAAATTAGAAAAAAATACAAGTCATTCAAAAGATGCATTTTATTGATATTGAAACAAGGATTAAAAAGGGGCACAAGTCCAAGATTACAAGTTACTCAAACTCACTCAAGCTCACTCTTCTCATATTACAAGTCACTCAGCTCTCTCATCTCTCAATACAAGTCTTGAGCCAACGGATGCTTCGGAAGGCGACGTCCATACATTATGTCCCGTATAAGTCTTGACTCCATACGGAATGCATGCATCGAATCGCCAAGGAACTCCATACCTCATCGCATCCAAGCGAGCTCCGTGCCACGAGCTTCTACCTGTGCCTGTATATAAACATTGTGTGGGTGTCAGTACTCAAATGTACAGGTGGAATGAGCTCCTCGCCTACCCATACAAAACCTACACATTCATTTACTTTGTGCAACATAACCCTTTTTATTGTCTTTCTACTCTTGTCTTAGGATTAGTTTTATGACCGACGCCTTGGCCTATTTTGTGTCTTTAGACTATCTTTTGCTTGCAACAACAACGTTAACCTATCAAGTCGTATTTGCCTTACGGCCCAAAATCAGAGACGCGACTACGTGATAGTACCCAATTTTCCACATGACCGTGCTACAAATCCAACATGCCATGCCTCGCAAACTCAGTGTGACTTAACTATATTGTCGCCTCGTAGCCCTTACTACTTTAATCACCAATTGACCCAAATCAAGACTTGTGGACTAAGGGTCACTCGACCAACTTTGTGTAATGTCTGTGGTTCGTATTACGTATTTGGAATACGTATACGTATTTTATCTTATATTTGCATATCTTCTTGGTTTGGCTTGGCTTGTTTACTCTCGGTTTGGGTTAGCTTGGTTCGGTCGGCCCAATGCTTGGTTCATCATGGGCCAAGGGTGGAACACCTTAGCCTATGCTTCTTCTTCATTTCCACCACAACCCCCCTCTTTATTATCCCCACCAACCTTCTCTCTCCTCCATAATTCTCATTTACTTTCCCTTCCCCCACCATTACTCTTCTCCACCAACCAAGAACACCATAGGCAAGTGCAACTTGCTTCCACAAGAGAACTCCTTTTGATGGTTTCATTAGCTTCTCTTCATGATTCTAAACCACATTAGAACTTGTCATTTTCCATTTTGAGGCTTTAATTCTTGTAGATCTAGAGTTTTGCTATTTTTGGATTTTTGGTGTTTTGATCTTTTAAACTTCTTTGTTTTCAAGTTTTGATGGTTCCATGTTTTAGAGAATTTCATTCTACCCAATTTTGACCTTTGGAAAGTTGGATTCGGACTTGTTTTGACCAAGATATGGACAATTAAAGCTTAGATTCAACTTTAGAGTTCTTGCTGTTCTTGCCATTTAGAGAAGACAGTGAACAGTGAGCTAGCTTTTTAGCTTACGCCACTTGAGTACGCTGCTCTTTAGCGAGCATACGCTGACTTGAGTACGCTGCTCTTTAGCGAGCGTACGCTGACTTGAGTACGCTGCTCTTTAGCGAGCGTACGCTGACTTGAGTACGCTGCTCTTTAGCGTGCGTACGCTAACCTTGATACGCTGCCTGTTGGTAGCGTGTCTTGAGCGTACGCTAGCTTGAGCGTACGCAGTCTTGAGCGTACGCAGTCTTTAGCGTACGCTAGCTTGAGCGTACGCTGACCTGTAGCTTGAGCGTGCCCTTGTGTACTCTGACCCTTGCGTACGCTTCCCATTGGGAGTGTATGGACCCTTTGGTACGCTAGCTCGAGCGTACGCAGACCTGAGCGTACGCTAGCCTGAGCGTAGCCTGGCTTGAGCGTAGCCTGATTACCTTTGATCTTCTATATCCCTGTATATTGATATTTTATTAGATATTTAACGTCCATTTTATATCCTTACGCCTTTTGTCCTGAACTTGATAATCACGAATTTACTTGATATGTTTGGAATTGATAATTGAGCATGACATGATAGTGACCCGTAGTGGTGCACTCCTGTCATAATAACCTGACATGACCTGATAGTGGCCCGTCGTGGCGCACTCCTGACAAGTACACTTGGTATGATAACCTGGCATGATTATCTCGAATAGCTGTTGCGACGGCTACCTGACATGACATGACCTGTATAATTAATCCTGGACACCGTGGGTGATTTTGCTTGTACAAACAATCCAGTCCTGTCTTGCATCATGTCTAGGAGGGGACTCCTGAGTACCACGGTCAGGAGTACCTACTGAAATGGACTAAGGCTAATAACAAGATTAATACAGTAGTCATGAAGAGATCTCCCAGCTACAGGCAATCCCGTTACCTGGGCGCGCTTGGGATCTGTAGCCTGCCGTCGAGTAGGGCACATTTCCAGCACACTGTCATGTGTTGTACCCTTCAAACTACCTAAGGGTACATGTATTTTTTGGACGTTGTACCCAACTGAATTCAACCCTAATCCCTCGACCTGGGTGACCTGGATGGTCTGCAGGGCTTGTGGCTGTGGAATAATCTCACTGCATCTTGTTAGTAATTAGGCTTGTGACAACCCTAGTTAGTTAAAGTATCAAGCCGTAATTCTTGCTTGGCCATGAAATGATTGAACGGAGTCTAACCAGTCTAGTCTTGCCCTGATCCTGTTGCAGACTATTGAATGACCAGAATGCTTGTATTTATTTTACCGATAAATGGTGAGAATTCCAAGTTCTGTTCAGACGAAGGGTTACAACCCCGGTCCTTGTTTGGTTTACGGGTTGTAACCTGGCTATCAGAATAGTTCCATGGTTATCTCGTCGTATATCATCCTGATATATTTCCTTTTATTCTAGTCCTTATTTTTATTTATATTTATATTCCTGTGCTGATTGCTGGTTTTAGTTCTTAAGTGAAGCCTCCTTTGTGGCACTTGCTCTTTCTGGGGTCTGACCCAGCTGGTTTTGTGTGGCCAAATTTCGGAGCAACTCCAGAGGATCTATCGACTTCCCAGCCAGATGGTGGCCACTAGACGGAACCCTGGCAACGAGTGGGTTATTTTTGGCTCTCCCACTCTATTGTAAAAATATTCTTTTGAGACGTTTAGCCGACGAGCACCTGTTAGCTCGATTGCACTTACTTACTGTCTGCCTACGGGCTGTAACATGATTGACAAATCCTAGGGTTGATCATGTATGACTAACTCTTGCTAGTCCTAACATTTTGTAACGACTAGCTTCATGATCAGCTGAATATGTAATATTTGGGACGCCTTATTATTGTATATTTAATGATCATACATCTTGTTACATCTATTTACTTGCTTGTGATTGAGACAATAGGCTTGATCTTGACCTTAAGAGACTGCTGGCTTGTAGATAAACCCTCATGTATCCTAGACAGCCGTGACCGTATAGCGAGATGGAATCCATTTCAATATACGTAGCTGGCTATGTCTGCCCCCGCTCTCCAGTATTCTGGTTCTGGGGCGTGACACTTTGCCTTACGGCATTTTCTGACTTAAACTCAAGATGACTCAAATCCAACTTATATGCCAACAACTTAAGACTCGACGCCATATCTCGTGCCGAAGCACTTCGCCTACGTTGCAGCCAGATCTTAGGCCCAAACGTTGTGTTCTAACTGTACACACATTCAACTCGACTCAATCCAAAGGCACACATGCGAATTTACCGCCCATGTCGACTCATCTATATGAGGTTACTAGCATAACAAGCTATTTTGGACACATAGCTGGTATAGGATGGACCGGTCAAAGCAGGTAGCTAGCTCCAATGAGCGTCCACCGAATACTTGCCTTTCGGCTCAGCTACCCTGCTCACATTCTGCCTCCGTTTCCTCCTAGGCCGGAACGGTCCTGATGTGGCCCCAGGTTATCATCCGAGGAAACAAATTGCCCTTGTCGACAAGTTGTCCATGACCATGCAAGACTCTACTCAAATCGACGTCTCACGCAGTCATCCTTCTTTCAGTGTTACCATCTCTTTCAAAACCAAGTTTAAGACTTCTATCGTTGAGACCCCTCGACGACCCACAGTTGCGAGCATTCTTTCCATGTTACCCTATCATTTTATTCAACTCATGAACGCCTATTTGATAGTCCTTTCTCCAAAACTCACTTTGAATCAATTGTCATCCTTGCCTTAAATACTAAGTCTGTGACAACGTGCCTTAAGCCAACTCGTGTTCTACGCGATGCTATCACCCAATTCATACCTCATATGACGGGCCTTGGGATCGTGGGACTATTTAACTTGACAACTGCAGAAAGAGCGGGACAGTACTTGGAATGACATAGGTCGACCGGCATAACTTTGCCTAACTTACTCAAGCCTACAACTTAACCCGAGGGACGAGCAAAGGGCTGCGTCAAGCCTTGCATCACGAAAAGGTGCCGTGCACGCATTCGACTTTGAACGACCAAGTCATTTGGGTGCCTAGACTTATGTCACAAGCCGTTCAACACAACTTAACTCATGGGCAAGCCAAGGCTATGCCAAGCCTTGGACGATGGGACCGTACACGCTTTATGAAGCATTCATGCGGGCGACGTCTATGACTCAGGCTATGTTCATAACTTTGCCAACTTAAACCAACTTTCCTTCTTCCAAGCCATGGGACGAAGGACCGAGCGTCGTTTTAAAAGCACGTTGTGCGCCAACTCTAAGCCGACAGTTGGACCTTTCCATAAACTCAATTCGACCCGTCGAGATTATTCCCTTATCTGTGTAGATTTGTCTCTTTTATTATCAAGCCTACTTGTGCAAGTTGAAAACATACGATTTATTATGTGAAGGCTAAGATGAGGCGAGTTCACCGAAACTACCCCACCTGAGTGAGGAGTCGCCTCGACCGAACGGGCCTTCGAGTTACCGTTGCAAGGTTAAGTCCGAACGCCATCGGCGTTCCGATTTCTCCGGTTGACTGAGCGGGATGGGGCACTACATCATACACCACTCAGAAAAAGTTTCATCTTCGAAACTAACTGAGAACACCTATCGACTTATACTTGATTCAACCTTTAACTTTTTCTCGCACATATTTCTTCCATGTGTTCCCTCAATCCGAGCCACGCTCGTACTACCATCAATCTTTTCTTTGAAACAATATTTTGAAATCCTCAACACTTTTCCATTTCTCTAGTCTCACTTAATTCAACGTATCACTTAGTTTGATCGTGCACATATTTCAGGCGTCCCCGAAATACATGCATGTCAACCAAGCCTTGTGATAGCGAATCCGCCATCACCACTCGAGTCGGATCGTGCACATATTCAGGCGTCCCTGATATACGTGCATGTTCACCGAGACTCGCGAGTGGTGCCTCCACAAATCTATTGCTCCACACCGGGACGTCTGCCTAACCGCTAGGCTATGTCTTTAGGCTAAAGTCATCCATCGGTATTGGAATCATAGTTCCCAAACAACAATATCAACACTGACCCCATCCTAAGGTCAAACCAAGTTAATAGTATGGGATTTTCTACCCAAGCTTGCATCACTCCGATTTCTAATCATCGAGCATCGATTTTCTACACACATCCCGACATTCATCGCACGGAGTCTGACTCATTCAGCAAAGCCATCCTACGATAACTCACGTTTCAACCAATTTCTCGACATATCAATATCACTCGTTCATCAAGACATTTTGTATTGTCTATCTCTTCGAACACGTTTGACATAATCCGCCTATCAATCCTTCTTAAGTCAAATACGCTATGACACGATTCATCGCTAAACCATAATTCACATTTCATACTCCCTAAGTCATTTATCCCAATTCACATAATCGATCACAAGGTCGTCTGACTTAACAATATGCTAGCCCCAATCTTACGCGAGTCCGATTATCTACGGTGGGCATGAAATCACCATACAATGCTCCGACAGAATAATCATCCTCATTGGGACGTAACTCTTATTTTGTGTCTAGACTAATTTATTCTCGATACGTGGATTGGACCTACTCAGTCTTAAAGTTTTATTCAATGATCAATTGCAAGTCCAAACATCCTCGAATTTTCCTTCGCATGAAACCAACAAGTCAAGAAAATCAAAGTTGCCGCATCCTGATATTTCGAGTTCGATCATTCCTGCGACATGAATCACCATGTCAGCGCTCACGCGGAACGATCGTCCCAAATCCGACGTGACGCATGTGCGAGGCTAGAGTTGCGCTCGCACAAGACAAAAATGTCGATGCTGTGGTTATCCGCGTAACCATCAATACACTTCTGTTTTCATCCATGCATTCATTTCTATTAAAATCCTAAATGTAGTATCCATCAAAACAATAGCACTAGCACGATCGTCATTCCTCGAATCCGAGTACCCCCGAGTTATCGCATATCGATCTTTGATACGTCTCAATACCATCGACGATATACGTCACCTGACGATCTTCATTTGCAATGAATTCTGAGTCATACGAATGATGTTTTCGTCCGTCTAGATAATCTCCTCAACATTCAAATTCAGTTCGATTATTATCCCTCGAATCATTCACAACATCAATTTCCTCAAACCCAAATTCGCGTATTGTTCATCCGTCTATCTTAAGTCATCGAGCAATATTTTTCTTCAAATCACATCATTTCTTGCTAACTCAAATCATAGAGCAACATCCATTCCTATTCTCAGAGTCATTTTCAAACATTCGAATCAAACTTTTCTTGCATGCTATCTTTCCGTCGTGCCTTAAGCCAACTAAGTCTGTGACATCGTGCCTTAAGCCAACTCGTGTTCTACGCGACGCTATCGCCCAAGTCATACCTCATATGATGGGCCTTGGGACCGTGGGACTATTTAACTTGACAACCACAGAAAGAGCGAGACAGGACTTGGAATGACTTAGGTCGACCGATATAACTTTGCCTAACTTACTCAAGCCTACAACTTAACTCGAGGGATGAGCAAAGGGCTGTGTCAAGCCTTGCATCGCAAAAATGTGTCGTGCACGCGTTCGACTTTGAATGAATAAGTCATTTGGGTGTCTAGACTTATGTCATAAGCCGTTCAATGCAACTTAACTCATGGGCAAGCCAAGGCTATGCCAAGCCTTGGACGATGGGACCGTACATGCTTTATGAAGCATTTATGCGGACGACGCCTATGACTTAGGCTACGTTCATAACTTCACCAACTCAAACCAACTTTCCTTCTCCCAAGCCACGGGACGAAGGACCGAGTGTCATTTTCAAAGCACGCTGTGCGTCAACTCTAAGCCGACCGTTGGACCTTTCCATATTCTAACTCAATTCGACCCGTCGGAATTATTCCCTAATCTATGTGGATTCGTCTCTTTTATTATCAAGCCTATTTGTGTAAGTTAAAAACATGCAATTTATTATATGAAAGCTAAGATGAGACGAGTTCACCGAAACTACCCCACCTAAGCGAGGAGTCGCCTCGACCGAACGGGCCTTCGAGTCACCATTGCAAGGCTAAGTCTGAACGCCATCGGCGTTCCGATTCCTCTGGTTGACTGAGCGGGACGGAATACTACACTGTGGAGCACGGTCTGGACATTAACCTACACACACAGGTGACAACCGTCCATTCTGCAAACTGACTTACTCCCATTAGAGGTGCCTATTTCTTAGTCCCAGGCAGAAGAAAAGGGGATCACACGATCATCTTTGGCCGAAAAGAAGGTTCTTAACCTTTTATGCCAGAAGAGTTCGATCTCGAACCCGACGCTGAAAGATTGTCGCTCTACCTGTATACTCCCCAAGCCAAGTACTTCATGCAAAAGCAGGGGTACAACATGGAGACCACCCCAGGTCTGAATTACGACAACGACCAGTAATTGCCTCTGCAGATATCAGCCCCGGCTGGGAAACCTCGGAATTATTACAATAAGTCCAGATGCGGTCTCGGTTATGTTACACCGGCAACAATGAGTGGCATTCTCACTCATCCGAATCGCCTACATACAATTTCGATGATAGTATTGGAAATATATTCAGGCAGACATTGTCTGTCAACATGGCATCCATTGACGTTGAAGAAGAAGACAAAGATCTACTTGAACCTCTTAAATTCGAGCCATAGGCCCAACAACTTGATGCACAATAGGAGAAGCATTTTGAACAACGAGACCCTCCCACTGAAGACGAAGTCGTACAAGTTGACCTCGATAACGAATCCTCTCCAAAGCCAATCTTTGTCAGTAAAAGCCTGAAGGATGGCGAACGGGAGTCGTTGTTATAACTCGTCAGAGAATATATCAACGTTTTTGCTTGGAGCTATGAAGACATGCCAGGGCTAAACCCCGAGATCGTACTTCATAAGCTCAATATTCATCCGGATGCAAAACCAGTCAAGCAACAGCAACGGCAGTTCCGTCCAGACATCATGAACTCCACCGAAGCGAAAGTAAACAAGCTTATAGCTAGCGGTTTCATCCGCGAGGAACAGCACCCAGACTGGATAGCTAATATAGTACCAGTCGTCAAGAAGAATAAAAAAATCCGAATCTGCATCGATTTTTGCAATCTGAATGCGGCATGTCCTAAGGGTGAATTCCCTCCTCCCATCACCGATATAATGATCGATAATACGTGTGGCTTCAAATGCATGTCCTTTATGGATGGCTTTTCAGGATACAATCAAATTAAAATGTCTCCTGATGATGAGAAGTATACGTCATTTCGAACACCGATCAGCGTGTATTGTTACACAGTTATGCCCTTCGACCTAAAGAACGTCGGTGCTACATATCAATGAGCTATGAGTGTCATCTTCAGAGATCACTTGCACAAGACGGTAGAGTGTTACGTTGACGATATCGCCTTTAACAGCCGCTCCAAGGATGATCACTTACACGATTTGAGGACAGTGTTCGACCTTATGCGAGCGCACAATCTGAAGATGAATCCCACCAAATCTTTCCTGGACGTGTCCAGCAGAAAGTTCTTGGGATTTGTCATTACTTTTCGGGGTATTCACATAGACCCCGACAAAATAAAAGCAATCCTGGAAATGAGCCTACCGAAGAACCTTCGTAAAGTCTGTGGCCTTCAGGGAAGACTAGCCAACATCAGGAGGTTCATATCTAACCTCTCAGGATGATGTCAACCATTCACACAACTCATGAAGAAAGGCGTCTCTTTCATATGGAATAAGGAATGTCAATGCGCATTTGATGACATTAAGGAGTACTTGTCGAATCCGCCGGTTCTAGTAGCCCTGGTCGCCGGAAAGCCCTTCATGCTCTATGTACAGGCGATGGAACACTCCCTCGGTGCCTTGCTAGCACACAACAATGTCGCAGGGCATGAACAAGCCATCTATTACCTCAGCCGAATGATGGTAGGGCCGGAGCATAGGTACACCGCCATGGAGAAGGAATGCCTTGCCTTGGTGTTCGCCATTCAAAAAATACGACACTATGTGACAGGGCAGACCATCATTGTTGTCTCATGAGTCAACCCCCTCAGGGTTCTCATGACCAAGCCGGACGCACTCAGTTATCGTCTAGCCACCTGGACGATACTATTATCCCCCTACGACATGGTTTTCGTTCCACAGAAGGCTGTCAAAGGTCAAGCCTTGGCCGACTTCTTAGCAACCCATCCAGGCTCAAAAATAGCTAGAATCAATGAAAAAATCCCAAACGAGGTTATTAATTCAAACATGACTTCAGATGATGTTGTGTGGCGGATGTTCTTCGATGGTGCTTCAAGGACAGGGCCCCAAGGTGATATCATCGCTGGAGTCGGGACAGTATTAATTTTTTCCTCCGGATTGGTGGTCAATCGGGCAGATTCTCTCACAGAACCTTGTTCAAACAACGTAGATGAATATAATGCTCTAGTCATCGGACTCTGACTCGCAAAATAAGTGGAGGTCGAATACCTAGAAGCATATGGCAACTCACAGTTGATTGTTAATCAAATCCGAGGCTCATACGAGGTTCGTAACGCAGACCTGATTCTCTATCATCAGACAGCAATTGCCATCATTACAACCTTGGACGAGTTCTCTATAGAGCATGTTCCTAGGCTCCAGAATATTGAAGCCGACGCCCTAGCAGGCCTCGTCGCTTCATTGGCGATTTCAAATCATGCTCATCATCTAGTCGACGTGATAGGCCATGAGCTGGTCTGTCCCAAAAACAATGTTCAACTAGATACGAGTTACTTCGTCCAGATAACCAATGACGTACAAGACTGGAGACTCATCGACTTTGCAGTCTATCAAATTCTGACAGAGAATGTGAAAGAAGCAACTTCAATCAGAAAGCGTTCTCTCAGATTTTTTTATGACACAGAAACAAAAATGTTATATCGATGATCCTACGACGGACTACTGTTAGGATGCTTGTGAAATGTAGAAGCCAAGAAAGCCCTACGCGAGGCTCACGATGGCGTCTGCGGGGCTCACCAACCTGGCCCGAAGTTGCAAGACCGTCTCCGTCGGATGGGCTATTATTGGCCTACAATGGTAGCAGACGCAGTCGATTATGCAAAGAAGTGTAAGGCTTGCCAGATCCACGCAGATTTTATATATCTGTCATCCGAAATTTTGCACCCAACAATGGCCTCTTATCCGTTTGAAGCATGGGGAATGGACATCATAGAACCAATTACCCCACCGTCATCCAGGGGACACCGGTTTATACTTGCAATCATCGACTACTTCTCCAAGTGGGTGGAAGTTGTTATGCTGGCAGAGGTAAAGACATCAAACGTGATTAGTTTCATAAAACATCACGTCATCTACCATTTTGGACTGTCCCGGAGGATCATTTATGACAATGGTCTGCAGTTCGCAAGCCATGCCTTCTATCGATTCTGTGACAAGAATCGAATTCATAATGTGGCTTCAACGGCATACAACTCATCGGCTAAAGGTCTGGCTGAAGCCTTTAACAAGACTATAATCAAGCTTCTCAAGAAGTTCATGTTTTCAAACAAGCACGACTGGAATGAAAAGCTGGACGAATGCTTATGTGTGTACCGCACTACAATTCGAACGCCTACAGGAAATACACCATTCTCTCTGGTGTACTGGAGCGAGGTAGTTCTCCCATTGGAGACTCAGATCTCCTCAATTCGCGTGGCCCTTACTTATCGATTGACATCGGACGATAACTACCGTCGACGGCTACAAGAATTGGAAGCCTTAGACGAGAAGTGTTTGCAAGCTCAACAAAGCATTGAGCTTTATCAAGCATGCATCTCTCGGGCCTTCAATAAGAAAGTCAAGTAGAGGACATTCCAAATAGGCGATCTCGTCTTGGCCGTTCGCAGACCGATGGTCATGACTCACAAAATTGCCGATAAATTCTAGCCCAAATGGGAGGGTCCATTCATCATCGAGACCGTATTCTCCAACGACGCATACCGGCTCGCAAAAAAGAACGAAGACTTGCTCATGATGCCCATAAACGACAAGTTCCTGAAGAAATACTATGTCTAAGAACATGTAGGTACCACCAAATCTCCTAGACTGTCGAGTTATGTACACCAAGTATCTTTGAAATTACACTCTATTAGCTCCGAGTGGATTCACATTGCATCCCTATGGGTGACAAGTCATGTATACTAAATACCTCTGAACTTCCACCCTGATGCTTCACCCCGCCGAAGTTCACCAGGCTTTTTGTCATCTCTGAGCAAACTTCCTGGTCCTGATTATTGTATGTCACGTCCATATTACCTCTGATACCGATAGTCTCTCGACTTAACACTTGTACCCAACCCGGGATAAAATTACGGTATTAAGGCCACAAAACCTATCACGTCCATATTACCTTTGTTGGGTTTTGTCTCAAAATCTATTACTCGCACCACCAGTGCGCAGAAGAGTAATAATTACACCAAAAATTATTCCTGTAGAAGCATGGAAAAGAATAAAGAAAGATCCATGCGGCCAAGGATCCCCATGCGGCTCAGAGAGCTCATGCGGCTCAGGGATCCATGCGGCTCAAGCGTCCATACGGCTCGAATAGTTCCATGCGGCCCAGAGAGGAGCCACGTGGCCCTCAACGGCTCTTTCCTTTATTTTCTACTGCATTTAATGCCTTGACGGCTGAAAGCTCTAACCAATGACAGCTCTGACATAAAGATGCAATAATGACTCTGTCATAATGGCAGACTCCTAGGGAAACGAAGGAAATCTCTTACACAATCCATCAAACCCCAAAGACCTTTATGCGGCCTTGACACATGGACAGTCGTATGCGGCTTAGACAGAGGCCACCCCATGCGGCTCAGGCAGAGTCTACCCATACGGCTCACGAGGACTATCTTCATGCGGCTCACTGAGAAGCCACCCATCATGCGGTCGCCTACGCGCATGCGGCTCAGATCATCTCCATGCGGTTCAAATGTTCAGAGGCCACTCCTAAGCAGCCTTGACACGTGGCCAGCCTTATGCGGCTCAGTGGGGAGCAATCCTCATGCGGCTCAGATTTCCTAAGTGGCTGGCGGTTTTGCCAGCGTCCCTACAGCTAGCAGCCTAATAATAGTGGGACACGTGGCAAGCTTCATCAACAAATCCTAACAACCAGGTTTAGTGCCATCCTCATAATTACTGGGATCAAATCAGATCATTTACAATCAATTAAATTGAATACGTGGCAGGAGATCCGAGCTTGGCATAACAAATCATGAGGATTTATGGCAATCATCATTAATTGCCCACAGAGATTTGATACAATTACATTAATTGCTCAAATCTATTATGAGCGGCCCAGATTCATTGATCCTTAACCGCCGACTTTTGAGAATGGACAATTATTGTAAACCCTAATGATGCCCCCCACTCTTATAAATAGCAAGGTGTTATTCCCTTGCAAAGTAGCAGGGAGAGAGAGAGCACACCCCCCTCGGATCCAGAGAGTCAGAGAGAAAATATACAGAGATTAAAAGGAGAGCATTTCTTCATCAACGCCAAGCAGTTCTTCTACAGAGCCAAGACTGCACCCGATCGTCTAAGAAGTAAGGCAGAGCTGCTGTCGCTTTCCCGAGCCTCTATCATCACCCCCCAGAATCTAAAATAAACAATTGTACTTAGATTGTTGTACCTAGGTTTTTGTCCCTAGGCTTTCTTTGTACAAGCGAGTTTGTATTGTGAGTTTAAGTTCAGTCCTCCTACATAAATTATTCTGTACTTTTACAATCAATGGCAAATACGATGGCGACTCTGCTGGGGACAAACTTCTCCACGGCTGAGGAGTTGGTGACGCAATCGGATACAGCCAAACTTGGCTCCACGTAACAGAAGATGGTCGTCCGCTTTGACCAACAGGCATTTGAAAAAATGCTCTCCGACGGGAGCGCTGGCCCGGTCCAGAAGCAAACCCGCACAAAGAAGGCTCGCAGCGAGTGGAGGCCAAAATTATTTGCTCCTCCCCAGGCCCTGGACGAAATACTCTCTGCTACCCAAGACGGTGAAGGCGACTCTCATGCTGCCCCACGTCAAGCCATAGAGGACTCTGATGTCCCCAAGTCCAACAGAGGAAAATACTACGATGCTGGACTTGCAAGGACAAAGAGTGTTTCTATGTGCTCCAGGAAGAAGCCGAACACTCATGCGGCCAAGACCGCCAGCCGCATGCATGATGCTCATGCGGTTGAAATTTCCAGCCGCATGAAGAATATCCATGCGGCCAGAACTTCCAGCCGCATGGAGAAACGTCATGCGGCCAAGACTTCCAGCCGCATAAAGAAAGCCTATACGGCCACAACTACCAGCTGCATGAAGGCTGTTGACTCCAGCCGCATACTGCCTGCTCCACGCAGCTCAGGCTCAGTCTTCGATCGCCTCTACTACGGTTCTAATCTCTCATGTGCCCAAGAAAATGTGTCTGACTCTCTGCAGCATCATTTTGACTCTTCCTATTATACGCCTTCAGGCGTTCGAGTGAAGAAGTCAAGGACAGCACGAGCTCGGCGAGCTCAGTCAGCTGTCCCAACCTCTAACCATCTGAGCGCTCCACATACCGTTATGCGGGCCTCTGATGGGAAGTTATACAGAACCACTCGAGTCCAGCCCTCGGCGGCAAACGGACAGAGTGGTTCCCACAAGTCTCCCAAAACCCAAGGAACAAACATGGTCGTTCTAGACCCGTCTGACTTGCGTGAGGTTATCCTCCGCAAACGCAAGGAAAGAGAAGAGGCCCCAGTATGCAAAGAGTCCTCCCATGGACATCACTGCACCCAAATCATCGTCTACTGCTGTTGCAACAACGCGATAGCAAGAGAAGACCGGCAACCTGTTTTCCAAAGGCTGCAACGACCAAGCTCAGAGGACGAAGCGCCTCCCTTCGTCTCTTGCAACTCCACTCAGAAAATCCCCATCGATGGGAGAGAGAAGAAGATAAATGTTTCCAGCCCGAAGATTTCAACCACTGTGACTAAGAAACTGTCGTCTAAACGGCTGTCCACCACCGGAGTATTCCAAGGTACCCGTTTGAAGACGAAATCTACCACGGTAGGAGATTCATCATCCGCACCACTGGAGGTTACTAAAATAGGGGCTAGCACTCCTCAGAACATCCACGATAATCCGATGTTCCAAGGAGACGAGCCCGAGGAAACAACTCTTCTGTCAGATACAGCAGATGTTGACGTCCCTGAGGACGTCCACCACTCTCAAGATAAAGCAAGCTCTAAAGTTGGGGGTACTATTCCTTCTGAGTCTGAACCAGAGGAGAACATTCCCACATATCCCGATGATTCTCGGTACAGGGGTATGACTCGGAGGGCATGTCCTCCACCGTTCCTTCTATTTCCCCTCATAAAAAGACGGTGTTCATGACGGACAACAACCAAGGTGGTTCCAGTGATCGCCAACGCATCGACACTCTGGAGGCCATACTGCATGCCTTGGTCAAGTCTGTAGACGAGATCAAAGCGGCCCTTCTAACTCTTCAAGGAGGGACGCCTGGCCAAACAAGCGCGGGTACCGCGGTCAATGCGAACTCGAACTCAGCGGCACCGAACCCGGGCAACAATCCTCCTGAAATGACGGCTCCCACCGCTGTGGATGAGGCCAGGGAAGCAAGAAGAGAGGTCCAGGAGCTCCGAGCCATGTTTTACGCTCGAGAAACCTCTCAAGACCTCAGAATACGGCAACCATATCCTGCTGCATGGAGGGATGTCCTCTTTCCACCAAGATATAAGCCGTTCAATATCAATCCTTATGATGGCAAGACCTCTGCAAGTCGATACATCACTTACTTTGAGGTCACCACCGACCATCTGCCCTATGACGATGCCATCCTCATACGACTGTTCATTGGAGCATTGGAAGCAGTCACCTTCGACTGGTATCGCAACCTGCCGGACAACTGCATCCACTCCTTCGCCAGCTTCAAGCGCATGTTCTTAGAGAGATTCTACGAAGTAGGACAGGACATCACGATGTCCACCCTCATGGACGTCGTCCAAGGGGAGAAAGAGCTGACATGGAACTATATTGAGCGATTTTGCCAAATCGCAATGAAGCTGCCGTCTGGTAACCCGGATTCCTCCTTGATTGAAATTTGCCAAAAGAGATTGCTCCCAACAATCAGTCTCTGGATAGGCGAAAGTCAATTTAAGGACTGGAAGGCATTTATCATCAGTGCCACAAGCGCCGAAGAACGATTGAAGAAGGCTCACCAACTGGGATTGCACATCTCGGAGGGAGAGAACAAGGAAAAGCGTCCTAATACCAACAACGACAATGGGGGTAGCCCCTCCAACAATCGGGACAACAGGGGTAAACAGGCTATGGTGGCCGACACAACCCAGAAACCTGAGTCAAAATCGGCAGACAAACAATGGCCGCAAATGACCTACTCCTTCGAAGACGGCCACGTCAAGCCCATCTTGGACATGCTCATACAAGGAGACAGAATACAGCTCCCTCCACCAAGACGGGAACCTCAACCGGCAGAAATAGAGAGCCCGAAGTACTGCCATTACCACCGCTACGTCCACCATGCTACACACGACTGTTACCAACTGAAACGATACATCCAACATCTCATCGATTCGAACGCTCTGGCCATTGATTTCGAAGAGGTAACCGTGGCAGCCAATATGGTATCAGTACAATTTGGCAGCTTCTCTCCAACAAAAACTCAAGACGGTGTGGTACCCATCCCTCTGGCGACAATGGAGATTGCTAATCTTCTACCTCCTGGGGATCAGGCTGCTGGTCTAGTGCCCCTCACCACATCACGAGTGGAGGTCATGTGGGTCTATCCAGACATGGTATCTGAAGTGACTCAGTCCACACCATCTTCCATTTGCAAGAAGAATAGTGGAAAAGTCAGATCCTGCCGTACAATCTCGACAGATGTCGAAGAAGTCACGGCTGTCGTTACTCGGTCTAGGGCACAATCCCAACCCGTGGCTGAGAACTCAGCTGAAGATCATCATCCAGCTACCGCTGACACTCCAGGACCTTCTCAGCCTCCGACGACCGACAAGCCTAGGCCAAAGGAGACTCGCTTTGACAAATTCCTCCGAAAAGAGGCACCTCAGGGGCTGGAGAGGCCCTACAACTTCGACATTTTGGCACAATTGGCCAACACACCGGCCAAATTGTCATTATACGAGCTCCTGAGACTCTCAAAGGATGTTAGCACGGCTTTGAGTTATGCACTCCAAAATGTCGACGCGTACCTGGTTCAGGTCAACCTCACAGGAGAGTGCCCGCCTGCAAATCTCCAAGATAATGCTTACACAGGAGCGATGCCCAATATTGTCTTCACTCTGCAGGATATGCTCATCAAAACCAATCTGCACGATCGTCCGTTATACTACACCGGATACATCGGGAACGTAAATGTGGACCGGATGCACATTGATCCTGGTTCTTCCATAAGCATCATTCCGAAGGGTCTGTTACATCATCTCCGCATTCCTATGTATCGCCTGACGCCAACAAGCACCACCATCAGCGGTTTCAATTCGGACAGGAGCTACCCAATTGGGAAGATTTGCCTGAAGTGCCAAATTGGCGATCTCCAGTCGGAAGTCACCTGTTACGTCATAGATGCGGACACTTCTTACAACATCCTCTTGGTGTGTCCTTGGATACACGATTATATGATCGTACCTTCCACGCTGCACCAATGCTTCAAGTATGTTGACAAACACGGCTTTGTGTGGACAGAATTTGCCGACATCGATCCCTTCAAAGGAGTCGAATCCTACTACTCAGATTCTTGCTTATACGAGAAGTCGAAGAGGCACCTGGATGAAGACGTACAGGCTTGAACTGAGACGGCCTCAGGATCAGAAGAACCTCTGACGATCTACCTTCAAGCTCGTAAACCTGGCAAGTCCGCACCCAAGATCCGGCCAAGTGCCAAGACCCACAACAGAGCCACTGACAATCAGACTACCGAGAGTCGTCCAGCCACAAGCAGAAAAGCTCAATCCCTCTGACAAGCCAATGACGATACGTCTTTCCAAGAAGAATCGTCACCCCGATACAAAGTCTGGGGCTTCTAGCGAGCCAACAACTCCCCGCCTAGCATCAGGTACCAAATTGGGGGTCGCTAGTTTGCCAACAACTCCACGCTCGGCTCTACCAGCTGAACCCCTGACGATCAAGCTGTCCAGGTCATCCTCTCAGTCTTCATTTATACAGGAGGTAGCCGAAGAAGAACCAGAACTAGCCAAGTATGTGGCTTCCCACACTGATGTTCCCTCCGCAGATGATGTAATCCCGCTAGAAAAGATATCTTACTTCATCAATAAAGGGCTATCTTTGAACTACCTCGAGCTTAATAAGCTTTGTACAATGTATGCTATGGAACACGGTATAGGCACTCACCTACACACACAGGTGATAAATATTTACACCGCAAACCAGCTTAACCCAATGGAAGACGCTTACCACATAATCGAGGGAGGGGACCATCCAATCATCTTCGGCCGGAAGGATAACCCACAGCCCTTCACTATAGAGAAGGTCAATCTCGAATCAGATGCCGGGAGACTGCCTCTTTACCTGTATAGCCCCCAATCCAAATATCTCATGCAAAAACAGGGGTATGATCTGGAAACTACGCCAGGTTTGAACTACGGCACTGGTCGATGATTACCTTTAAAGCCGCCAGTCCCGGCTGGGAAACCACGAGACTACTACAACAAAACCAGATATGGGCTTGGTTATGTCACACCCGCAACAACCCCTGAAAGCTCAGACGAGGAATGCGACTGGCATTCACATTCAACCGAGTCACCAACTTCTGATTCGGATACCAGCATCGGAGACGTATTCAGACAAGTCCTGTCAGTCAATATGGCATCTGCCGACGCTTACGAAGAAGACGAAGATATTCCTAAAATCCTCGAGTTAGAGCCGTGGGCCCAACAGCTGGATGCACAATGGGAACAGCGGTTCGAACAGAGAGAACCTCCTACTGAAAATGAGGTTATGCGGGTCGACCTCGGCAGCGAATCTTCTCCAAAACCAATCTTCGTCAGTAAAAGCCTAACAGACGAAGAGCGAGAATCGCTGCTGGAACTTATCAAAGAATATATTGATGTGTTTGCCTGGAGTTATGAAGACATACCAGGACTAAACCCCAAAGTTGCCCTTCACAAGCTCAACATTCGGCTAGAGGCAAAGCCGGTCAAACAACAATAGCGACGCTTCTGCCCGGGCATCATGGATGCGATTGAAGCCGAAGTCAACAAACTGATAGCCAGCAGCTTCATTCGTGAGGAACAACATCCAGACTGGGTCGCCAACATAGTTTCGATCCTCAAGAAGAATGGGAAGATTCGAATCTGCATCGACTTCCGCAATCTAAATGAGGCATGTCCCAAAGATGAATTCCCCCTCTCTATCACAGACATCATGATCGACAACACATGCGATTTCGAATGTATGTCATTTATGGATGGCTTCTCGGGGTACAACCAAATCAAGATGTCTCCTGACGATGAGAAGCATACATCATTTCGAACACCAATTGGCACATACTGCTACACAGTCATGCCTTTCGGTTTAAAGAATGCTGGCGCCACCTATCAAAGAGCCATAAGTATCATCTTCAGAGACCACTTGCGCAAGACTGAGGAATGCTACGTAGATGACATTGCCGTCAAGAGTCGCTATAAGGGAGACCATCTGCAGGATCTAAGGACGGTATTCAATCTGATGCGAGCGCACAACCGGAAGATGAATCCCACAAAATCCTTCTTGGGCGTATCCAGCAAAAAATTCCTAGGTTTTATTATTACTGTCCAGGGAATTCATGTAGATCCAGAAAAGACGAAAGCAATTATAGAGATGGGTCTCCCAAGAAATTTCCGCGAACTCAGAGGCCTTCAAGGGAGGCTAGCTTACATCAGGAGGTTCATTTCTAACCTCTCCGGGCGATGTCGGCCATTCACCCATCTCATGAAGAAAGGCGTCTCATTCGTATGGGATAAAGAATGCCAACGTGCCTTCGACAGCATCAAAGAATATTTGTCGAACCCACCAGTCCCGGTGGCCCCCGTTGCTGGAAAACCGTTCTTGCTATATGTGCGAGTAATGGAGCATTCCCTCGGCGCTCTGCTAGCACAAAACAATAATACGGGCCATGAAGAAGCGATATATTACCTCAGTCGAATGATGATTGGGCCAGAGCACTGATACACCACCGTGGAGAAGGAATGCCTCGCTCTGGTGTTCGCCATTCAAAAGATGCAGCACTATGTCACAGGACAAACCATACATGTGATCTCACGAGCCAACCCTCTCAGGGTCCTCATGACTATACCAGGGGCACTCAGCTCCCGCCTCGCCACATGGACAATATTGTTGTCCCCCTATCATATGTTCTTCGTCCCGCAAAAGGCTGTTAAAGGTCAAGCTCTGGCAGACTTTTTAGCAGCCCACCCAGGCTCGGAGTCGTCAAGAATATATGAAGAAATCCCAGATGAGGTCGACGACTCGCATGCAACCTCTCACGATGATATATGGCGAATGTTCTTCGACGGCGCCTCAAGGACCGGACCTAAGGGCAACATCATCGTCGGGGTCGGAGTGGTGCTGGTTTCTTCTTCCGGGTTAGTGATCAATCGTACTTACTCCCTCACGGAACCCTGCTCTAACAATATGGCCGAGTACAATGCTTTGGTCATTGGCCTCCAACTGGCAAGAGAGCTGGGGGTAGAATATCTTGAAGCATACGGCAATTCACAGTTAATCGTCAATCAGATTCGGGGTTCATACGAAGTCCGCCATGAAGACATGATCCCCTATCACCAAATAGCGATCAATATTATTTCGTCATTTGAGGGATTCTTCATCGAACACGTTCCCAGACTCTAAAATATCAAAGCCGATGCCTTAGCTGGCCTTGCCGCTTCCCTAGCAGTCCCAAACTATGCTCATCAATCGGTGGATATGATAGGCCATGAATTGGTCTGTCCCAAGAACAATGTTCAATTTGTGGCGAGTTATTCCGCTCAGACGATCGATGAAGTACCAGATATTCATAGACTTCGTAGTCTACGACATCCTGCCCGAGAACCCAAAGGAAGCCACTTCCATCAGAAGGCGTTCTCTTATATTCTTCTACGATACAAAGACGAAAATATTGTATCGGCGATCCTACGATGGGTTATTACTTCGGTGTCTGTCAAACGCAGAAGCCAAAGAAGCTGTACGTAAAGCTCATGACGGTGTCTGTGGGGCCTATCAGCCTGGCCCTAAATTGCAAGATCGTCTTCGCCGAATGGGCTACTACTGGCCCACGATGGTAGCAGATGCGATAGACTATACAAGAAAGTGCAAAGCCTGCCAAGTCCATGCGGACTTCATCTACCAGCCATCCGAGTTTTTACATCCGACAGTGGCGTCCTGGCCATTTGAAGCATGGGGAATGGACAGCATCTGTCTGATTACTCCACCTTCCTTCTGAGGATATCGCTTCATACTCGCGATCACGGATTACTTCTCCAAATAGGCGGAAGCTATTCCGCTCGATGAAGTAAAGACTTCAAACGTGATCAATTTCCTCAAGCATCATGTCATCTATCGCTTTGGACTGCCCCGAAGGATTATCCACGATAATGGTCCACAGTTCACAAGCCATGCCTTCTATCGGTTCTGCGACAAGCATCGCATCCAGAATATTGCTTCGACACCATACAATCCGGCAGAAAATGGATTGGCAGAAGCATTCAACAAAACAATCATCAAACTTCTCAAGAAGTTTGTGTCTTCCAACAAATGCGACTGAAACGAGAAGCTTGGTGAATGTTTATGGGCATACCGTACTACAGTCTGAACAGCCACTAGAAAAATGCTATTTTCCCTGGTGTACGGGAGTGTGGCAGTCCTCCCGTTGGAAACTCAAATACCCTCACTCCGTGTCGCCCTTACTTACCAATTGACGACGGATGATAACTACCGTCGCCGACTACAAGATTTGGAGGCCTTAGATGCAAAGCGCCTCTTGGCTCAGCAACGGATCGAGCTACACCAAGCACGCATCTCCGGAGCCTTCAACAAGAAGGTTAAAATCAAAACATTCCAAGTGGGCGATCTCGTTCTGGCAGTCCGGAGGCCGATGGTCATGTCTCACAAAACTGCCGACAAATTCCAACCAAAATGGGAAGGTCCATTTATCATTGAGGCCGTATTCTCCAACGGTGCTTACCGTCTCGTAAAACAAAATGGAGACTTGCTCATGTTGCCCGTCAACGGCAAGTTCCAAAAGAAATATTATGTCTAAACGATATTTTCCAGTTCATCGAGTCATGTACCCGTCGGTACCGCTGAACTCATATCACATTTTCCAAATTGCTGAGTTATGTACCCGCCGGTACCGCTGAACTCATATCACAAATTCCAGATTATTGAGTCATGTACCCGTTGGTACCGCTGAACTCATATTCATATTTTCCAGATTGTTGAGTCTTGTACCCTTCGATACCGCTGAACTCACATCCTCCAAATTCCAGATTATTGAGTCATGTACTCGCGGGTACCGCTGAACTCACATTCACAATCCCAGATTATTGAGTCATGTACCCGTTGATACCGCTGAACTCATATCCACAAAATTCCAGATTATTGAGTCATGTACCCTCTCGTACCGCTGAACTCATAATCTCCCAGATTATCGAGTTATGTACCCGCATGTGCCTCTAAACTCACATTTCGGTCACTCTTTCAGATAGTAAGTCATGTATGACCATACCTATGAACTTTCTTCCTGAAAGAGATCCTCCCTCATGATCCACTACCCGCACTCCCAGTGCACAAAAAGGGTAACAGATCCATAAATTTCTAAAACGACCACGTCGATGTTACCTCTGAGTCGTTTCACTTCCGCCAAAAACAAATCACCCCTCTACATAGAGCTTCCATGTCCTCATTACCTCTGAATCGTTCTATGTACCTCCTTTCATTGAGCCCACTCCTTCCATGTCCTCATTACCTCTGAGTGGAAAGGCTCCGTCGAAGAAACCCTCATGCTTGCCATGTCTTCATTACCTCTGAGTAAGTATGTTGATTCCCTTTCGACTTATTATCCGTACCCACAACCGGAGTACGCCAAGGATAATAGGTCCACAAATATCCTCCGTTGAGTTCACTCCTGCCATGTCCTCATTACCTCTGAGTAGGAAGATTCCACGGCGAAAAAACCCTCATGCTTGCCATGTCCTCATTACCTCTGAGTAAGTATGCTGGTTCCCTTTCATCCTATTATTCGTATCCTAAGCTAGGGTACGCCAAGGATAATAGGCCCACAAATGTCCTGTGCTGAGTTTTCCATCACAGGCCCATCACTTCTCATCGTGCCCCAGAAGCCCAGCTGCTCTACGGCATTCTTTCTTCCGGTACCAGGAACGTCCATGACCACCTTACCGTGAAACTGTTCTAGCTATTCCCAATCAAACTTGTCATCCGTACCTAAAACCAAGGTATGCCAAGGGTAATAGGTCCACAAACAAGTCCTTCATACGGGGCAAACACCACCATAACACCACAAGCACAACAAGCAGTACAAATAAAGGGTAAAATAAAACATACTCTTTTATTTGGAAGCCAAAAAGTATTACATGTTTTGGGACCACGTCCCTCTCAAAAAGAAAAAAAAAGAAAAGAAAAGGAGAATAGAAACAAACGGAGAAAAAGGCTAACTATAGTTCGGAATTACATAATTCCAGGAGGCGGTTTCTCACCAAGACGGTCCCCCGTTCAAGCCACTGTTCAGCTCGGCGTTCAGCTTCCTGGGACAACCGCTCCACATCATCCAAGTATATATTTGCCTTCCAGTCATCCTCCATCTTCTTCAGAGCGAGTTCCAGACTGGCAGAAGCTCGACTAAGTCTGTCAGCCTCCTGGATAATAAGCCCCTTCTCAGTACGGGCGGCTTCGAGCTCGGACTCCAGGAAGGCCAACTTTCTCTGGAGCTCGAGGATCTGCTCTCTGGTGTCGATTACCCTGCGGGAGGCGGCCGCTTCCCGAGCCATGCAATCTTCATTTCTACGGCTCAATTGATCGTATAACTGAGACAGATCATGGCAATCCTTCAGTATAGTCGGCTTGATCGACTCCCGAGCGAGCCTCACCTTCTCCACTGCGGTCATGAGGAAAGCGTGCTCTTAATCTATTGCTGCGGACAGATCGGCTTGCCGTAGCACGTGAAACTGGACCACAACACGATCAGCCTCTAACAGCTTCGGCTCCAGAAGCGTAGCTAATCCTGCCCCACCGAAGAGTGTTCTAAGGATGTCGATTTGGCCACCGGCGCACCGACGGGCCATAGCAAAGGGAGTTCCCCTCCCCACGGCTGCCTCGACCCCTCTCTTCAGGTGGCGGTGAAAGCTGTCAACCACATCCTGGGACACTTCATCCAAAACTTCTGTAGATGATGGCGTCAAAGGAAGTGTGGCTGGCAATGTCGAAGGAGTAGCATCGGAACTTGCCATCCCTACCACCAGGGAAACAAATTCTGTGTGAAAAGATGCATAAATAGCGTCTAGCTCCTCTTTCGCCGCCCGAAGAGCTTAGATACTTGGCAAGGCGAAAAAGTCAACCCCCGAAACCATATTCACGGAGGAGGACGCAGGAAGCATTGTTCCTTGCCCCGGCTGTGCCGCCACTTGAGCCCCCGAACTTGAACCAGCTGGAGGCCTCTCAATATAGGGTAGAAGAGAAGGAGGCACATGTGCTTCAATCAGATCCCCTCCGGTAGAGTCTGCCCCGACAATGTCGTCACCGATAATAAAGGGGTGGGACCTGTACGTCCAAAGCAACCATCAATCGATGTAACCCGAAGGATATGATGATAGAGCAGATAGGCCTCCTCACAAGTTAAGATTCGGCTTATCTTACCAAGGGAGGGGCATAAAGGCCGCAGCTCGCTCGCAGCTGGCGTAGTCTCCTCACCCGCGGCTTCCAAGTTAAACTCAACTGGTCCCTCTGCCCCAGCCGCCCCAGAAAGGGAGCCAGCCAGTTCAGAGTCACCCCGTTGAAATTCAACTGTCTCCGAGACAGGTGCAGTAGAGTCCCCGTCCCCATAGGTTGAGGCCTCAGCAAGATGGGATTCCTCGGCCGCCTCCGGAAGAACCCCAGCAGGAATAACACTACCAAAATAAGCCACATCAGCGACAAAATTAGCGACGCCAACTTAAAACATCGCTAATATTTTCGGAATTAGCGATGCCAAAAATAAGCATCATAATACGTCGCTGATAGCGACAAACAGCGACATATTGCAACTACCTTTAGTGTAATAAAAACCAACGTCGTTGATTTATCGGAAAACGTTGTCAGTTTTATTGGTTCAGCGACGTTTAGCGTCGCATAGCTTATGGCGTCGCCGAATATTAAAGGAAAGTCGACGCTTTGCGACATATTTACAGACGTCGCTAACTTGCTGCTAATAGGGTTTCTTCAGTTCAATTTTTTATTTCTCCCTATCACCAAATTTTTTGTTCCCGCCCCTCTTCCTCCGACCTCGACGACAGCCCGACCCCTTTTCCTCCGGCGCCGCTCATCATCCTCCTCCACCGCGAGCCCCTTCTCCTCCCACCGGCGAGCCCCTTCTCCTCCTCCTCCTCCACAGCGAGCCCCTTCTCATCCTCCACCGCGAGATCCTCCTCCTCTACCACCGCGAGATCCTTCTCCTCCTCCTCCACCGCGAGCCCCTTCTCCTCCTCCACCGCGAGATCCTCCTCCTCCACCACCGAACTTGTCCTCCTCCTCCTTCTCCACCACCGCGAGGAGACTGAAGGTAAACCCTAACCCTAATTGAGGTGTTTTTCGTATCCAAAATGGACACGGAGACACATTACGACCATGTGTTCACTGATACAGTGTGTTCATGAGGTTTTGGACACTTTGTGTCCATTTGTTGGACACGTGGCCACCCCCAAGCATGCATATATATGTATTTCACCTCTATACACTTAATCCCCTACTTATACTTGTGTATTTTCGTATTAATTTAGATTTGCATATTGGGTTTGGGTTTCGATATAGTGTTTGATACATTGTTTCACCTTACAACATTCCTACACTTAGAGACGTTTAGTACACAACTAATTATTTTATCCTAGTTCGCAAGTATACTTTTGGGTAATATAGGTATATTAGTTTACCAATATCCCCAATGCATATATATGTATTTCACCTCTGCTAGTGCACCTGATGCAGGAGAGGCCGGTACTTCCTCGCAACCCACTCAAGCTCCATCTGCGGACGAGCTGTGGATAGCCGCAGCTGGTGGACTCCGTAGGGGTACGTACTGCGGTACGGGATCCTATGGCACCCTAGTTGCGACCCAGTCCTCTAGGACATCTCCTGCTAGTGTGCATGGTCCACAGCCGTCCCAAGAGTCTGCCCGAGTCAACCACATGATGGAGTCTCTCCGTGACGACCTGCTACGATGGATCGAGGAGCAGCCTCAGCACCCTACGGATGATCCTGCACTGCTAGCACGATTGGATGCGCTCGACCGCGATATTATGGACCTCAGGGAGACGACTGAGAGGACAGAGCACACCATTGGAGGGTTAGAGCGCACGGTGACGGAGCTGCAGACAGGACAGGTAACCATGGCCGAGATGATGAGATTGGCACAGGAGTCGATGGTCTAGAGCAGTGATAGAATGTTATCTATCATGGATTCATACCACCAGCGACTTACAGCGTTGGAGCGTGCTAGTCCTCCGGGTGCGCCTTCATCGTCGTCGACTCCGCCGCCTCTACCGCCTTCTTCTTCGACACCGACTCTACTGACGTCACTGCATGCTCCATCGGTACCGATTTTACTTGAGGAGTATGAGTTGTTCATATCCCTTCGTCGCGGCGGCGCCCCTCCTGCACCAGATTCCTAGTAGTCCTAGTTAGGACTGTTTGTTTGTGTTTGTTTCATTCTTTGTTTGTGACTTGGATATTTGTTGGTTGTGTAGATTTAGATGTTTGGATCCTATTCTATTTGTTGGTTGTGTGTAGACATTGGTTATTTAGTTGTAGACTTTGTTATTTGGTGTAGACTTGGTCATTTGGATACTTGTTGTTGTGTGATTGTTGTAGACTTGGTTATTTGGATATTTGGTGTAGACTTGGTTATTTGGATACTTGTTGTTGTGTGATTGTTGTAGACTTGGTTATAGGGACTGAAACCTGTGTACAGTAAGAAATGGACATTCTGAGAAATGGACATTTTGTGATTGTGTAACCTATATTGGTTATGGTTATTTTTTTGTAAGCTGCAAGGAGAAATGGACATTCTGTATTTTATTTTATTTTATTTTTTTGTAGATTTAGCGACGTTTACCGACGTCCACCGACGTAAGTTTGCGTCGGTAAACGTCGGTAAACGTCGGTAAATCTGCAATATTTTCTAGGTTATCGACGTTTACCGACGTTGTTATACGTCGGAGGACGTCGGTAAATGTCGGTGCACGTCGGTAATCATTCCAGGAATTCCCAGGATTTTATCGACGTGTAGCGACTTTGAACACGTCACTAAACCACCGACGACATGACGGTAATCGTCGATAAAGTTACCGATGCGTAGCGACGTCAAACACGTCGCAAATACAACGACGACACGACGGTAGACGTCGGTAATATACCAACGTATATATACGTCGGTACACGTCGGTACTTGCGACGTTTGGCGACGTTTTGAAGGTCAGCGACTTACATTTCCGTGACCAGCCCAAAACGTCGGTAATTTCGTCGCTAAATATTTTTAGCGACGGAAATTATCGTTTTAGCGACGTCTTTAGGGTCGCTAAAACGACTTATTCTGGTAGTGTAATATCGGTGCATATATTATCGACCAAATTAGTCAGGATCGGATCAACCTCTGCGGTCGGTTCTCGAAAAACCGACTCCTCTGACGCCTACAAAGAGCAAAAAAATAATTAGGCCATAGTTTAGAAAAAGAAGGAGAAGGTAGTTGAAATTCAAATCACCTCAGAAACAGCGTCAACATCATCAATAAACAGCCTGCGACGTCTTACCGCAGCTCACTTCGTGGAGTAGGTTCTGCCATCATCAGTAGACATACGCCTGCTTCGTTTGTGCGAAGGACCAGGCACAGCAGGTGGTTGATCCTCCACCTCTTCATCCGGCACAATAGGTGGCTGGTCCCCCACCTCCTCGTCCAAAGAATGCGACGAATCATCGGCGTTCTGCTCATCATCCTCTTCGCCCACCGTAGTGGACTCCGAGTCCGGCACAGGAACCATATTCGCCTTTTTCTTTCTCTTCTTGGCCCCCTCGGGCTTCTCTGCCAAGCCAGTACCAACAATAAAGCTGGTACTCATGTCAAAGTTAACAGGAGGCTTGCTCGCCGCAACATGATAGAGGGCCGCCATGTACAAAATCTCCCCTGACGTCTTAGCATCGGGGACCGAGAAGCTAGCTCGGGTATGAACTGCATTGTAATAATGCCAAGCCCTGATACCATCGAGGACACTGCCCTCAAAGCCTGGGCAAGCACTGGGACAATCAAGGAATAGCTGGCTATACCCAAACTGGCGAGAGAACCTACTGGGAAAATAGGGCTCCAGGTATACGTTATTGCGGTAACGATATACTAGGTGCGCTGGTCGAATATTGCGCAGCCAAAGAAGCATCTTCTCAGATAAGAGGAGGAGAGGTTCAATGCCATCAACATGTACACCCCTCACTTCTCTGGCGGTAAATTGACAAAGAGACACAAAGAAGTCGTGCCCGTCTACTCTCGCCAACACCCTCCAACAGGCTGGCATGGTGCGTATTCCCAAGGCTGATGACGATACCGAAAAAGGAATACGTCATCAGCAGTGACGCCATCTTCTATTCCGGGCCTCATCAACGACCGATAGTGCATCAATAGCCACCCCATTAGATAATGGTAGGGTAGCTCTATCCGCTCAAAGTCCAGTATCGTCTCGTAAGCAATGACTTTAGACGAAAAAGCACGGAGGCCGTAGTGTATGCTACACACCATGGCCAGAAGAAGGGACAGCCTGACTCTAAAGACCAGCTTCACGGCCGGGAGGATGAAGTGGCGGCTGATCCTTTCAATAGAACCTGCCCCTCCCAAGACTACGTAGTTTCGTAGCCACACCATTAAAAATCCGGCCAAGAGTGCTTTCTCAGACATCTGCCGGGTACCGTGGTAGAAATAGCTAAAGGAGTCAATGCAACTCCCAAATTTGTCACTGGTGGACCTCGACCTCTTGGCATTCGACATCAAGTTTTTTATCTCCTCCTTGGTCTGAGGACCTCGAGAAGAAACCTGGCCAGAGGGACTGAATTGGAAAAGATACGAGACCCAAGACGTAGTATGGGGAGCATTCCCTTCTGAGCTATTGTTCTTCTTGATAGCTGCTTGGTGACAAATACTGTGGTGGCATAGCAGTTCCCGGTATACGGCAACGAAACCCGGGAATCGCCGATCCAGATCCTTGAATTCCTCGTTTGTCGGGGTGTATACTTCAAAGGCCTCGTCCCCCTATGGCAGCTTAGAAATAGCATACATTTCATGGAGAGCAAGTCCCAACTCCCCTTCGGGCACGAAGAAAGTTTCCGTCCGTTGGCTATACATTTCCAAAAGAGCCATGAATAACGGCTTGTTAATAGGTAACCCGTAACAGGTGCCCCGGATGGCATAATAGAGGTCAATCTCCCGAAGGAATGCCTCGTATTTCCTCAAGATCCATGAGGTCAGGTTGACCCATGTCGGGATGGGGTTTATCCAGTTCAACAGCGACAACCTGCCAATAGGATAAGACCCCTTACGAGCGAGCTGATTCAGGAAGGTATCGGCTAGAGTAAAAGTGAAGTTGGGACCAGATACGTTTATGAAGGTACCCAAAATCAGTCCCATCATGCTCCGACTAACCGAGTCCCTGCTCGCACATGCCGACCAAATATTTCTATTATAGTGGATGTTGCCGACGAACATCCTCGATTGGGTTGGAGTTAGGGAGCCCACCATCTTTCTGCTCAACGGTACCATATTGAATCACGAGAGGGGAAAATGACGTTCCATTTCGGGAATATGGATCTCCACCCCGTCCACAGTAAAGTCCCAGCTCTCAGAAATGTCCAGCACTCGGGGGTTCTTTATGGATAGAGCATCCCCGAAGAAAAAGGATGGTTTCAGATACTCTCCTTCCAGTATCCCCAAATTCATCATAGTACAAAGAAAGTGGAAAGGCTGGTTATTGATGGCGCCTAACCTCTCCAAAGGCTCATTGGTGGGAAGCTGATCTGACGCATGTCGAACTAAGTCATCGAGTCGCACACCCACAACATATTATGCTGAACCCACCAAAAGCTCTCCTGCTGGATTGGTTGGCAAATTCACTAAAAAAAGACAAAAGAAATAGGATTAAAAGATGGTTAAAATGAAATCACTTAAAGTTTCTTAAAAAGAAGCTTCTATGAGCCTATGCGGCTCGGATCAACGAAGCCTTATGCGGCCCAAATTCAGTTGGGTTTCATGCGGCACGGCTTCGATAGAGCCTATGCGGCTCGGGTCAACGCAGCCTTATGCGGCCCGATTCAGTTGGGTTTCATGCGGCACTGCTTCGATAGAGCTTATGCGGTTCGGTTGAACGTATGCGGTTCTATTTAGCAGAAGAGCTTATACGGCACGACTTAGCAAAGCTTTATACGGTCCAGCTCATCAGGAGCACATACGGCCCTGATCAAATGAGACTTCATGCGGTTCAAATCCAGAAGTGCTCCTGCGGCTCAAGTCCTTCTCATGCCGCTCAAACACAGGGCATGTCCCATGCGGCTCGGATGTGAGAGGGTCATGCGGCCCATGCAACATATACGGTTTCATCATGATTAAACTTGGGCAGTTCAATAAAGACGAAGGATGAAGGCTTGTGCATAAATCATGCAATAGAGCCATGGTTTTTAGGGTTCAAAACATTTAATCCAATCCATACCCTTAAAAGTAGGGTGGACGTCGGGGTGCACTTCAGGCGTAGTGGCTGATGAGGAGGCCGCTTTCTTGCCCTTTGCAGCAGCAGAAGCAACCTTCACTACAAAAAAAGTGTCTTTTTGGGACGACACTATTAGGAATACTAGTCTAAAAAGTCCTAAAAGTGTAGTTCTAGGGTCGGCTAAATTCTTGGTAACAAAAAGTTATATTTTTTGGGACATATTGTGAAAATGGATCACTATTTGGGACTAATAAAATTTTCTATTCCAAATAATTTATATTATCGTCCTAAATAGATTGGCGGGAATGCCAAACATTTGGCAGCTAATTGCCAAATTTTAGGGGGAAAACATTTCCCTCCATATGTCACCATCGTGACCATTAGATCGGATGACCTAAATCTAGATCATCCATCACAAAATCATTCAGAACTTATTCACCGTTTGATCAAAACCAACCTAAATATCTCTCTCTCTCTTTCTCTCTCCAATCAAAATCTATGGCTGCTGCTCTCCGACCTTTGCTCTCTCTCTCTCCGACCTTTCAACCCTAGGTGCTCCGATCTCTCTCTCTCTCTCTCCTCCTCCACCTTATCGCCACTCCGACCCCGAGCCAGGCCTCCGCCACCACCGCCCTCATCTCATTGGCTCCACCACTCCAACCACCTCTCTCTCTCTTTCATACATCGTTGCGACAGATTCTAAGGATGACCACGAGGCCGTCTGTCGCGAGCGAGCCGATGGCACCGACGATGGGGGTGTTACGGAGGGGTCCAACCTTGACAAAGGAGCCGACAAGAAGGAAGCCGTGGGCGAGGCCAACGAGAAGGAAGCCATTTTTGGTACCGGTGGCTATCAGGTCGACTTTCTGCTTCTTTCACTTGTAACAAATTATGTAATTCCGGCTATTTTCCCCTCATGATGGTGCTGTTCGTTTTATTGAATCAGTGGTGGCATTACTTTCTCGATTCTTCTAATTTCTTGCTGTCTGAATTGAATTCAATTCGGATTTCGAATAATTTTTTCCCCTTTTCTTGATTTTACTTCAATTTATTTATTGCTAGTAATATATGTTTATTGATTTCCTGTATTCTCATAAGACAGGGCATAATTACTCCAATTTTTTCGCAAGTTCTGATTGGAAACTAAGGTTTAAAAAAATTATTTTGAATTAATTTAGTAGGAAATTGAGAGATTTTGATGCATTATCATCTAATTCATCTCAAAGTTTGCAAATGAGTAGGAAAATGTCACTTTCAAATCTCTGGCTAAACCTAGTAATTCATCTCAAAGTTTGCAAATGAGTAGGAAAATGTCACTTTCAAATCTCTGGCTAAATCTAGAAGTGCAGGCGACGTGCTGAAGACACTAAAGGAGAACGGCAACGAGTACACGTGGGAAACGTGACAGTGAAACTTGCAGAGTCCTACGGGTTCTGCTGGGGCGTTGAGCGCGCGGTCCAGATTGCCTACGTGGCCAGGAAGCAGTTCCCTGAAGAGAAGATTTGGATCACCAACGAGATCATCCATAACCCCACTTTTAACAAGGTTTTGACAAAAGCTTCCATGCTTTCTTATACTATATTAAATCATATTTCTTTGTAGTAAGTATTAACAAGGCACCAAAATAGGGACTATACATCTTGACTTGACACATTAATGTGATTAAGTGCCGGCATGCCAACTTAAGAATCGGATGGTCGAAACTTATATATAGTGGATGCAAATATGGGTGTCACACTTTGACACGAATATAGTGTGTCTAACACGACAATTCTCCAAGCACTAGAATAACGATATAGATGTGTATATATATATTTAACATAAAGTGAATAGTGAGTTCCAAACAAATGTTTCCTTTGGAGCTGAGATGCAAAATCACCAACATATATGATTAATGTAAGGTTGACATTCGATCATAAAAACTTTGTCAAATCCTTTATTGAACTTGCTTATACTCCATAGCCAACCCTATTTGCTAGAAGAAGGCTTCGATAGTGATGATGGCGATTTTTTCAATTTTTTGTTATTAGTTGTCTAAATTGCTTAAATCAACCCGATTGTTGCCCCTTGATGTTTAGTTAAGAATCTTGTAGGCTTATTATTGTTTATATTTAATTTTAAACATTATATATTTATGTGTGTGGCTCAACCTTAATGGAGGAATATTGACATATTTTTTCAGACTACCAATTAGTATTCTTGTTTATTTGAAGTGTCTTCTCCATAGTTTACTTCGCTATGGATTTGGCAACAATGTGGTATCAGGTTAACAGCTGATTGTTAATTATCTTTCTTTTTTTGGCAAATATCTTTCTTGGTATCTTCTCAATTAACTTCATAGCAAACCCCATGTTGATAGGAAATGGCGTAAGATAGAATGATGATCAGTAAAGTAACAAGTGGAAAATTACTTTACAGGTTATATAAATTATATTCACTAGTGGTACCACAACAAACCTGTGGATGATCTTCGTATCCCTTTTGAATTTGAGGTAGGATTCTTTACTCCTAGGAGGAAATTAGCTGATCATTTTGAGATGCGTGCAGGAGAGTGCAAAAAACAGTTTGATAGGTTGGAGACTGTTACCTCCAAAGAGGAGGGGGTCCTTACTCTTTGAGTTTGTGCTCAAGGCATGTTTGGTTGTGGGTGGTCATTGCAACCTTTTTGGGGAAGGTTAATCAACTTGATCTTAATTGATAAAAGTGGAGAAAATTTGAAGTTCCGAAGTGTAACATAAAACTGGAAGAAAATGATAGCACATAGAGGTCATAGACTGGTGTGATCCAGAAACATGAAAAGTTGCTTATATCTGTGTTTTTGTTTTCCCCCTCATTGGTCCAACTGGTCAACAGAACAAATAATTTAGTAACTGGATACGATACAGGATTGTTGACATGAGATGTCCTTCAGAATGCTGATAATAGATTGAGGAAATTTTGTTTTAATTCCCCAATCATCTAACTAAATCAAAGCTTTCCATATTTTGACATAAAGATATGGGCTTATCAAACCTTTCCATAATTCCTCTTTTTTGATACAATAAACTTTGGAATCATTTAACCTACATTGAAGTTTGTCCATGGTTTAGGATTCAGCCTTATCTACTACTTGCCTGCCTGCTCATAAATGCACCTTGAAAACTTTCTATTTCGTGGAATTGGTATTGCTTTGAACATATGCCTGATGCACCTGCAAGTTTTGGCCAAAGATGTTTTGTTATCCATTTATGTTCTATTTGTTCTTCTCTTTCAGTAGTAGATCCACTTGTCACATCACTGATGATCAAGTGATTGATTTTATACCAAGTACAAAAATTGTCATATCTGTTGTACCTTACTCTCTAATGATCACTGTTATTGGTTCTCTAGGGGGTTGCTGATCGTGTTTGTCTTGGTCTCATTCCGTCAAGTGAGGGTAGCTGGATTGCTGCTGTGAGGGCTTTAAGGTAATGAATGTGGTTGGTTAACAAGGTCTTATGTAAAATTCTACTTGTACTGTGTATGATGTGATATCCCAATGCTGATTGTAACATTATGAGTAAAATGGTTTCCTGAGGTGGTAAAAAAAAGCTTAAAACTTCGTCAGATCTATCTAAAATTAATCTTTTGTTTTGTTTCTATAACAAATAGAAAAGAAATTCATACTCTAATATCTGTTTCTTTGCAAATAAAGACATCCCAAACCTTTTTCCTTCTATTTCGTTCGCCAATCAGTCTTGGCTGACCACAAGAGATGCTCTCAGATGGTCTGATGGTAGAGTGTGAAGAAAGTTTTCAAGGCTTTCTCCCTTCTAATAATTTCTATCATTATAAACAACAAACTTCAACCATATATAATTTGTTCCATCACAGTGCATCAAATTGAGCTAGACATTTCCATAAGTCTCATTTTTAACCCTCCCATGTCCAGACGCGCGCGCATACACATTGCAAACAAGTAAAAAGGTGGTAGAAGTTTCCATAGTGATCGACCATAATGACTACCCTTCCATTGTACTCTTTAACGATGTACTAGTTCCTCTTCTATCAGTCCAAAGACCCACTAAAATTAAGTTACAACCTCCATAATGAATGGCTAAGTTTCAATTACTCAGTAATTGTTCCTCGCTCACAAAAACCTCTAGTCCACTGCTGACATATCTCAAATTGGTTCCTTGAGTAGTCTAGATTTTTTGTGTCTACTACCCATCAACATGTAAATGCCTGCATCGTCATCTTACTCTTCAACATCATATGCATTCAGATGATTGCATACTTTCTTTCCTTTTTTTGTTACTAAAAATTCAACTTTCAATGTGGCATGAGTTTGGTTGCTTAAGTTTCATTCTCTAGTATATTTTTGTTTTTATTTCTACTCTTCATTATCTTTTGCTAGAGAAGGATGATGATTCTTTTGATTTTGTTGAAACTGAATCTTCTTATCCATCTTAGGGCAGGATACTGGAAGAGACCAGTTGCATTTTTATTGTCATGAGTCATTTTGTCAGGAACACTTTATGTTCACCTGGCAACCTCTCTCAGAGGCCTGTGCACGTTTCTAAGAAGAGAAATGATAGGGTGCATCTACATATTTAGCAACTCCTTGGCGACTCTTTGGTCCAACGTAGGACTAAATTTTAAGATTGGACATTGTCGATGGAGTTGCAAGAGGGGTTGCTAATGTGAATATGCATGCTATCATTTATCTGTTGGTTGAAAATCCAGCTTCGTTTTGTCTTTTATAATAAGTGAAAAGGTTGATACCTGTTTTCCAAAGAAAAGACGCGAGAACATGAACTTAGTATGGACTTGCAACAGATATGTCAAACTATATATTGGCCTAAATTTTTTGCCTGATATAGATAAGAGATACCAACTTGTGCCCCTTGTGTCTATAACTTTCAATTAATTTTTAGTACTTCATTCATTCTGCAAGGTCTGGAACACTGTTGAGAAGCATAAAAAGGGTGATTACACCTCAATAATTTATGGCAAATATTCTCATGAAGAAACTATTGCCACTGCCTCTTTTGCTATAAAATATATAATCGTGAAGAACATTTCAGAGGTATTACTTCTCAAATTCTGGCTGGATTTGATCTTCATGCTGGGGAATTTTATTTTTAATTAAAATTTTGTTTTATTTTTAACTAAAACAGGCTATGTACGTATGTGACTACATTCTTGGTGGTGGACTTGATGGGTCTAGCTCAACAAAAGTGGATTTTCTCCAGGTGTAGCATTGTGGAAAGAATCTTAGTGTGTTGTTTATTTCATGAGGTGGAATGCTAATGATACGTAATAGGTTGTGTAAATATGCAGAAATTCAAGTCTGCTATTTCTCCTGGATTTGATCCTGATAAAGATTTAGTGAAACTTGGTATAGCAAACCAAACAACAATGCTCAAAGGAGAAACTGAAGAGATTGGTTAGTTGTATGTGTTTATGTTTCTCAAACTCTCTTTTCCTTTATGTTGCATATTAATTTAACTGTTCGATCATTAGGTAAGTTGGTTGAGAAGACTATGATGCGGAAATATGGAGTAGAAAATATCAACAAACACTTCATAAGCTTCAATACTATCTGTGATGCCACACAGGTAAGTTCCCTCCTATGTGTTGGGCTATAGTAATAATCATGATATTCATGCCCTTTCTTCAAAGTTATTATCTCAATATCTATAACTTTAGTCTTATTTTTAATTTGTGCAGCCAATGGAGGTATCAAGGGAAGCCTCACTGGGATGGGTGATTGAACTTTGAAGTAGACTTTGTTTAGGACTGAAGTCCTGCTTAAACTTAAAAAATCAGAAGTTCCCTGGTGACATTATCAGACTTAATACTCTTGTTATCAAATCTTTTTACTAATTTTTTGAGTTTAATGCTCTTCTTAATGTAACTGTATACCTGCAACAAAAAAGTCCATGCAGTTGTTTGATGACATATGCAATGCTTATTCGTGTTCAAGCTTAGAGATACTGGTATGTTTGTTCCTATACAAGGTTAACTGTTTCTTAGGCTTATTTTTTTCCCTTAAGGTTATTGTCCTTGCTATATAGGCTCTTTTTGTTGCTCTTTATCAACTGAATGGAAACCATCTTTGATATGGGAAAGAACTGTAATCCTTCTTTGCTTGATGTCACGACCCGCTCCCGAATAACCGGATACGAGTCGGACACGCCCAGCCTTTGTCATAGAATAACAAAGTAAGCTGTACCATTCTAGGGAAACTAAACAGATATCAAGCCAAGAATGAAACACAGCATCTATGTAAATGTGATCCCAGACTAAAGTACAATATCTGAATTTATTACATTCCAGAATGATAGAAATCTACTAGTCTCAAATACATGGAAATAATAGGGAAAAACTAAGGGAAATCTCTAGGCTTCTGCAGCCTCTAAGTCATGAGCTGCACCAGCTAGCTCTCCTGCATCAATAGGCTCCTCGCCATAGAATGTATCGCATAAAGCCTCTAACTCACCTGCAACATATCCTATTCAGGAGCGGAGCAAAGTATATCCAGAGAAATGCACATGTACATCATGGTATGAATTAAGAAAACAGGAATAATATAAAGTACAGGAAATGAGAACAAGATATGAACTGAATAGAAATACTGAAAGTAAAACAGAGAAACATGGTAAGAGTCCTGAACATGAAATACAACCTGAATCATGAAATACAAACTGAACATGAAATACAGCCTGAACATGAAATACAACCATAAAATCCTGAAATACCAACTGAATCCTGACATGTGCAATATTTGAAATACTTCTAGATTGTGATCGGCTTGGGTAGATGCAATGAACATAAAATGGTACGGCATTGGCCCTGCGTGCACGGTGCGGGACCCAAGCTATTCACATGAGTAGTAACAGGGTTTGATCACATATCTATAGTATTTCCCCTCCCATACACAATGAATACAAGGAACATGAAACGAGACAATATCGTGGTACATCGTGTCATCAAGAGATACAAGAATGAATATGAAGACATGAGAAATGGACAAATCAGAGGAGTATACTTGCATGTCTCCGGGTGATCAAATGTAGGCAATAGAGCTGGATATCCTCCTGTTAAATGATTTACAAGTAATTAATAAACTGACTAAATCTAGTTTGTTATCAACTACTCTAACCATGAATAATTCTAATGTAAGCCTTAGCTATAGGGTTTCCTCATCTTAGTGTCTCTATAGAATATCATTAACCTTAATTATTAGCAACTAATTTACCACTTTCTATCTTAAACCAAACCTTTGAAATCTTAACAATTCATAAACTAACCATGCTAAATGTGTTGAACCCACATGTTTACTATATGGTTCCAAGGTTGATTAGGACTTAGACATCCTAGGTTTGCATCCTCCTGACTGAATCCTGCTATTCTCTTCATAGGTTATGAACAATGATATCTCACTAAGGTTAAATCAAATTCTACAGGACATTCCTCTCTCAGGTTCAGTGGGGAACATAGCTTAACTAACCTTAATACATGGCTTTATTAAATCAGCCAAGCCTTTTTCTAGGTTAGGCAGGACTGGTACATCAGTCCTAACATTCCTTCAATTTATCAGCTCAAAACCTAAAGAGTTATCAGTCCATGCTAAATTTACATATCCAGTCCTAACAGGACATATCACAGCCTAATCTTCCTAGTCCTAATCAATGCACTGTATGAAGTTCTCCAAATCTGAGGGTTAGCACTTGGTTTAGGAATCCAACAGTCTTATCATAACTTGTGATTTATCCTTCAAGTTCAGGAATACTAAATACAAACTAGGGAAATTCATGTCCCAGTCCTTAACAGGGCTGAGGACAAGTCAGAACTGAGGGAACATCCTCAGGAACTGATGTAAAATAGTGCTACACTAGTCGATACAACAGTCCTAAATTAGTTCAAAATCAGGCCCTGCTTATGCCAAACCAGGACCCCTCAGTTTTTAGGACTGTTATGGATCAGTTCATAAAAACTGGGCTGATGTGGTTCAGTTCATAAACTGGACTTTAAGATATCAGTCCTAATTTACAATATCAGTTCTAGTCCAACAACACACAGTTGCTCATTCATATAGAATTCTGTCACGACCCGGTCCCCAAATACTTGGGTCGAATCGGATCATGCCCAGCCTGCACCGTTGATGAGACGGCGGCAGTAAGCTGTAATCCATATGCAGGTGATCAACAACATTTGAAACTAAATTTGCCGCAACATTTATTTAAACGATAATTTTAAAACTTGTTCTATTACAAGGATTCATATACTTGAACAACAAAGAAACAACTAAACTCTCAAACTAAAGTAGCATCTATGGAGACGCCACAACATCATCATCAGCTGGAAGTACCATCGGGTACAAATCAGGATCATAGTAGCTATTGATCAGCATCTCCAGGTCATCAGCAGAACCTACGGTTATCCAGTCAGGAAAGGAGCAAAGTACAATTCATGCAAATTTTAACAATTAAAATGATAATTAATATCATGCACTTTTAAACAGTTTGAAGATGAAACAGTTTTTGAAATACAGTACAGTGATATGAATAGATAATGAATATGACCGAATTGGGTTACAGTAGTATCCTAGCGATACGGTATGGCTTGTCCCCGTGTGAAGAGGGGAAAGCTAATACAGTCAGTTATTCTAATTTTGGATTTGGTCATATCCACTACTCTACTCCCCCAGTCCCCAACAGTACGGTCAGTACTCTCGAAAGAGTTCGTGTATAACAGTGGTTTAAACTTGCAATGAAATGATTGTTAAAATAATCGTAAATCCACATAAATGTACTTGCCTTAAACTTCTTAAATTGGACGAGATTGATACTTCGGGATTTGAACAGTCACACTCTTCTTTGAAGTCCTACATTTCGGAAATTTTGTCTCAGAAACCATAACTCTAGAATTATCTAGTTACAATCTCTAGATTTTGTCTCCTAGTCAATTTTTTTAGTCTTGTATTAATCAACACAATCAAAAACACGCTTTTCTAGTGCGTTACCATTTTAGGAAATCCAAATTTATATTTTATTTCGGAAAACTTGTTTTTATCAATTTATTGGGAAAAATTTGTATTTTATAATTATAAATATTTTTCTTTTCTTTAAATGAGAAAATCGTGAATTTCTAACTAATAATTTATATTAATATTAATTTATCCTAGGCATTCACAAACTCATAAAATCCACAGCTGATTCCCACTTATTACAAATTTACAAAAATAGATAAATGGGTTTATGCCCTTACATTTTTATGAATTAAAATAAGAGAAAGAAATTGTTAGTCTTGTAATTTACCTACAAAACAACTAATAATTCTAATTTAAAAAATAAAATAGCATGAGCCTCAGAACTGGTCCAATCTTCACTTACAGCTACTCTGCCTCAACGTCCGGACAGACCGGTGCGTTTGCATTTCACTGGGGACCATTGACCGATAAGGTCGTCGCCCAATAATAATATCATTTTCGAAAATCATTTTAAAATCATATAATCAAATTTTATCGAAATTTCGGCAGCAATCCCTCTATTTTCGGGATAACCCAAAACTGGGAAACGCGCCGATTTTTCCTGCAAATAATCCCAAACCAGGGAAACCCAATTTTTAAACAGAAAATAATATCCAAAAACCCAAAAAATCATATCCACAGCCTAAAATATCAAACCAGAACTTCTTCCGAAATGAACTTCGGGAAACAGAAGTTTCTAACTTTACTACCAAAAATCTCAGGATCTATCCAACAAGTTTCCGAAAATTCCGAAATCAGAAGGATCAACAAAGCAACCCAACAGCATACATTTTTCTGAAGAAACTTCGGAAAAATAGTAACGTAATTGAAACATAACCAACAATCCGAATTCCCGAAGGAATCGGTGGACCAGTTTTCATCACAGACCAAAATAGAGAACTATGGGACTATCCAGAAGTTACCGAAATCGAAGGAATCCGAAGTAATGCCTCGGACTCGGAACACGCCTCGCCGGAATACGGCTGCGTAAACTCCGCGAATCCACAGAAACGGAACCGGAACTCGAAAACAATACGTCACTGCTCGGAAATGGAACACTGACAGAGTGCACGGGCCACGCCTAGGAATGGATCCGACGGAAACAGCGCCGGAAAACCCTCGGGTCGGGGCAGCGCCTAAATTTGCGGGGATCGGCAAAGAGAAGGCTGGACAGCCGCGCAAGGGCGCGCTGTCGGTTCGCCGGAGGGGCGCGAAGGGGGACCGGCGGCGCTGGAGGCGCGGGTCCGGCGGCGGGGAAAGCCGCGCGGGGTGGCTCCGGGAATTCGGGAGGCGGGCGGCTGCTGCGGGGCTAGTCGCCGGACAGGGCGCGGCCTGGGGTAGGTGGCGCCGGGGACGGGGTTCGCCAGAAAAGCTCGGGTTCGCCGGAAATTCGGCTAGGGCACGGTTTTAGGGATTTGGAAAGGGAAAGTGGTGATGTGAATGATGGAAAGAGGGGGTTTATATAGGATGGAGAGTAACCATGGAGAGGAAACCAACGGCCATGGTCGTTTCGGAAGGGGAACGGAGAAGACTCGGGAAGTTACGGGAAGAGGAAGAGAAAAAAACCTCATCCGTTCACCAATGGTGGTCGGTTTAGAGAATGAAGAGTTTCCTCTTCATAATATGCTGAATGAAGTTTGTTTGGCTTAACAAAGCTTTACTAAAAAGAAAACTTATTGAGAATGGTGTTATAGCTCATGGATTTGTTTGGTCAGATAATTTGGGCTTTAGGAATAAATTTAAGAATAATGGGCTTAGAAAAATTTTGGCTTTGGGTTTCAAATACTTGGGCTAAACAATTATGGTGGGCTAAAGAAAATATTAGAAAAACTATAAGTAATTTTCTTTTTAGAAAAAATTCTAACTAAACATTACCAAAAATTTATTATTTTTCTTTTAGTTTCAAATTGGGTTCGTGTCTGGGCCTGGCAAATCAAAATTCCAAGTTTCAATTGAAAAGAATTTTACACTTTAACTAATTAAATAATAATAATATTAATATTAATTTAACAACACATAATTTAAATGATAAATAAAAAAAATTAATTACTAAAAAATTGCGGGTTTCACAACCTTCCCTCCTTAGAAAATTTTGTCCTCGAAATTTAAAGGATAAGGTTAGGAATTACCTCAGGTCTCAAACAAATACGGGTATTGCTCCCGCATCTCATCTTCTCGCTCCCAAGTAGACTCGCCTGGGGAATCATGCCTCCACATTACTCGAACTATCGGAGTCACCAAGGTCCTGGTCCTCTTCTCTCCTCGGTCTAAAATCGCCACTGGCTTCTCAGGCATAGTGAGGCTCGATCCAATCTCCAGCTCTGAGTGGTCTAAGATGTGATTCTCATCAGGGACGTAGCCTCTGAGTTGTGAGATGTGGAAAATATTGTGCACGCCCTCAAGATTAGCTGGTAGAGCTAACCTATACGCCACTTCTCCAATCCGGCTCAGAACTTCAAATGGTCCAATGTACCTGGGACTCAGCTTCCCAGCTCTGCCAAATCTGATTGTACCTCTGGTAGGAGAAATCTTCACAAAGACTTTATCACCTTCTTCAAACTCCAGTGGTCGACGACTGCTATCTGCCCAATGCTTCTGTCTGTCCTGGGCAATTCTGAGCTTGTCTCTGATTAGCTTCACCTTCTCTGCTGCGTCGGTCACCATCTCTGGGCCCAGCAGTACTCTTTCTCCTACGTCGTTCCATGCCAATGGTGTACGGCATCGACGTCCATACAGAGCCTCAAATAGGGTCATACCATTGCTGGCTTGGTAGCTGTTATTATAAGAAAACTCTACCAAGTGCAAATGGTCTTCCCACGATCCTCCGAACTCCAAGACACACGATCTCAGCATATCCTCCAGTGTCTGAATCGTCCTCTCTGATTGACCATCTGTCTATGGGTGATAAGCAGTGCTGAACTTCAACTGTGTCCCCAGGCTGTCATGCAAACTTTTCTAAAAGTGAGAGGTAAAACGAGTGTCTCGGTCAGATACAATGCTTACCGGTACTCTATAAATTCGGTAGATGTGTCGCATGTATAATGCCGCCAACTTCTCGGTGGATAAACCAACCTTGAAGGGAATAAAATGAGCTGACTTGGTTAGTCGGTCCACTATAACCCAGATGGCATCCTTCCCTCCTTGGAAACGAGGCAAACCTGACACAAAGTCCATTGTGATGTGCTCCCACTTCCACTCCGGAATGTCCCACGGTTGTAGAAGTCCTGCGGGTCTCTGTCTACTGGCCTTCACTTGCTGACAGATCAAACATCTCGCCACAAATCTGGACACATCTTTCTTCATTCCATACCACCAAACAATAGTGCGCATATCCCGATACATCTTATTAGCTCCAGGATGTATAGAATACTGCGACTGGTGCGCTTCCTTCATCAGCTCGTTTTTCAGTTCGCCAGATGGTACACAAAGCCTCGTACCATTCTTCAAAGCTCCATCGCTGGCGATTGAGAAACCCTCAAGTGTTCCCGCCAACACTTGGTCTCTTAGTTTGCAAAGTGCTTCGTCTTGAAACTGAGTCTCCTTGATCTTGTCCATCAGATACGAGCTCACTTGCAACTTCATCAGTACTGAATCAGCATCCAGCTCCATCCTTCTATCTCCAGGCAATATGATCTCTAATCCAAGCTTCACGATGTCCTCTAGCAGATGTCGCTCCTTGGTCAAGAACATCGCCACTGGGTATCGACTAAGTGCATCAGCGACGACATTAGCCTTACCCGGGTGGTATTGCAGGTCGATGTCAAAGTCCTTCATTAGCTCCAGCCATCTTCTTTGCCTCATGTTCAACTCTTTCTGAGTAAAAACATACTTCAGACTTTTGTGATCTATGTATATCTCCACTCTCTCTCCATACAGATAGTGCTTCCATAGCTTCAACACAAAGATAACTGCCGCAAGCTCCAGGTCATGTGTGGGATAATTCTTCTCATGGTTCCGTAATTGCCTAGATGCATAAGCAATCACTTTCCCATTCTGTTGAAGAACGCAACCCAGTCCTTTTCCAGAGGCATCACTATAGATTGAGAAACCACCAGTTCCTGCAGGTAGCGCAAGGATTGGTGCAGTGGTCAGCCTCTTCTTCAGCTCCTCGAATGTAGCCTGGCAATCTTCCGTCCAGATGAACTCTTTATTTTTCCGAGTCAGCTTCGTCATCGGCTCGGCAATTCTAGCAAAGTCCTTCACGAACTTCCGGTAGTATTCCGTCAAACCCAAGAAACTCCTGATTTCAGCAATTGAGCTTGGGGTAGACCACTTCTCCACAGCAGCTATCTTCTTAGGATCCACCGAAATTCCTTCTCCTGTGACAACATGGCCAAGAAAATCCACCTTGTCTAGAAAGAATTCACATTTGGATAGCTTACCATATAACTTATCTTTCCTCAAAGTTCCCAAAACTTTCCTGAGATGCTCCTCATGCTCCTCTTCCGTCTTCGAATAGATCAAAATGTCATCAATGAAGACAACAACAAATTGATCTAAGTATTCATAGAAAACCTTGTTCATAAGGTTCATGAATACAGCCGGAGCATTTGTCAGTCCAAACGGCATGACCAAGAATTCAAACTGCCCATACTTGGTGTTGAATGCCGTTTTAGGAATATCTTCCTTCCTGACCTTGATCTGATGGTAGCCAGATCTGAGATCAATCTTCGAGAACACCTTGTCTCCACTGAGTTGGTCAAACAGGTCATCGATCCGGGGCAAAGGGTACTTGTTCTTGATTATGATATTGTTCAATGCCCGGTAGTCGATGCACATCCTCACTGTTCTGTCCTTCTTGGGCACAAACAAGACAGGTGCTCCCCAGGGTGAAGCTCCGTCTCGAATGAATCCCAGAGCCTTCAGTTCATTGATCTGATCTTTCATCTCCTTGGCCTCCTTCGGGTTGACTCTGTAGCATCCTTTAGAAATAGGGAAAGAGCCGGGAACTAGGTCAATGGTGAACTCTATGTCTCGGTCTGGGGGTAATCCGGGAAGACTATCAGGGAAAACATCCAAAAATTTCGCTATAATAGGGTGCGGAGGTCCGGACTCTTCAGTGATAGAGGTATAGGTAACACATTCCATTTTCTCCGGAGTTCGAGAGATTTCAAACTCCGGTTCTCCAGGTGGGCTGAAGACTACACATCCTCGATGACAGTCTATCAGCGCATGCTGCTTACTTAACCAGTCCATCCCTAGGACTACATCATAGTTAGGTAAGGGCATGACAAGCAATGGTGCTATAAAGTTATGGCCAGCTATGGTGATAGGGGATTCACAGATCTCAGTAATAGGTAGGGGTCCTCCTCCAGTCATAACTCTACAGATCTTCTTGCTAAAGCCAGTAACTATATGGTGTGCAGATATGAATTTGGTGGCTATGAAACTATGTGATGCTCCCGAATCAAATAATGCTAAGGCAGGGTAGGAATGCACATAGATAGAACCTGATATGACATCCGCTACAGGTTCCTGAGCTGGCTCTGGTTCCACTGCTGTCAGGGCAAAAGCTCGCCCCGTCTTCTGTTGATGTTGCCCAAACTGTTGTTGCTGAGTAGGCAGAGGTCCTTTCTGCGGAGTTGCTCCAGTCCGGTTAGTCGACAAAGGGCAGTCCCTCACTTGATGGGTGGAAGACCCACAGACTAGGCAGTGCCCTAGTCTCTTCCTGCAGATGTTTGCCAGATGTCCCGGCCTCTTGTAAAAATCGCAGACGGGGATCTGCCTCTGAGGCGCCTTGTCATTGTTCCTCGCCTGCTGGTAGGGAGGACGGTTGTTGTTGTTGCTGTTGTTATTGTTGTTGTTGGGCTTCTTCTGATATCCCTGGAAGTTGTTAGTTCCAGGATAATCTCTCTTCGAGCGGGCAGGTTGGCTCTTCTCTATGTCTTGAGCTCGCTCCAGGATCTTTTCATAAGTCTTAGCACCGTCTGAGATCACATGGGTACGGATCTCTTCTCTTAGTCCATATCTGAACCTTTCAGCACGATCGTCAGGATCAGCCACCAGGTTCTTGGCAAATCGGCTGAGCTGGCCAAATTTAGCAGCATACTCTCCCACAGTCATGTTGCCCTGCTTCAGGTTCTGGAATTGTCGCTCCATCTCCCGCAACTCCGAAGTTGGGAAGAACTTCCTCTGGAATAACCTCTTGAAGGTGTCCCAGTCAACCTGTCTATCCTGGAGTCGGGGTTCATTCCGATACCAAGTGCTTGCTACATTTTGCAGTTGGAGTCCCACTGCTTCAGCCTTGAGATCTTCTGGAAGCCGAGCAACGCTTAGAAGACGCTCCATATTATCGAGCCATTCATCAGCATAGACAATTCCCTCGGTTCCTTTGAAGGGTCGAGGGTTCTGCTTCTTGAAACTCTCAATATCGCCCACCTTGGCAGGCCTTGGTTCCTGATGAGCTGCTTCTCCTCTTTCCAATGCAGCCATTGCCACGCTATGGGCATTCTCCATGCCTTCTCTCATAATGGCCGTCTGCTCGCGATGAGCTTCAGCTTGAGTTCTCTGGGCTTCTAGCACTCCTCTTAGCAGACCTATGAGGTCAGTGGGGTCCACAGGCACCGGTGGGGCAGCTGGAGTGGGCGAAACCACAGGAGGTTGCATCTCCGTCTGGGAAGATAATGGGTCCACCGTTGAAGCAGCAAACAACCCACGAGGCGCATTCAACGGATGGGGTGTAAAACCCGGACTTGGTTGAGGCAGTGGGGTTTGATCAGGTGTTGACATCCCATCGCCAGCAGGGTTGGTATTGTCAGTGGCCATTCTCTGGAAGGTTTAGGATATAAACATAAGCAAGGTAGCCTACCCGTCTATAATCAAGCAAAAATATTTAACATATATATATCGGTCCTATGTTGTGGCAATTTGATGTTCTAGTGTTCTAACTGTTTAGGTTTTCCTAAGTTGTTGATTGATCGACCTGCATGGGCCACCACTAAAAACATGTCACGACCCGGTCCCCAAATACATGGGTCGAATCGGATCATGCCCAGCCTGCACCGTTGATGAGACGGCGGCAGTAAGCTGTAATCCATATGCAAGTGATCAACAACATTTGAAACTAAATTTGCCGCAACATTTATTTAAACGATAATTTTAAAACTTGTTCTGTTACAAGGATTCATATACTTGAACAACAAAGAAACAACTAAACTCTTAAACTAAAGTAGCATCTATGGAGACGCCACAACATCATCATCAGCTGGAAGTACCGCCGGGTACAAATCAGGATCATAGTAGCTATTGATCAGCATCTCCAGGTCATCAGCAGAACCTACGGTTATCCAGTCAGGAAAGGAGCAAAGTACAATTCATGTAAATTTTAACAATTAAAATGACAATTAATATTATGCACTTTTAAACAGTTTGAAGATGAAACAGTTTTTGAAATACAGTACAGTGATATGAATAGGTAATGAATATGACCGGATTGGGTTACAGTAGTATCCTAGCGATACGGTATGGCTTGTCCCCGTGTGAAGAGGGGAAAGCTAATACAGTCAGTTATTCTAATTTTGGATTTGGTCATATCCACTACTCTACTCCCCCAGTCCCCAACAGTACGGTCAGTACTCTCGAAAGAGTTCGTATATAACAGTGGTTTAAACTTGCAATGAAATGATTGTTAAAATAATCGTAAATCCACATAAATGTACTTGCCTTAAACTTCTCAAATTGGACGAGATTGATACTTCGGGATTTGAACAGTCACACTCTTATTTGAAGTCCTACATTCCGGAAATTTTGTCTCAGAAACCACAACTCTAGAATTATCTAGTTACAATCTCTAGATTTTGTCTCCTAGTCAATTTTTTTAGTCTTGTATTAATCAACACAATCAAAAACACGATTTTCTAGTGCGTTACCATTTTAGGAAATCCAAATTTATATTTTATTTCGGAAAACTTGTTTTTATCAATTTATTGGGAAAAATTTGTATTTTATAATTATAAATATTTTTCTTTTCTTTAAATGAGAAAATTGTGAATTTCTAACTAATAATTTATACTAATATTAATTTATCCTACGCATTCACAAACTCATAAAATCCACAGCTGATTCCCACTTATTACAAATTTACAAAAATAGATAAATGGGCTTATGCCCTTACATTTCCATGAACTAAAATAAGAGAAAGAAATTGTTAGTCTTGTAATTTACCTACAAAACAACTAATAATTCTAATTTAAAAAAATAAAATAGCATGAGTCTCAGAACTGGTCCAATCTTCACTTACAGCTACTCTGCCTCAACGTCCGGACAGACCGGTGCGTTTGCATTTCACTGGGGCCCATTGACCGATAAGGTCATCGCCCAAAAATAATATCATTTCCGAAAATCATTTTAAAATCATATAATCAAATTTTATAGAAATTTCGGCAGCATCCCCTCTATTGTCGGGATAACCCAAAACTGGGAAACGTGCCAATTTTTCCTGCAAATAATCCCAAACCAGGGAAACCCAATTTTTAAACAGAAAATAATATCCAAAAACCCGAAAAATCATATCCACAGCCTAAAATATCAAACCAGAACTTCTTCCGAAATGAACTTCGGAAAACAAAAGTTTCTAACTTTACTACCAAAAATCTCAGGATCTATCCAACAAGTTTCCGAAAATTCCGAAATCAGAAGGATCAACAAAGCAACCCAATAGCATACATTTTTTCGAAGAAACTTCGGAAAAATAGTAACGTAATTGAAACATAACCAACAATCCGAATTCCCGAAGGAATCGGTGGACCAGTTTTCATCACAGACCAAAATAGAGAACTTTGGGACTATCCAGAAGTTACCAAAATCGAAGGAATCCGAAGTGATGCCTCGGACTCGAAATACGCCTCGCCGGAATACGGCTGCGTAAACTCCGCGAATCCACAGAAACGAAACCGGAACTCGAAAACAATACGTCACTGCTCGGAAACGGAACACTGACAGAGTGCACGGGCCACGCCTAGGAATGGATCCGACGAAAATAGCGCCGGAAAACCCTCGGGTCGGGGCAGCGCCTAAATTTGTGGGGATCGGCAACGAGAAGGCTGGACAGCCGCGCAAGGGCGCGCTGTCGATTCGCCGGAGGGGCGCGAAGGGGGACCGGCGGCGCTGGAGGCGCGGGTCCGGTGGCGGGGAAAGCCGCGCGGGGTGGCTCCGGGAATTCGGGAGGCGGGCGGCTGCTGTGGGGCTAGTCGCCGGACAGGACACGGCCTGGGGAAGGTGGCGCCGGGGACGGGGTTCGCCGAAAAAGCTCGGGTTCGCCGGAAATTCGGCTAGGGCACGGTTTTAGGGGTTTGGAAAGGGAAAGTGGTGATGTGAATGATGGAAAGAGGGGGTTTATATAGGATGGAGAGTAACCATGGAGAGGAAACCAACGGCCATGGTCGTTTCGGAAGGGGAACGGAGAAGACTCGGGAAGTTACGGGAAGAGGAAGAGAAAAAAACCTCATCCGTTCACCAATGGTGGTCGGTTTAGAGAATGAAGAGTTTCCTCTTCATAATATGCTGAATGAAGTTTGTTTGGCTTAACAAAGCTTTACTAAAAAGAAAACTTATTGAGAATGGTGTTATAGCTCATGGATTTGTTTGGTCAGATAATTTGGGCTTTAGGAATAAATTTAAGAATAATGGGCTTAGAAAAATTTTGGCTTTGGGTTTCAAATACTTGGGCTAAACAATTATGGTGGGCTAAAGAAAATATTAGAAAAACTATAAGTAATTTTCTTTTTAGAAAAAATTCTAACTAAACATTACCAAAAATTTATTATTTTTCTTTTAGTTTCAAATTGGGTTCGTGTCTGGGCCTGGCAAATCAAAATTCCAAGTTTCAATTGAAAAGAATTTTACACTTTAACTCATTAAATAATAATAATATTAATATTAATTTAACAACACATAATTTAAATGATAAATAAATAAAAAATTAATTACTAGAAAATTGCGGGTTTCACAAATTCAGTTCTTAGAGCAAAATACTAAAATCTAAACCTCAACCTAGTGTTCTATTCAGGAATACAAATTGGTTTAATGCACTATTTGCAAGGAGACACTATGTAGTACCAATCCTTAATTAACCCAACTAAAATTGGAGAGATGTCCCAATCTCAGGTTCATTTATCAATATTAAACCTAGATCAATGATACAAGCTCTGTCCAAAATGGACGGATACTAGCCTAAGACTGAATTGTCTTCCTAACTGCTAATTCATAAGTTGCACCTTCCTCCTAGATAACCCTAGATTTCCTTTACAGGTTATACTGATTTCAAAGAAGCAATTAACAGTGATCGTGAATGCAGCCATACTCAAACACTGGTACAGTCACTTGGTCATTACATCTAATGTCTTCAACTTGAAGGTTTACGAATGAAAGGAAATATAAGATAAGGCTTAGCTTAATTGCCAGGTTTTGGGACACACATAAATAATCTAGAGAGATATGTTGATATATGGCCAACCCCTTACACTGAGACCATCAAGTCATTTGTTATTATTCTGAAAAGAAAATACCATTCTCCTAATCATCCCTAGCAGCAGTTAGAATTTGGAAAACAATGACCAAAACATTATATAGCTTGAACAGGTCATTTAGTTTAAAATATGATACTGGGAACACTAAGTCCCAATGTCGAGACTGGTTTCAAACAATCACAGGATTCCTGATCTCAATCTACTCCCTGAGTTACTCGATTTCACAAAAACAAATGGTCAATCCTATTTCACAGTTCCTCTTTGCTATCACATAATCATGGATCAAAATGTACTATTTAGAATAAATAATTCAGTTGATGATACCATCATGAGTCTCACTTCATTCAATTCAACTACTCAGTTCTGAAAATGGATAATAACTAAAAGATTCAATTTAACTCTATTAAATCTCCAATCTGATCTACTCCACCCACAGATTACTGGAGATCTAGAGATCTGAACTTTTACTCATAATAATAGTACTAAACTTGATTTATAATCATCCCTTAATAATGAAATGACAAAATTACTTAATAGTTTAGTTTTTACCTGATCGAGATGGGTCAAGAACAACTTGGCTGATGGTTCAATAGATCCAGATGATCAACCTTCAAAAACTCTAATCGAAACAACAAGAGGAATGATATCACAACTCATTCTTACATCTCGAGTAACCCAAAACCAACAACACAGGGACTGAATACTCACTGTGGTGTTCAACTAGAGATTCCCAAGCATTTCGGTGTCATAAAAGTTTTAAGGAGCTTTGATTTAAAAGGAAATAAAATCTGACACAGAACATTTGTTCGATCAATCACCAAATCAAAAGAAAATAGAGCTGTTCCTATGATAGTCAATCTTACCTCTCAAATAATGAAGATCATGCCAGAAGAGATCAGGACACGAGATGACTAGATCAGGACACAAGAAGTTTCTAAAACGGATTTGAAGTGTTCGAAATCAATTAGATTAGTCTACTGAATCGTAAAAAGCAAAGGGGAAAATGGAAGATCAATACCAGCACTTGAAAACTGCTGAGGCTCCTTCAATGCCATGGCTGCTCTTCTAGGTTGGATTGGGGAAGAAGAAATGGGTCCTCTCTAGAGTTTCTTGTAGTGTGAAGAAAGAAAAAGGGTCTGTGGCTCCTTAAATAGGCAGTTGCGAGAGAGAGTGGAGGGAAAATGAGGTGGAGGCTACTGGCACATGGTTGCTGTCAGAAACGGTTAGGGAGAGAATGGAGCTCGTCTGAGAATTTGAATTCTCAACTAAAACGAGAATGACTGGTATTGCAATCACAGTAGCCATCCAAAGGAGAAGGAGGGCCATGAAGTAGGTTCCAGGAAAAATAGCCCACGCTCAATTGCTAAGTAGGAGAGGAAAACTCACTCTTCACTTAATCAGGATTTAATTGATAGGATTGGGCTTCCTGTACTGGCCCAACACTAAGGTAGGTTTACAAGACAAGAAGCCCATAGCTAAATTGACTAAACCTATTTATAACTAAAAAGAAAAATTCCCAATTATCAATAAAAGAAATCTAAAAAAATATTTGAAAAAAAACCCAATATTTGGAAAGGTGGAGTTACACTTGATATAGAAGCATTAATTTGAAGCTTAGACAAGACTGACCTATATTTTTTTTGTTTATCTCAGACAAGACTGCCCAAATATTATCTTTTATGATAGAGTCCCTTATCAGCATGTTTGTATTAGCTGAAGGTGCTTTTATTTTGTAGCTTCAAGATCTAGGAAGCACCTTTATTGAATTATGGAACCTTATGGATACATTGATGGATGAGCAAAGTAGATTTGTTCATGTAACCAGCTTGGTCTCGGTACGTGTTAATGAGGTATAATGTCAAGGACGCCTTTCACAAGATGTCATTAAGCAGGTTCTCATCTTTTTCTCCTCTTAGATTATAATGATAAAAAATATAATATTAATATCATTATTTCTAGCAATAATACTACATAATAATGTTATTCTTTGCCTCCTTTCTCTTGGATAAAATTGAAGTTGGGAGATTAAATATCCCGAAAGCCTGCAAGATGAGAGAGCTTGTATTGAAGAAACATAATGAACTTAAGGAAATATATGAGGAAACATAATGAACTTGTATTGAAGAAACATAATGCCTTATAGATACATTTTTGCTAATTGATGCTTGCAGTCCCTTGTTCAGTCATGTTGTTCTCATATATTGTCATCTACAGGTTCCGCCAGTTCTAATTGAGAATATGATTCTCTGTTATGTAAAGTCCAAGGCAGATTGGTGGACTAATGTTGCTCACTACAACCATGAGCGTATTAGAAGGGATGCAACAGTTGACAAGACAGTATGTCTTAAGAATCTAGGACAACTGACTCGTCTATGGTTGAAGGCTGAGCAGGTTAATATATTTTTTTATTCAATGAATTGTAGTTTTATACTCCAAATGGATACTGCATGGTATATACTTAGAAGTTTCTAATCTTTTTAACAACTTCGTCTGATTAAGATCTATTATTAATTTGATATTTTTAAACTCCAATAAGTTCCAATCCTTGTCAATAATATATTTTTTGGTTTCCAATAACTTCGTCTGATTAAGATCTAAGAATATAGTTTTGATATATTATATACATCCTAGACTTCTTCTCTTTAATTCTCCCGAGAAACACACACACACACACAAACACAAATATGTGACTGAACTTAATCCTAAATAAGTAAAGCTATCGGACACTTTGACCTCAGATTGTTAAAATCAGAACCAATCATTCATGAATCAGCATGGAGTCTAGTTAACTAACTTATGGAATGGAATTACAACCCCACATTGAAAAGTTAGCACTGATTTTTAATTCACCTGTCCATCTTTATGTGCAAATAGCCAGACCTATAATACTGTAAAAATTAAACTTGAAATGTTCCACTTGTCTGTTAAATGACGTAAACTTTAGCATTTGAGCTGTTGTATCCAAATATTATAGAGAAATGTCTAAAAGAATAAACTCTGCTAGAATTTTTACTCTTATATATATATATATATATATATATATATATATATATATATATATATATATAGGTCTTCGTCAAGTAATTTTTTACTTTGTAGTTCATATAAATAAGTAAAACTTTTTTGAGTGAAACGTGATCTCTAAGTCTGAGCTCGCTGTGTCTAAAAAGAAAGAATAAATAAGTGAAACTTTTTTGAGCTGTTGTGTTTCTATTATATATATATATATATATATATATATATATATATATATATATATATATATATATATATATATATATATAGAGAGAGAGAGAGAGAGAGAGAGAGAGGTCTGTGTTCCAGATTGTTGTTTTTTGAGCTGTTGTTTTTTAGCTGTTGTTGTTAACTAGTACCAGATTGATAGAGATATTATGTAATATTATTTTGTTATTACGCTTTCTTTTCTGGTGGTTTGTGTACAATTACCAGGTTGCTAATATATTGGCATATCTTAATTTTATTTGCAGGTCCTTCAAAAGCATTCTGGATATACTTAAATGATAGGCGACGATCTTGTGAAAAATTTTGCGTTAATTTTTTGGGTTCATGTTGGATATACTGAAATGGGTTCATTTTGTAACTGATGGAGACAATGGCTTCATTTTGTAACTGATGGTGTGTGTGATGTATTGTGTTTTGGATTTCTTTTGGAAATGTTTGTACATGATGCTTAATGTTAAGCGTTTTTGTTGTTTATCAATTGAACATTATAGTTATATATGGATTTTGTTGTCTTCTACTTAATGGTAAAGAATGCTTGATGTTGTTAATTTTTTTGTATGGGAGCTCCGACACATGGATATACATCTGAGGACAAGCTTAAGCTTGACAACGGCCATGACCATATGAATTATGTTATATGTGTATTTAAATTGTATATTTTATAGCTAAAAAATGCAAACAATAATTTTATAAGTATTACTTTTGGGACGGTTATGTAATTGTCCTAGATATAAAGACATCCTTTTGTGTCCAGTGAAATTTTTTTAGGACGGATGTTATTTGTCACAAACTATTTTATTTTAGGACAGTTTAGTAAACCGTCATAAACAATTAATAATTCAAACTCTTTTGGTACGTTTAGATTTTTCGACCCTAAAACCAAGTTAGGACGGTATTTTTCGTCCTAAAACTTTTTGCCACGCCACCCTAATAGCACTGTCACATACCGTCCTAAAATTCGTCCCAAATTATGATTTAGGACTGATTTGGGCCTTTTTAAGACGGATTTGTTGGTGTCCCAGAAAGACACTTTTTTGTAGTGAGCTTGGAAGACTTGGGGGCCATTATCGTACCGACGGTCGGAGAAGGAAGACTAAGAAAGAAAATTAGGGCCAAAGACGAAAGAGAGAGAGTAAAGAAGTCTCTCCGACTGATCACGTTCATATTTATAGGCAAAAGAGAGGCGCCTCGATCCACGTACAGTAACCGACCCTTCGATTTTTGAGACGAGCCGACTAAAATAAAGGCCAAACTCTTGGGATCCTGTCCCAAAAAGCGGCCTTAAAACTGACGGCAAATCAACAACAATTAATGTAAAAGATCTGCACATGTGACAGGATGACGTGGCAAGGAGCTCATGCAACCAGACAGCCCATGTGGCCAAAGAGTCCATGCGGCTGGTTGGACAATGCGGCTGAGGAGGCCATGTGGCTGGGACATCCATGCGGCCAGGACATCATATGCGGCCAGAAGAGTTTATACATAGCCATGCTTCTTATTCAAAGTATTTCAATTTTGCAAATTGAAAACTTTGAAGGGGGTCTTGTAGAAGCATAAAAAAGAATAAAGAAAGATCTATGCGGCCAAGGATCCCCATACAGCTCAGAGAGCTCATGCGGCTCAGGGATCCATGCGGCTCAAGCGTCTATGCGGCTCGAAAAGTTTCATACGGCCCATAGAGGAGCCACGTGGCCCTCAACGGCTCTTCCCTTTGTCTTCTACTGCATTTAATGCCTTGACGGCTGACAGCTCTGACCAATGACAGCTCTGACATAAAGATACAATAATGACTCTGTCATAATGGCAGACTCCTAGGGAAACGAAGAAAATCTCTGACACAATCCATCAAACCCCAAAGACCTTTATGCGGCCTTGACACATGGACAATCGCATAAAGCTCAGACAGAGGCCACCCCATGCGGCTCAGGCAGAGGCTACCAATGCGGCTCACGAGGACTATCTTCATGCGGCTCACTGAGAAGCCACCCATCATGCGGTTGCTTACGCTCATGCGGCTCAGATCATCTCCATGCGGTTCAAATGTTCAGAGGCCACTCCCAAGTAGCCTTGACACATGGCCAGCCTTATGCGGCTCAGTGGTGAGCAATCCTCAAGCAGCTCAGATTTTCTAAGTGGCTCGCGGTTTTGCCAGCGTCCCTACAGCTAGCAGCCTAATAATAGTGAGAAACGTGGCAAGATTCATCAACAAATCCTAACAACCAGGTTTAGTGCCATCCTCATAATTACTGGGATCAAATCAGATCATTTGAAATCAATTAAATTGAACACGTGGCAGGAGATCCGAGCTTGGCATAACAAATCATGAGGATTTATGGCAATCATCATTAATTGCCTACAGAGATTTGATGCAATCACATTAATTGCTCAAATCTATTATGAGCAGCCCAGATTCATTGATCCTTAACCGCCGACTTTTGAGAATAGGCAATCATTGCAAACCCTAATGATGCCCTCCACTCTTATAAATAGCAAGGTGCTATTCCCTTGCAAAGCAGCAGGGAGAGAGAAAGAGCATACCCCCCCCCGGATCCAGAGAGTCAGAGAGAAAATATACAGAGATTGAAAGGAGAGCATTTCTTCATCAACGCCACGCAGTTCTTCTACAGAGCCAAGGCTGCACCCGATCGTCCAAGGAGTAAGGCAGAGCTCCTGTCGTTTTTTTGAGCCTCTATCGTCACCCCCCCAGAATCTAAAATAAACAATTGTACTTAGATTGCTGTACCTAGATTTTCGTCCCTAGGCTTTCTTTGTACAAGCGAGTTTGTATTGTGAGTCTAATTTCAGTCCTCCTACATAAATTGTTCTGTACTTTTACAATCAATGACAAATAATTCCTGGTTACCGTGTGTCACGTCCATATTACCTCTGATACCGATAGTCTCTCGACTTAACACATGTACCCAACCCGGGATAAAATTACGGTGTTAAGGCCACAAAACCTATCACGTCTATATTACCTCTGTTGGATTTTGTCTCAAAATATATTACCCGCACCACCAGTGTGCAGAAGAGTAATACACCAAAACTTATTCCTGATTATCGTGTGTCACGTCCATATTAACTCTGATACCGATAGTCTCTCGACTTAACACATGTACCCAACCCAGGATAAAATCATGATGTTAAGGCCACAAAACCTATCGCGTCATATTACCTCTGTTGGGTTTTGTCTCAAAATATATTACTCGCACCACCAGTGTGCAGAAGAGTAATAGGTCCACCAAAAATATTCTTGATTATCGTGTGTCACGTACATATTACCTCTGATATCGATAGTCTCTTGACTTAACACCTGTACCCAACCCAGGATAAAATCAGGGTGTTAAGACCACAGTACCTATCACGTCCATATTACCTCTGTTAGGTTTTGTTTCAAATATATTACCCGCACTATCAGTGCGCAAAAGGGTAATAGGTCAACAAAATTGTTTCAAATCTATTACCGATACTACCGGTGCACAAAAGGGTAATAGGTCCACAAATATTATTCAAATCTATTGCTCATATTTTCATATACATATAAGGGCAATAGGTCCACAAAATGTCCCCCAATGGGACGTCCTTTATCAATCACAAATGCTGCATTAGACCCTCTAGTACAAGCACCACAGATACCACAAACAAAGAATGAAGTGAATGTATTCTTTTTTAAAAAATTAGTTACATTCATAGGACTACATCTCCAGTAGCAAAAAGAAAAAAGGGACATCTACTACTCATCAGCAACACATAGTTTGGTCAGTTTGGCAGCACCACACCTTCGTTAAAAAGCAGTTTCGTAGCCCTCGAAAGGAGTCATGTTTTACTGCTGAGAAGCAAACAAGGCTGTTGAACCTTCGAGAAGCTACACGGAGGAGGGAAAATATAGCATGCTAAAAGCATCTACATACGCTGACTTTCTCTCCTCCGTATTGCGGACGTCCTAGGCCCGTTCCTCCAAAAGGCCATACCTTCAAAACAATATCCCTAATGTTGCTTTTGCCTACTTGAAGAGCCGTAAAAACAGAACTTTTACGACGACGCCCAAGCACCGTCCGACTCTCCAATGTATAAAGGTTCTTCCTACCATCTGAGGAAAACCCTTCCGAAGCACGGAGAGTTCTGAGTTATATGATGTGTATGTCAAATGTTGCATATTCACCATATCCAAAAATGTCGATATCGGTCCTGGAAAAATTTGCTAGCCAGATCCCTATGAAATATAAAAAAAGGAAGAGGTTAGCAGTCAAAAGAAAATAAAGTAAATGGGTTTATGCGGCCCAGCCACAAAAGAACACATGTGGCCCAGATCTGGGGAGAGCTCATGCGGCTCAATTCGTGTGGAATCTATACGGCCCAGATATAGATGGGGTTCAAGCCGCATATGCTCTAATACTTATGCGGCTCGGTCCATACGGCCCAGTCACACAGAGTACAAGTGGCACATCCCCATGATGGCCAACTGTACACTAAAGGCATTGAAACCATAGCACAGCGGCAAAATGTGGTCAGGCCCGTGCATAAAGCATGCGACGTGGCCATTTGAGTTCAAAACGCTCGTTCGTCCGCCATCTTTACCATGGATAGAAGGCTGTACATCGAGATGAAGCAAAAATAGGCCCACAGCTATCGACGGTGTGGCAAGCCCCTTTTCTTTGTTAGCAGCGCCGGTCAACTTGGAAGCTTTGGGGCCATGGCTGATCGGGAGCGAAAAGAATGATGGAAGAGAAGACGCCGAAAAGAGAAGAGCACAAAAGAAAGCAATAGGAGTTCTCTCGTTGCTGCATGGCTCATATATTTATAGGCTACCAAGAAGTGGAAACGAGGGCCATCATTATCTCTTGGCCCTCGTGATTCTATCCTTTATAACCGTCATAGTAACCGAAAAGATGACACCAAATCCAAAATCGAATATGAGCACTAAATGCAGCAGTGACAGCTGGACAAAGTCTCTCTGTGGCTCGAAATTTCCCTACAGATCGAGATCTCCCTGCGGCTCGAAGCTTTCCTGCGGCTTAAAGTTTTATGCATGATTCTATGTTTCTTATTCAAAGTATTCCAAATTTATAATTTAAAAACTTTGAGGGTGTCTTGTAAAAGCAAGGAAAAGAGGGAGTTTATGCGGATCATCACTCCATACGGCCAAGAGAAATCAAGCCGCAGAGGGAAGACACTCGAAGATCTCCTGCGGCCAAGGAAAACTAAGCCGCAGAAGGAGTGCTCCTGGAGACCCCATGCAGCAAACAAAACTCGAGCCGCAGAAGTAAGGCTCTCGAAGACTTCCTGCGGCTAAGCGGATTCGAGCTGCAGAGGAAAGGCTCCCGAAGAGCCCATGCGGCCAAGAAAAAACCAAGCCGCAGAAGCAAGGCTTTCGAGGATCCCATGCGGCTAAGTAGAACCAAGCCGCAGAAGTAAGGCTCTCGAAGATCCCATGCAGCCAAGCGGAGCCGAACCGCAGAAGAAAGATTTCTAAGGCCACTATGCGGCCAAGACGGTTCAGACTCTACTTTGTAGGGGGGACACGTGGCAATTTGACCAAGTCATAACTACCCAAATTTACAACAAAGAAATCTCAACAACCCCACTAGCTGGCAGCCCAAGATCGAGTTTTTGTGTGCTGCTACAGACACGTGGCCATCTGGCCCTGTATGTAGCCCAAAATCTGCTTTATATAGGAATTACAATAAATAGCAGAGTACCATACCCATGCTAAAGGTGGGCAATCAAATGCTGGCAAATTTCTTCAAGAGCAAAGACTGTGTCTGATAGTCCAAGGAGTAAGGCAGAGTTGTTACACTTTTTCGAGCCTCCATCGTCACCCCCAAGAATCAAAAACTAAATAATTATGCTTAGATTGTTTCCTACGATTTCTTTCTAGACTTTATTTTGTACAAGCAAGTTTGCAATCAAATTCAGTGTCTCTATAATACTTGTCTTTGATATTTAATGGCAAACACAGGCTTAACAGCGGCGGTCCTCGAATTCTCACGATGGCGGAGCTCCGATCGGTGGCGATCTAAACACTACAATGCTTCGATGTCATGGCGGCATCTTCAAACTCGGCGAGCAGAGATTCGGGAAAGCGATGGCAGGTATCTCTGATGGCTCGGGTTTCGAGCTGACTCCATGCAACTCGAAAGGGCAGCGCGCTACACGAGGAGGCACGGTCGTCTCCAGCTAGCTCTGTAAACTTCGAGACGGCTCGAAAAGGCAGCGTTCCCCGACGCTGTGGTTGCTCGTGCTTAACTTCGTGCTTGGCGAGGCTCTTAACAGCGAGTCGAGGTGGCGCGATCTTCAAGACATGCATGGGGATCGAGGATGCAGTCATCGATTGTAGAGGTGACACAGTCTGTGGTGGAACAGATCCGACGGTGTCTGCTATCGTAGTGGCTCCCATGGTGGAGACGATGAGACTACGAACTCCGACAATATTCCCGGTGGCGAGCAGTGGATGGCCGACGAACTTGCGGTGGTTGGCGGTGGTAACGTTGCCGGAATAGTGAATAGAACTGTGGACTTGGAGACTTTGTACTGACAGTGTCAGTGATAGGACTTGTCATAACAATAAATGATTTCAAATTTATAATAAAATAACTGGGTGTTCCCCAAGCCAAGGATAATGGCACAGAAGTAATTAATGACATATCTGGGGTCAAGGAGCTAAATTTGTAACTGAATTTATAACAAACTAACTAATTTCTAACTGATTAGTTAGCTGACCAATTAATTGTTATTTGACTACAGAATATTTATAACTAATTAATAACTAAGCTCAATAATATATTAAAGAATAATATGTACTAACCTCTTTAGTTAGTACAAACCCAATCCATTAAGCCACTTAAATCAAGTAACAGTATTAACTAAAATAAATCAAAATTTTGTTAATAAATAACCACTAATACCTAAATCAAAATTAATGAACTTCCAAATCTATCAGCCACCTAACATTTCCTAGCAATTAAAAACAATAAAATATAGCTTCAAGTCTCTTAACAAAATTTAAGATTAATCACCAGGACCATTTGTTAACAAAAATTAATAATAATATTTAAAGATTTATAAAACATAATTTCAAGAATTAGCACTCTTAGTAATAATTTGGAATTAGACACTATTAACTAAAATTAGTAAAACTAGGTTTTTCTATATGAACAATTTTATACTTTAAAAATAAAATTTCAAAAAATTCCTTAAATTACACCAAATTAGGTTTAGGGAGTTACAATTTCAAATGCACAAGTAGGCTTGATAATAAAAGAGACAAAACCACATAGCTAAGGGACAAATTCCGACGGATTGAATTGAGTTAGAATATGGAAAGGTCCCACGGTTGGCTTAGAAGTATTGCACGTCGTGCTTTCAAAATGACACTCGGTCCTTCGTTATGTGGCTTGGGAGAAGAAAAGTTGGTTTAAGTTGCCACAAAGCTATGAACTTAGCCTAAGTCATAGGCGTCGCATATATAGCTGTTTGATAAAGCAAGCACGGTCCCATCGTCCAAGGCTTGGCATAGCCTTTCCTCGTCCCACGGGTTAAGTTGTATCGTATGGCTTGTGGCATAAGTCTAGGCATCCAAAGAACTTGGTTGTTCAAGTCGAACGCGTGCACAACACGTTCCCACGGTGCATGGCTTGACATATCCTTTGCTCGTCAAGTTGTTGCACGACCAAGTTAGGCAAAGTTATGCTGGGCTATCAAAGTCATAGCAAGTACTGTCCCATATTTTCTGCGATTGTCAAGTCACATAGTCCCACGATCTTAAGGCTCGTCATATAAAGTATGACTTAGACGATAATGTCGCATAGAACACAAGTCAGTCTAAGGCACGAGCTACGGTCGATTGAAGGATAAGTATGCCACGATCTATGTGACACGAAGGAAACACGTTTGTTCAGGTCTATCTGAAAGGCTATGCAATAGTCGTTCCCCATGTTTCAAAGAATAGAAAAGTTCACGCGACCGTTTGTCGTCGAGATCGGTCTCGTGGCTTGGGAGTCTCATATGAAGGATGAAAATTATGGACTTGGATAAAGAAGTTTAAGGAAGAGAAAGCAAGTTGTATCATCTGTAGGCCTTGTATTTATGTCGAGTCTAGAAGTCATCGTAGGTGTGTGGAAATAGACAACTTGTCGACAAGGTGTAGTCTTCCTCGATATGATCGCCAGGGCCATGGGATTATGTCGTTCCTAGGGAAGCGAGTTGGCTAAAGTATGATACTGGATGAACCGTGTCACGCCCCAAGTCGACAAATCGTTCATCTTCGGTGTTATTTTGCTGAATCGATCATCCTCGCTAAGACGTGATGCCTTCGAGTCTGGAATTGCACTCGTACAAAGCAAGAACGTTACATTAATTTTTATATTAAAACACCAAGTTGAAACTTCACAATTCACATCAAATTGAGATGCAGTATAGGAAGATAGAAATATGCTTTTTCATTCATAGCTTGCAACGAAGTGCAAGTTGTAATTACATTGGATGTCGTTGCGGCTATACTGATTGAAAACAAAAGAAAACATACTCGATAAGCTGCCTGAACTAATACTTGTCGTTCTATACATTCGCCCCTTTATACATAAGCCTTCGATTGAATTGGCTTCAAAATACTTCAGCATAGGAAGAGCTTCAAAATGCCTCTCCGCACTTCAGCTTCAGTTTAGAGCTCCCGCCGCACCTGGAAAATTTGGAGGAGGGAATTAGCACACTTGCTAAGTGGACAAGACGAACCTACTCGTCTAAACTGACTCTGATTGTTAAGGTAGGCATGCTTTATAGTTTTCTTTCTATTTAGAACTAAATGAATTCAGTTCATATCGATAGCCATCTTGAAGTAATAAAGCATACAGTAAAACATAATGATTTATCATATTTCTTTTTACGGCCGTGCTCGTCCCTGCATAAAAATAAAGATAATATAAACTACCTGCATAAGACAATAGGTGAGTATGCTACTATCTTATATGCACGGTCACTGTTGTTACACACCACTTGGGACTATCTCAACGAAATTTTGGCCCGTTCAGTCTAGGTTGCAAGCCTGACTGACGGTACCGTAATGCATCAGTGCCGAAGCACGATTATTCATTCCCCCTAGGTCGATTCGATTCTGATGTCCCAGATACAAATTCGAAAAAAATCAAACTTGTGCACAAACTGTCACTCCCCGTTCCCAGTATACGTATTTTTAATACATGTACTGCTTAAATGTATTTATTTAATATTTATCATGTATTATTTTGTATTTAAATCTCTTTAAATTCATGTTAATTAATTTCCTGCAATTAATTATCTGTATTTTACTTTATGCTTTTATTTCTCTGCTTTAGCTAGACTTGGGTTCGGCTTGGTTTGGTTTAGTTAGTTGGTTCATCATGAACCAAACCTAACACCCCCACCTACCACCACCTTTTCATTTAAAGCCAACCCCCCTTTCTCTCTCTTCATTATTTTTCCTTCACCATCACTCTTCTTCTTCTTTCTCATTACTCTCTCCACCTACAAAACCCATAGGCAAGTACATTTTGCTTCTTCATGAGGACCCATTTTTATGGTTCCATTCTCTTTCCCTTGTGATTCTAAGAGAGTTTAGAACTTGGCATTTTTCGTTTTGAAGTTTTATTTTTAGTAGATCTAGAAATTAGTTATTTTCGGATTTTGGTGGTTTTGATCTATCAAACTTCCTTGTTTCCAAGTTTTGATGGTTCCATGTTGTAGAGAATTTTATTCTACCCAATTTTGACCTTTACAAAGTTGGATTCGGACTTATTTTGACCAAGTTATGGACTTTTGAAGCTTTGGGTTCAAACCATGGAGTTCTTGCTATTTTGGAGAAGACAGTGAGCAGTGTGCGAGCTTTTTAGCTTGTGCCACTGAGTTGCGCGCGCTCTTTAGTACAGCGCAGTCCCCATACGCTGCCCTTTGGCGGCGTATGTCTTGCATACGCTACCTTGATGAGGAGTCGTATGGACTTGTATACGCTGCCTTGAAAAGGAGTCGTATGGAGTCCATACGCTAGCCTGACTTGAGCGTAGGCGAGTCCATTTGCTAGCCTGACTTGAGCGTAGGCGAGTCCATACGCTAGCCTGACTTGAGCGTAGGCGAGTCCATACGCTAGCCTGACTTGAGCGTAGGCGAGTCCATACGCTAGCCTGACTTGAGCGTAGGCGAGTCCATACGCTAGCTTGACCTGAGCGTAGCTTAACTTGAGCGTAGCTTGACCTGAGCGTAGCTTGACCTGAGCGTAGCTTGACCTGAGCGTAGCTTGACCTGAGCGTACGCTGACTTGAGCGTAGCCTGACTTGAGCGTAGGCTGACATGAGCGTAGCCTGCTTACCCTGGATCTTCTATAGCCCTGTATTTTGATATCTTATTAGATATTTAACGTCCATTTTATATCCTTACGCCTTTTTGCATAAACTTGATATAATCATGATATGTTAATATTTCTGTTAAATATAGATTGTTATGTGGGATGTACCATGTGTCGTGAATTGAGTTATAGATACCCTGATTGACTAGAATTAAATCCTGAGAGTTGTAGACTCGACCCCACTGAATATTAGTTGACTTTCATGCCTTGTCACCATTGATAATGATTGTGACCTTGACTAATAATTGATCATGCGTTTCTAGTTGAAACTAAGAGACTGGCTAGTCGTCTTTTTGAATTGAATAAATGAGACACATTCATATTAATTATGAACTATTGGAATCGACTGGCTAATCCTGAATATTGGCATACAGGCACATGCAGGCTTCAATTCATTTATTATTTATTTATCTTTCCAAAGAAGCATGTGTACTTTATGGTCAAGGCATGATTACTCCGTGGTTAGTTTTGATTGTTGCATTACGCTATGTAAGACCTACAACCTGACCGTACTGGTATCATTGTAGAGTTGTGCATATCGTACCCCGTACGAAAGTACTCATTCTGAATGACCATAATCCACGGCATGGTACTTCACTCAACGTAGAGACTATTAAGTTAAATAAAATAATGATTGCATGGAGAGAATGGATTCTCGAGTTCTTACATGGCAGCCCTTTTGGGACTAGTAGTACCCGACAGGCCGGTTGGTCCCCACAGATACCGCAAATCTGTCACACAGACAGGGAGCAGTATCTGGTTATATTATCTATTGAATATTGTATATATATGACGGGCGTCCCGCTGGGACTCGTCTAATTCATGATTGGCACAATTGATTGACTGGGTAAACTAGCCTTGCTTGCGTATAGTAAGAACTGAGAAATCCTCATTGCATAAAACCAAGATAACTTGGGACTCACAATAGCAAGCCGTAGTAGTTGCCTGGCCATTTAAATTAATTTGTTTGTGTACTGTACCTACTCTGTTACTTAACTGAGATGATCAGAACGTCAGGACATGACGGGCCAACTTCTGTCCTTGTTTGGTTGGGAGGTTGGTTCGAAGTGTCGTGATGTTGTGTGAGTCCTAGTAGATAGCAGAGATCTATTATCATATTCTCTTATTACTGGCTTCATTCCTCATATCGTGCTCCCTTGCGGTACTTGCTATTAGAGGTCTAACCTCTCTGGTTTTGCATGGCCAGATTTAGAGCCAGTCCCCGAGGATCCAGCTTACTTCTACCTCCAAGATGGTCAACACTAGAGGAATGATCGCAGGAGGACTCGAGTGGGTTTCTTACTTCCCCGCTCGTTTTGTTATCTACTTTATACTTTGCCGTTTGGCACCGACATGTTAGTCGGATTGTCTTGTACCTACTTTTACATAATTGTAATTAAGTCAGACTGCAGCTGATAACAATTGTGTACACTTTGCTACATCATCTGGCTGTATTTTGTAAAGCCAGATATCAAGAACATTTTGACTGAGCGTTTGGGATGCCTTACTGCTTTATCTCACATGTTCTCTATTTATGTTTCTTATTTGAATGATTGAGACAATAGATGTGAAATGACCATAGTGAGACTTTCATGTAGTATGTACCCCCTCGTCTTGTAGACAGTATTGATCGTATTATACGGTATTCATCTACCCGTAATACGTAGCTGGCTGAGTCATTCCCCCGCTCTCCAGTATTCTGGTTCTGGGGCATGACAAGGTTTTAGTGGTGGCCCATGCAGGCCAGATTTCATACTTGTGGGGTGTTTAATAGGATGTCTTAATCATACATGTTTCCCCTTGATCTCATGATTCGTTACTCTCAACTCTAGCTTGACATTTCAGTATCCTTTGACTTCATTGATCCTTCATGTCCGGTTGTTTGATTGTTCTCTTGTCCCTTCTCTTAGGAGCACTTTGTCCGCATCAGTCAGAGCTGGACAACAGCAGGAGCAACATGGACAACCTGACCCTGTTGGTCAACAACAAGGGCCGGCACTAACTCAGGAGGCTACCCAGGAAGAAGTAATAGTGGAAGTAGCAGCTGGATCGCAGTATCCAGATGTTCCACCACCACCAACAGTTCCACCTACCCCTACAAAAATGGACACACCGGCTCTTCTGGAGATCATGAGAGGAATGATGGCTACTCAGCAACATCAGGTGTTAGCCCAACAGCGCATGCACGCTCAGTTACAAGAGCAGAACGTACTACTCAACCAAGGGTTGTAGACAGCTTTGGAAAGAGGGGCAAGGCCGGATTCTGGAGCATCAACCAGATTTTGCAAGTTCAACCCTCGCCGTTTTGAAGGAACGGAGGATGCCATCTCAGTAGATGCATGGCTTAAGGATATTGAGGCTATTTTGACGACGGCTAAGGTACCGGCAGAAGAACGTGTGGATCAGGTGAAGTTGTTACTTCAGGATCTCGCACGTGATTGGTGGGAATCAGAGGAAGTAGGTATCAGACGTCCCATTGCTTGGGACGATTTCACAGCAAGATTCAAGACAAAGTACTATGGAGTTGTGGCACAGTTTGAGCTACAACAGAAATTTATCAACCTCAAACAGGCCGGCAAGACGGTAGATGCTTATGCAGCGGAGTTCTGCAGATTGAGTAGGTTTGCCCCAGAGATGTTACGGAATGCTAGAGGGCTATGAGGTTCCAGCAAGGGTTTCATCTTGAGCTCTTGTAATTAATAGAGGGGTACAATTACCAGACTTTTAATGAGATATTGACGGCAACCCGGAGGCATGAGATCACCATTAAGAGGATCACAGTAAGGACTGGAGGTCAGAAGAGATCTCACAGTCAGATTGAAGGAGGAGGGGGAGCAGCGCCCCGAATAACAGCACCATCCCTTGGCATTCGTATTCACGATGTGGCAATGCGAGGGCCAGCACCACCACCCAGGCAGCAGCAGCAACAGAAGAAGAACCAGCAACCCCTAGCGGGCTGTACTTATTGTGGGAAGATGGGGCACACTAGAGATGTGTGTCGGGCATTAAACGGATTATGTTTGATATGTGGAAATCCAGATCATCGAGTTACCACATGTCCCATAAATTCGAGGTCAGGAGGACCAGGGCAACAGTTTCTTGCTCTGCCAGCACCAGGGGCAGGACAGTATCGAGGACCAGCGATAGCAGTGAGACCATTGGTCCAGCGTCCGTTAATGCCACAGGCTCAGATGTTTCGGCAGCAGGGACCGCCGATACAGCAACACCAGCATAGACCACTCCAGCATCATCAAGGAAGGGGCCATCAGCAGTACCAGGCTAGACCGCAACATGGGAACCAGCAAGGAGGTCGAGGGCAGGCATTCACACTGTCCTTAGAGGAGGCATTAGCATTGGGAGATGTTGTGGCAGGTAACATTCTCGTCACCTTATATCCCACAGTAGCATTGTTTGATTCGGGAGCATCACACTCATTTATATCTGCACAATTTACGACACGGCTAGGAATGGAGTTCGAGGCATTGCCAGGGAGGTTGAATATACTCACTGGCAATGGGCTCGTAGGAGTTAGTAGAGTTATTCTAGCGTGTAGTGTTGTAGTTTGCGGGCATTCCTTACCCGCCCAGTTGATAGAATTTTCTGTTGGAAATTTCGACGTTATCTTAGGCATGGACTGGCTGAAAGACAGTCATACGACAATAGATTGTCGTAGTAGGAGTGTATCTTTTGATATTCCAGGCATGAAGAGGTTCACCTTAGTCAGATCAGAGGCAACTCAGCAAGAGCAGGGAGTAGTAACAGCAATGGAAGAAGTTCAAGTTCTGAAGGTAGTTGAAGAATTTCTAGACGTATTTCTCGAAGAACTTCTAGGTCTACCACCAGTTAGAGATATTGAGTTCCGCATAGAATTGGCACCTGGAACTAAACCAATATCAGATCGGGTTTACAGAATGGCGAATTCGGAGCAGGCCAAGGTGTATCAGCACATAGAGGAATTGAAGGGGAAGAAGTTTATCCAAGCTAGCAAATCACCATGGGCAGCACCAGTGGTACTTATGGGAAAGAAGGATGGATCATCCAGATTATGCATCGATTACAGGAAGCTTAACGCGGCAACAGTAAAGAATAAGTACCCACTACCAAGGATCGACGACTTGTTTGATCAGTTGAACAGGGCTAGAGTTTTCTCCAAGATAGATCTTCGTTCAGGGTACCATCAAGTGAGGGTTCGAAAGGAAGACATTCCCAAGACATCATTCAGGTCGAAGTATGGACATTATGAATTCTTAGTAATGCCGTTTGGTTTGACCAATGCTCCAGCTATATTCATGGATTTGATGAACCGCATCTTTATGCCATATTTAGATCAGTTTGTCGTGGTGTTTCTCGACGACATTCTCGTATATTCTGCTAGTGAAGAGGAGCATGAAGACCACCTCAGAAAAGTGTTGCAGGTTTTGAGAGAAAACCAGTTGTATGCCAAGCTCAGCAAGTGTGAGTTTTGGTCGGATCATATTTTATTTTTGGGTCACATCATATCAGGAGCTGGAGTAGCAGTAGATCCCAAGAAGGTAGAAGCAGTAGAGAGTTGGCCAGTACCCAAGACCGTAGCTGATGTACAGAGTTTCTTGGGATTGGCAAGATATTACAGAAGATTTGTATCAGACTTTGCGAGGCTTTCAGCACCCATGACCCGCTTGACACGAAAGGATGTACCATTCGTCTGGTCGGCAGAATGCCAGGCCTCATTTGAGAATCTGAAGCAGAAGTTGATATCAGCACCTATCCTTACGTTGCCAGTTGGACCCGGAGGTTTTACAGTATATTATGATGCATCATGTAAAGGACTTGGATGTGTCCTTATGCAACATGGGAAGGTGATAGCGTATGCATCTAGACAGCTTCGAGACCACGAGAAGAATTATCCAACTCATGATTTGGAGTTGGCGGCAGTAGTATTCGCTTTGAAGCTATGGAGGCATTATTTATATGGTGACCGAGTTGACATGTACACAGACCACAAAAGTCTGAAGTACATCTTTACTCAGAAGGAGCTGAACATGAGGCAGAGAAGATGGTTAGAGCTGATCAAAGATTATGACGTGGAGCTTCAGTATCATCCAGGCAAGGCTAATGTGGTAGCAGACGCTCTTAGCAGAAGAGGCGGCGCATTTATGTTGACAACGCAGAAGCACATCTTAGAAGACCTTCAGGAGATGGGCATCGAAGTTATACTTCCTAATGATATAGGAATTCTGGCGAGTCTACAAGTTCAATCCGACTTGGTAGGCAGGATCAAGGCAGCCCAGGCACATGACCCAAGGATTCAGAAGCTTAGGGCAGAATATGAGTCAGGACTCAGGAAGGAGATAAGAATTCATGAAGATGGTACACTTAGGTTTGAATCACGTCTATGTGTGCCTAGTAGAGATATCAGACAAGAAGTAATGACAGAAGCTCACAGTTCTCAGTATTCTATACATCCTGGAGGGACCAAGATGTACCAAGATATCAAGCAGCACTTCTGGTGGAACGGGATAAAGAGGAAGATAGCTAGGTTTGTTTCTCGTTGCTTGATATGTCAGCAAGTAAAGGCAGAACAGCAGAGGCCAGCTGGATTATTACAACCGCTTTCTATCCCGGAATGAAAGTGGGAGCATATTACAATAGACTTTGTGACCGGTTTACCGAGATCACCAAGTGGTAAAGATGCTATTTGGGTGATAATGGACCGGCTAACAAAGGTAGCACACTTTCTTCCTTTCAGAGTAGGGCAATCTACAGAAAAGTTGGCGGAGTTGTACATGCAGCAGATAGTCAGGCAGCATGGAATCCCTGTCAGTATTGCGTCAGACAGAGATACCTGTTTTACGTCATATTTCTGGAAGAGCTTACATCATAGTCTGGGTACCAAGTTAAGATTTAGTACGGCTTACCATCTACAGACGGACGGCCAATCGGAAAGGACAATTCAGACTTTAGAAGATATGTTGCGAGCTTGTACCCTAGATTTTGGAGGATCTTGGGAGAGCCACTTATACTTAGTCGAATTTTCATACAACAACAGTTATCAAGCCAGTATCCAGATGGCGCCATTTGAAGCACTATATGGTAAGAAGTGTAGGTCGCCACTAGCATGGGATGATATCGGGGAGAGGAAGATGTTAGGCCCGGAAATAATTGTTCAGACAGTTAAAGTGATTAAAGGAATTAGAGAGCGACTTCGAGTTGTGCAGGATCGACATCGTCATTGGGCGGACCAGCATCGTAGGCCGCTAGAGTTTTCTGTTGGAGACCACGTATTCTTACGGATCTTACCTACCCATGGGGTCATTAGATTTGGCGTTCGCGGGAAGTTGAGTCCGCGATACGTAGGACCATTCGTTATTCTTGATAGGGTTGGCGATGTTGCTTATCGTTTGTCCCTCCCACCTTCGTTACGAGAGGTACATGACGTGTTTCATGTATCTCAGTTACGAAGGTATGTATCGGACCCAAGCCATATCCTTGATCATTCTGAGTTGGTTGTTGGTACCAACTTGTCTTACGAGGAGCAGCCTGTGTCCATCTTGGACCGAAGAGAGAAGATACTCAAGAACCGAACAATTAGTCTTGTCCGGGTTGCTTGGGGTCATCACTCTTTAGGAGAGTCAACGTGGGAACGTGAGGATGATATCCGATCACGGTATCCACATCTGTTTGACTCACAAGGTATATTTCTTCCCGTGTACCTTGATTGTCTTAACTCTGCATGCTTGTCACCCCATAGATAGAATTACTTGATATCGTAGATTGTTAAATATAGATATGTTACTTGCTATGGACATTGTAAAATGATTGCTTGCTTAAATTGCTTGTACTAGTTTGGCCTTGATATTCCTATCCTGCTTGGATTTGAAATTTCGAGGACGAAATTTTTCTAAGGAGGGTAGAGATGTCACTCCCCGTTCCCAGTATACGTATTTTTAATACATGTACTGCTTAAATGTATTTATTTAATATTTATCATGTATTGTTTTGTATTTAAATCTCTTTAAATTCATGTTAATTAATTTTCTGCAATTAATTATCTGTATTTTACTTTATGCTTTTATTTCTCTGCTTTAGCTAGACTTGGGTTCGGCTTGGTTTGGTTTAGTTAGTTGGTTCATCATGAACCAAACCTAACACCCCCACCTACCACCACCTTTTCATTTAAAGCCAACCCCCTTTCTCTCTCTTCATTATTTTTCCTTCACCATCACTTTTCTTCTTCTTTCGTATTACTCTCTCCACCTACCAAACCCATAGGCAAGTACATCTTGCTTCTTTATGAGGACCTATTTTTATGGTTCTATTCTCTTCCCCTTGTGATTCTAAGAGAGTTTAGAACTTGGCATTTTTCGTTTTGAAGTTTTATTTTTAGTAGATCTAGAAATTAGTTATTTTTGGATTTTGGTAGTTTTGATCTATCAAACTTCCTTGTTTCCAAGTTTTGATGGTTCTATGTTGTAAAGAATTTTATTCTACCCAATTTTGACCTTTGCAAAGTTGGATTCGGACTTATTTTGACCAAGTTATGGACTTTTGAAGCTTTGGGTTCAAACCATGGAGTTCTTGCTGTTTTGGAGAAGACAGTGAGCAGTGCGCGAGCTTTTTAGCTTGTGCCACTGAGTTGTGCGTGCTCTTTAGTGCAGCGCAGTCCCCATACGCTGCCCTTTGGCGGCGTATGTCTTGCATAGGCTAACTTGATGAGGAGTCGTATGGACTTGCATACGCTGCCTTGAAGAGGAGTCGTATGGAGTCCATACGCTAGCCTGACTTAAGCGTAGGCGAGTCCATACGCTAGCCTGACTTGAGCGTAGGCGAGTCCATACGCTAGCCTGACTTGAGCGTAGGCGAGTCCATACGCTAGCCTGACTTGAGCGTAGGCGAGTCCATACGCTAGCCTGACTTGAGCGTAGGCGAGTCCATACGCTAGCCTGACTTGAGCGTAGGCGAGTCCATACGCTAGCCTGACTTGAGCGTAGGCGAGTCCATACGCTAGCTTGACCTGAGCGTAGCTTGACTTGAGCGTAGCTTGACCTGAGCGTACGCTGACTTGAGCGTAGCCTGACTTGAGCGTAGGCTGACATGAGCGTAGCCTGCTTACCCTGGATCTTCTATAGCCCTGTATTTTGATATCTTATTAGATATTTAACGTCCATTTTATATCCTTACGCCTTTTTGCATAAACTTGATATAATCATGATATGTTAATATTTCTGTTAAATATAGATTGTTACGTAGGATGTACCATGTGTCGTGAATTGAGTTATAGATACCCTGATTGACTGGAATTAAATCCTGAGAGTTGTAGACTCGACCCCACTGAATATTAGTTGACTTTCATGCCTTGTCACCATTGATAATGATTGTGACCTTGACTAATAATTGATCATGCGTTCCTAGTTAGAACTAAGAGATTGGCTAGTCGTCTTTTTGAATTAAATAAATGAGACACATTCATATTAATTATGAACTATTGGAATCGACTGGCTAATCCTGAATATTGGCATACAGGCACATGCAGGTTTCAATTCATTTATTATTTATTTATCTTACCAAAGAAGCATGTGTACTTTATGGTCAAGGCATGATTACTCCGTGGTTAGTTTTGATTGTTGCATTACGCTATGTAAGACCTACAACCTGACCGCACTGGTATCATTGTAGAGTTGTGCATATCGTATCCCGTACGAAAGTACTCATTCTGAATGACCATGATCCACGGCATGGTACTTCACTCAACGTAGAGACTATTAAGTTAAATAAAATAATGATTGCATGGAGAGAATGGATTTTCGAGTTCTTACATGGCAGCCCTCTTGGGACTAGTAGTGCCCGACAGGCCGGTTGGTCCCCACAGATACCGCAAATCTGTCACACGGGCAGGGAGCGGTATCTGGTTATATTATCTATTGAATATTGTATATATATGACGGGCGTCCCGCTGGAACTCGTCTAATTCATGATTGGCGCAATTGATTGACTGGGTAAACTAGCCTTGCTTGCGTATAGTAAGAACTGAGAAATCCTCATTGCATAAAACCAAGATAACTTGGGACTCACAATAGCAAGCCGTAGTAGTTGCCTGGCCGTTTAAATTGATTTGTTTGTGCACTGTACCTACTCTGTTATTAACTGAGATGATCAGAACGTCAGGATATGACGGGCCAACTTCTGTCCTTGTTTGGTTGGGAGGTTGGTTTGAAGTGTCGTGATGTTGTGTGAGTCCTAGTAGATAGCAGAGATCTATTATCATATTCTCTTATTACTGGCTTCATTCCTCATATCGTGCTCCCTTGCGGTACTTGCTATTAGAGGTCTAACCTCTCTGGTTTTGCATGGCCAGATTTAGAGCCAGTCCCCGAGGATCCAGCTTACTTCTACCTCCAAGATGGTCAACACTAGAGGGATGATCGCAGGAGGACTCGAGTGGGTTTCTTACTTCCCCGCTCGTTTTGTTATCTACTTTATACTTTGCCGTTTGGCATCGACATGTTAGTCGGATTGTCTTGTACCTACTTTTACATAATTGTAATTAAGTCAGACTGCAGCTGATAACATTTGTGTACACTTGCTACATCATATGGCTGTATTTTGTAAAGCCAGATATCAAGAACATTTTGACTGAGCGTTTGGGATGCCTTACTGTTTTATCTCACATGTTCTCTATTTCTGTTTCTTATTTGAATGATTGAGACAATAGATGTGAAATGACCATAGTGAGACTTTCATGTATTATGCACTCCCTCGTCTTGTAGATAGCATTGATCGTATTATACGGTATTCATCTACCCGTAATACGTAGCTGGCTGAGTCATTCCCCCGCTCTCCAGTATTCTGGTTCTGGAGCGTGACACAAACTGTCCATGACCATGCCAATGCATGAACAGTTTAACATATGCAAACAGATTTGTATAACACAAACAGTATTGAACGGCATTATCATTTCTTCCAACTCATGCAACGATTCATTTTTTCCAAAGCCATACTCCCGATTTAGCGTCCCGTAGGCACCAAATTCCCCGAGGCAGATCGATGTTTCATATTATTTTACAACACGTGAAATAGTCTATCTTTTTACTAGAACCTTAAACTTTTTCGTTTATTTGAGAAACTTGTATTTTCAGAGTAGATTACTCTAAATCGATATATTTTTTTCGAGTTCTTAACCTTAGTGGATTGGCATGTATTTAACTTGGCATCGTCGATTTGAATGAATTCGAGGCAAAGCAATTTTGTTTGCGAGACATAGTAGAAAAGAAGGGGCCGAATGACCCACCAAGTTCTTTGATCGTGCCGACCGTCGAAGCACTTCGCAACGTTCAAGTTTTAGTTATGCGAGATCCTGCAATGGCACCAACACTTAGTTAGGATTCCTTCTTTATTTTTTCGCTTCGAAATTCGTAGATTACATTCAGAAAACGACGCGAAAGCACTTCATCAAAACCAAGCGGCAAAAGCTCCAAGAAAACCATACAGCGGTCCGGTCCCATCGAAGGGACTATTATATAGAGCTCACTCGCTGAGATGCAGCCCACTGCATCTAGGACTTATTCCAACAGAAGTCGTTCTATTAGTTGGATCGATTCTCGTAATATCCGTCCAAATCGATTTGATCGATGCCGCAAGGTGTTATTGTTTACCAAGCTCAGCGATCGAGTCAGATGGCCATCTAAGTTCCCGACCGATCTGACTCGGCATAAGCATAATATGAAGTCTATCGCCTATCGAAAGTGGGGCACCACATAATATACCACTAAGAAAAAGTTTTATCCCGAAACTTAAGAACAAGGGTCAGACCTTAAATTAGACAAACAACGTAGGGTACTTCTCCTTCATCTCCGCCTCCATTTCCTACGTCGACTCTTTAACTGAATGGATCCGCCAAAGCACGCAGACCAAGGACATCGACCGATTTCGTAATACCTTCTCCTTACGGTCCAAAATTTGAATAGTCTCCTCCGAGTAAGATAAGTCAGTACGTACCTCCAACTGATCGAAGCTAATCACGTGACTTGGATCGTACACGTATTTTCAAAGTTGTGAGACATAGAAAACATCGTACACATCAGCCAAGGCAGAAGATATTACGATCTGATAAGCAACCATTGAAACTCACTTGATGATCTCGAAGGGGCCTACAAATCTCGGGCTCAATTTACCTTTAACTTTGAACCGCATCACACCACGCATGGGCATTAATTTCAGAAACACATGATCCCCGACCAAAAATTCTAGCGGTCGTCGAGGAAGATCTGCGTAGCTCTTTTGTCGACTTTACGCGATACGGAGTCTATCTTGGATCAAGCGAACCTTTTCGACGGCCTTCTCCACCAGTTCCGGTCCAAGCACTTGTCGCTCTCCGACTTCGTTCTAGCATATTGGTGAATGATACTTTCTCCCGTAGATTATTTTATATGGAGCCATCTGAAAGCTCGACTGATAACTGTTGTTATATGCAAACTTCGCAAGCGGCAAATGCGTATCCTAACTAGTCTTTAGATCGATCGCACATAGACGTAATATATCCTCTAAGATTTGATTTACCCTCTCCGTCTGACCGTCTGTCTGGCGGTGGTATGCATAACTAAAATTTAGTTTGGTCCCCATCGTCGCTTGTAGACTCATCCAAAAATGCGATAGGAATCGATCCGTCTCTGTCCGAAATTATTAAGGTCGGTACCCCGTGCAGTCAAACAATCTCGTCGATATAGATTTGCGCTAACCGATCGACGCTCCATCCTACTTTAATTGTGATGAAGTGAGCCGACTTGGTCAATCTATCAACAATGACCCAAATCGCATTATTCCTCCGCGGTGTCTTCGAAAATCCCATAATAAAATCCATCGAGATATTGTCCCACTTTCACTCGAGAATGGCGAGGTTCTACAGCTCTTCGTCTGGCCTTTGGTGTTCCACCTTCACTTGCTGATACGCCATGCACTGTGACACAAAAGTAGCCACGTCTTTCTTCATTTTGTGTCACCAAAAGTTTGTGCACAAGTCCTTGTACATCTTGGTGCTTCCAGGATATAACGAATACTTCGCATAATGTGCCTCTATTAGAATTTCTTTTCTGAGCTCAACAGTTTCAGGAATACAGAACCTTCCTTTTAGGCGCATCGTTCCGTCTTCATCCTCCGCAAAGTCAGTTGCCCTTCCTGTTAAAATCAGCTCGTGCATCTTCTTCAGGAATGAGTCATCCTTCTGTGCGGTCTTTATCTTGCTAAGCAGGCTCGATCCTAACTTCAACTGAGCTAGGTGCGGGTGTCGATACTCAATTCCGAGTTCGATACCCATCGCTTCAAGGTCTCACCATATCTTATTATTTATGGCTAGTGATCCCATAAACATTCTGCTAAGCGCATCGGCTATAACGTTTCCCTTGTCCGGCGTATACTCGATTGTTAGCTTGTAATCTTTTATGAGTTCGAGCTAACGTCACTATCGTAGGTTGAGTTCTTGTTGCGTAAACAAGTATTTTAGGCTTTTATGATCAGTGTAGAGTCTGCAAGCCACACCATAGAGGTAGTGTCGTAAGAGTTTTAATACAAACACGATCGCCGCCAATTCTAGGTCGTGCGTCGGATAGTTTTTCTCGTGCTGCTTCAACTGCCGTGAAGCGTAGGAGATAACTTTATCTCTCTGCATGAGTACGCACCCGAGGCCAGTTCCCGATGCATCGCTAAATATCTGAAAGCCTTCTGTACCATCTGAAAGTACAAGGATTGGAGCTGAGATGAACCGTTGCTTCAACTCTTGAAAGCTGGATTCACAATCGTCACTCCATTCAAATACTACTCCCTTCTGGGTGAGGCGAGTCAGAGGCGACGCTAGTTTTGAAAAGCTCTATACGAATCTTCGGTAGTAGTCTGCTAGGCCTAAGAAACTCCGAATATCGCTAGCCAAGGTAGGTCGTTTCCAATCTACCACTGCCTCAATCTTCTTTGGGTCCATCATGACACCTTCGGCAGAGATTATATGTTCGAGGAATGTCACACTACTCATCCAGATCTCGTATTTACTTTGCTTGGCGTATAATTTATTTTTACGCAGAGTCTGCAATACCATCTCCAAGTGTTCTGCATGCTCTTCTCAATTCTTTGAGTAGATAAGGATATCGTCGATGAACACAACTATAAATTTATCAATTTGGGGTCAGAAGATTTGGTTCATCAGATCCATGAAAGCGGTTGGGGCATTCGTCAAACCGAACGGCATGACTAAGAATTCGTAATGACCATATCGAGTGCGGAAGGCAGACTTCGATACGTCGCCGGACTTGATCTTCAACTGATGATAGCCTGAACGAAGATCAATTTTTAAAAATATTGACGCGCCTTGCAGTTGGTCAAACAAGTCGTCGATTCGTGGCAAGGGATATTTGTTCCGCACGATCGCCTTGTTGATCAGTTTCCGATAGTCGATGCATAGCCGCATAGATCCATCCTTCTTCTTCACAAATAGTATGGGAGCTCCCCATGGAGAGACGCTAGGGCAAATAAATCTGCGGTCTAGCAACTCTTGTAATTGCACCTTCAGCTTCTTCAGTTCTGCTGGAACCATTCGGTAAGGCGCCTTTGATATCGGCCTTGTATCCGAAAAGGTGTCGATGCTGAATTCAATTTCTCGATCCGACAGCATCCCGGACATCTCGTCAGGAAAAACATTGAGAAAATCTGCCACAACATCAGTCTGTATTGTGTTTGTATTATCCTTCAACGTATCTCGAACTGATGTCAAGTATCATGTACAGCCGGAACGCAACATACGCCTCGCCGAGATTGTCGATACCATCATTGCCGTCTTCGAGATCGTACCGCACAAATATAAGAACTTTGTCTCTCCCGGAAGATGAAACACCACTCTCTTCTCCGTGCACTCAATCGTTGCATGACAAGCGCCCAACCAATCCATGCCTAGGATTATGTCGTACTCTTTGATGTCTAGTACGACGGCATCCAAGGATAGATTTCTTCTTCCAATGCAAATATGGCCATCCCTACAAATAAAGTTCGCAGGCATATCGACTCCCGATGGAGTGCTAACGCTAATGTCCATATCAAGTGATTGTATGGTTATTTTATTTTCTTTCACAAAATTAGCAGATATAAAACTATACATCGTACCCAAATCGAATAGTACTCGAATAGGTATATTTTTGTAGAGTAATATACCTGTTACAATAGTATCGGACGCGAATGCCTCGTCCCAAGTTAGGGCATGGACTCGGCCTTGAGCTCTATGGTGTTGATTCTGCGGGTTCACGGGCACCGCATTTGCGCCTTGTAGTGTAGGCGCTTTATGTGGATTTGAAATGTTCCTTGGTGGGTTGTGTTGATTCGGAACATTTTTTCGGACAATATGTAACTATATGGCCGACCTCGCCACACTTGTAGCAAGATCTCGTGACACAATCGGTTCAGTGCCCAAATACCATATCTGCTGCAGTGTTGTCCTCCATGGCCCCGGTTATCAAATGTGTTCGGACATTTTGATACTCCCGATCCCCCGGCGTCGTTAGGACGCTTATTGAAGTGGTTACGAACGACAGGCATGGCTCTATGCGACATACGGCCAAATACATGCTTACTATCGAGAGCGGCATCGTAGGATTCGCGGTAGGGTCGACACCTTTGATTCATGATGTCCCTTCGCAATTTGTCATTTAGGCTTTGTTGGAAGCGTTCACACCATGCTTCCTTGTTGGGCAGGAAAGTGCCAGCAAACTTTGCCAGTTTGGAGAAGCTCGAGTCATAATCGTCGACTGACATATTTCTTTGTCGCAACATCATGAACTCGTCTTCTTTTTGACGACTGACGGCGCGAGGAACGTACTATTCAAGAAATACTTCCTTGAACATTTTCCAGGAAATTGTGGTATCCGTATCAGCTTCGTAGATTTCCTGCTTCTTAGCTGTCCACCAGTCGTAAGCCCTCAGTTGTAGCTGTAACGCCGCACATGTTATCCTTTGGGACCCTTCAATGCTAAGCAGATTAAATAAGTCATCAATCTTCGCGAGCCACCCCACTATCACATCAGGCTTTGCTTGGCCATTTAATTTTGGTGGGTTCATCTTGCGGAACTCCTTTGCTTTGAACAAGACAGAAGAGTTTATCATTTGCGGTTCAGCTTCTTCTTCGACTTTATCTTGAACATCTTGCCTCTCTTCGGATACCACGACTGTTGCCTTGGTATTACCTACCACCTTATTCACTATCTGAGTCAGGACGTCCATCTGCTTCTGCTGCGCATCAAATTGGGCTTTGATTTGCATCTGAAGTTGTTGCTGTTGTAGTTCCATCAAGTGTAGCATTTTCTCCATGGTCGTCTCGCTAGGGCCAGTACTCTTTGAGATCGACATACTATCCACGGTTTGGGTTGTTGTGCCGGAATTGTTCTTATTTCTCTTAGTCATTCCTACAAAACAGAGTAAACCCGTTAGTATTTTTCAAAAATATCTACGGGCTTACCTGTATGGAACTTTTATTTTATGCAGCATGTCGACAAGCATTCAATCGAGCAATCACAACGAATATTCCAACAATAAAACATCTTTCAAAAATCCGAGGAAATATAACTATGCTCTGATACCAATTTGTCACGCCCCGAGTCGACAAACCGTTCATCCCCGGTATTATTTTGCCGAAACGATCGTCCTCGCTAAGGCGTGATGCCGTACGAGTCTAAAATTGCACTCGTACAAGGCAAGAACGTTACATTGATTTTTATATTAAAACACTAAGTTGGAACTTCATAAATCACATCAAATTGAGACACAATATATGAAGATATAAATATAATTTTTCATTTATAGCTTGCAGCGAAGTACAAGTGGTAATTACATTGGATGTCGTTGCGGCTACATTGATTGAAAACAAAAGAAAACATACTCGACAAGCTGCCTGAACTAACACTTGTTGTTTCATACATTCGCCCCTTTATACATAAACCTTCGATTGAATTGGCTTCAAAATACTTCAGCATATAAAGAGCTTCAAAATGCCTCTCCGTACTTCAGCTTCAGTTTAGAGCTCCCGTCGTACCTGGAAAATTTGGGGGAGGGGATTAGCACACTTGCTAAGTGGACGAGACGAACCCACTAGTCTAAACTGACTCTGATTGTTAAGGTAGGCATGCTTTATAGTTTTCTTTCTATTTAGAACTAAATGAATTTAGTTCATATCGATAGCCATCTTGAAGTAATAAAGCATACAGTAAAACATAGTGATTTATCACATTTCTTACCACGACCGTGCTCGTCTCTGCATAAAAATAGAGATAATACAAACTACCTGCATAAGACAATAGGTGAGCATGCTACTATCTTATATGCACGGTCACTGGTCTTACACACCACTTGGGACTATCTCAACGGCATTTCGGCCCGTTCGGTCTAGGTTGCAAGCCTGACTGACGGTCCCGCAATGCATCAGCGTGCCGAAGCACGATTATTCATTCCCCCTAGGTCGATTCGATTTCGATGCCCCGGATACCGATTCGAGAAAAATAAAACTTGTGCACATGCTATCCATGACCATGTCAATGCGTGAACAGTTTAATATATGTAAACAGATTTGTATAGCACGGATAGTATTGAACGACATTATCATTTCTTCCAACTCATGCAACGATTCATTTTCCCCAAATCCATACTCCTGATTTAGCATCCGTAGGCACCAAATTGCCCAAGGCATCATAAACCACGATCGACGTTTCATATTATCTTACAGCACGTAAAATAGTCTATCTTTTTACTAGAACCTTAAACTTTCTCGTTTATGTGAGAAACTTGTATTTTTAGAGTAGATTACTCTAAATCGATACATTTTTCCCGATTTCTTGACCTTAGTGGATTGGCATGCATTTAACTTGGCATCATCGATTTGAATAAATTCGAGGCAAAGGAATTCCGTTTGCAGGACATAGTAGAAAAGAAGGGGCCGAATCATCCACCAAGTTCTTTACTCGTGCCGACCGTCTGTCACGACCCGTACCCACCGTGAGGGTACGAGTACGTAACAGCGCCCAGCCTACGCCGCAGTATCGGCGGTAGAACACTGTTCTAGGTCATGAACTATAACTAACTAACATGAAATACTCTCCATAATGAGGCCAACACAGAGGTACAACTCAATCATAATCTAGAGATAGAATATGGCACGATAAAATAGATAAGAAAATCCTCAACTAAGGTACAACATAAATGAAATAACAAGTCTCAATATCTCTAAAATATACAACTCTGAAAACAAGGACAACAGCTAAACATGAAAGAAACAGTCTAAGCTATCTATACTATGCAAGGTATCATCCTCAGCAGCTGCCTGAACCTCCCCAGGGGTCCAGGTCGCGAGTGTCATCTAGGCAAGCTCCATAGTAAGGGGTACAGGGTTCCTCATCATCCTCTGTAAAAATTTTAACAGGTTCAGTCAGGACGGGAGCGAGCACAATACATCTCAACAGATCATATCAGGTTAGAAAATATAATCATGCAGTAAAGTAAGATACATGAACTGAAAGAAAGTACAGAATGTAAACAGAGAGAGAACTGTAATAGAAATATCTGCTATAAGTAGAGAGCTACCAGTGACTAGTGATTTAGAGTACAAAGTCGACATGTGAACGGCTTGATTTGCACATGGCTATACTAAAGAGGCGTACATGGGTATTCTACTTTGGAATTGTTCAATGACTATTTATACTCCCCCGTACCCCTAATCAATACACAAGGATCCTGCCAGGTTATGTTATGATTCCATGCAAAGACCCCCGAAGGGTGATACATGGAAGTCCCATAAATGAGGATTCTGGAAAACCCAATAAATGGGATAAGGATTCAAAGAAGACTCTGTGATCATAAGAGTATATGTCACAAGTGATCAATGAACCAAAGAAGCATAGTGATACACCATGTAAGTGAAACGCACAGAACATGTAGTACCCGATGCTCCCTGAAGGGATAACATCACAAGGAGGGATCCATATAGTACTAATCGGTGTGACCAACGTGACAGTATCAAGTAAAGTAATTTAATACAGGAAAATAATTCTAAGCAGGATATGAAATGATCAGAGAATGTACTCGCCTGGTATCTGAGTGTCCAACTGAAATGTACTATCCGAAGAGTGGTTTCTGGCTCCTATTTAGAACAGCACAAGTCATAACAAGTCCAGAATGGTAAAATGAAGTCCTATTATGCATTCTACATGATTCTAGGTCAATCTAGACCAAAGTCAACTCTTGGTCAACCCTGGTCAACCCTAGAAGTCAAACTAGGTCAACTATGGTCAAACTAGGTCTAACAAGTCTAAATAAGTCTCACCAGGCCTAACCAAGCCTATTCTAGCAAGCACACACCATTTCTAGACTATACAAGTCAACTACACATGTAACTGGCATTCAAACTACAACCCTGGCTATGAGCCATAGGCTATAGGCTATAGGCCCATAGGCAATGTCATGCCTATAGTCCAACCACATATCTACATATTCACATATATCAAAATATATATCTAAATTAATATAATACACACATTATAACTATATAGGCCACATGATAATATATGTATCACCTATATATATATATATATATATATATATATATATATATATATATATATATATATATATATATATATATATATATATATATATATATATATACATACATTGAATATAGGAAACTGGAAATCATAAATTTGTGTTCCTGTGTGTGTGTCCATGTGAGCAAAGTGTCATAAGAGTGTGTATGTGTGAGTGTTATTTGTGAGAGGGAATGTAGTGGCATGGTGTCAAGTGATATAGGGTGTGAATATAATCTAGAGTGTGTGTGAGAGTTACATGAATGTGTGTACACAGTAAAACAGGAAACCCTCATACAATACACAATGTACTCAGTTAAAAGAGAAGGAAATCAATTCAGTATGTAAACATTTGTACTAATCAAGGAATGTAATGTGTGTTATGGCCTGAACATTCATATACTCAACTAGAATGTGGACTGTCAAGGCTGGAATATGGGACTGAATTTGTAGGGTGAACCATGGGGTATACATGGCTGATTTTGTGGTGTGTTAAAGGGACTGTTGGCTAATTCAAAGGGCAGGTTTGTAGAGACTGCTAACAGGGTATTTAAGGACTAGTTTAAGGGGGACTGCATTAGACTGGTTTAGAGGCATGTGTGTGTGTGTGTGTGTGTGTGTGTGTGTGTGTGTTCCAGTTTTGTGTGTGTTAGATAGGAATTTGTGTGTGTGTGTGGAGACATGGTAACTGTTGACAGTATTTAATGTGTGTGTGACAGGAATTTCTTATATATGTGTGTGAGTAACATTGACAGGAAGTAGGTAGGTGTGTAGGGCTATATGTGATACAATATGTTAGGAAAAATAGTGTAATGTAGGTGACACATGAGTGTGTATATGAATTCATCCTCAGATTTCCCTGTTGACAGTAAGGAACAAACATTGTGTTCATTAAGTTCCAGATTTCAGGGCTTAAACCCATCTCAGGTTCTTAGGAACCTGAGAACAAATGATCATTCATATATGCTAGGTTCCCATATACTTAAAAACCAAAACAATACACAAGTTTAAAGCATAAATCTCAGTTTGACGGTTAAAGAATTATCATTCAATCTATCACTCAAGAATGGCAAGTGACAGTTCAAAAGCTAATGGTTACCAATGAATCAATTGAATTCCCATTCCCTTCAAACCAATTTCGAAATCATTCACATAATACCCCATCGCATAGATCCATAATCAGTGACAGGAATTAAGAACTCAAGTTTGGAAATGAACTTAACATTGGAATAACAATCTAAACACTGGAATAACAATTGGAATTAAGAACTCAAAGTTCACATAATACCCCATCATTCACATAATACCCCAATTTCGAATTTATTCACATAACATTGGAATAAAAATCTTGGAAATGAACTTAAATTTTAGTTGACAGGAATTTAGAACTCAAAGACAGTGATATCAGTTGGTATTAGATGTAAATTTGAAAACCAAAACCCAAATCAATTCTCAGGAAAATTTTAAAAATCAGTATCACATGACAGTGCATTCAATGGTAAATTTCAGATTTTCATAACAGTGAAATGTAAGACAGTGGCCTGTGTTCTCAGTCATTCCAGTCTACATAGAGTAGTGCGTGATATGTAAAGGGTGTCAGGTTTTCAGGTAGTAGTGAAATAATGTGTGAACATGCTCAGATTAATATGGTAGTTTAGATAGGGTGAGTGTAATACCTATATATATACATACAAACAATCAATTTGAAACTAAACTCAAAACCAAATGAAGATCACACCATGAACCCAACTTCAGTGATACACAAGTTCACAGATTTACTCCATTTAACAGTCAACCACCAAATTTCCACATTCGAATCCCATTCCTCAAACAAATCATAAACCAAACTCTCAACAACCTAATACATATATAGGGAGTCTAGATTAACCATTTAACAGTATTTTAAACAGGTAATTTGCAATTTAAACTCAGGAACAACAGTTCGGTTAATAGGCTTTCAGTACAAAATAGGAATCAATGATTCGACACTAAATTCCATCACAAAAATCACAAAAAATGATTATTAAATAGTGTAGCATGTGTACACGTGTCTTGAGTGTCCTCATGTGTCCAGAAAATACGACACGGGCGTGTCCAACACGTTGTAAACACGTAGGGTGCACCCAGTGTTGCACAGTGTCGTACATACGTGCACGTGTCTGTAGGACATGACACACGACACATGGGGTCTCGTGGTCATGCCCACGTGTAGCCCACGTGCCAGGCTACACATAGGACCCAACACGACATGACCACGTCGTGTCCAGAGTGGACACGACTCGCGTATCAGAACGCGATTCGTCTGAACGCGGTGCGTGCGTGTGACAAGTGCAGCCTCGATTCCGTGTCCGACATAAAATGAGGTGCACTAAAACTTTGGAAGAGTGTGCACAGATACTGCCCCCGTGTCCATGCCAAGTTTGGCGTATCTAAGTGTTGTGTGCAGGGCATACGGGATACGTGGTAGCAGGGGAGCCAACCACATACGCACGAGGCGTGTCCACGGGTCTAGTACGACCCCGACATGACACGAGACACGTTCAAAACATTGGAAACGTGTAAGCGACACAAAAACCTAATTTTCTATTCAAACAAAATCAAAAATTATGAACGAAATGTCCACTGTGGCATTTCGTCGAACACCTACGAATGCACACTGATACGTGCCCGATACGGACACGTAAAGGACACGAGACCTAGCAAAACCTATACCAACAGTTAGAGGACACCTAGGGCTTCCTATCCATGCCTAGAAGCTAGAATTTTATGGAGGAAATGAAAAGTTACCTAGGTGTGTACTTCCTCAAGGAAAGCTTCAAAATGGGGGATCCTTCTTGCAAGCCCCCAAGCTCCAAATTGCCCCAAATTCAAGAATAACCTCCACGAACAGCAGGGAAATGAAATTTAGATTACTATGGAAGAAGTTTGAATGAAAAATGAATTATATTGATCAAAATAGGGAAGGGTTTCTAAAGGGACAAACTTTGTTCTTGAAAAGAGAGAGAATGAACAAGGAGGCAATGATTTGGAAGGGATTAAATAGGCTCACCTAGGGTTTTGGGCTGGCCATTCTTGGGTTTTGGGACCCCATCCAATGGTCACCCTCATATCATGTCAAATCGATGGCTAGGATGGAACCTAGGTTTCAACGCTAGTCTCAACTAACTAAAACTAGCTAGTCTAACTTGATCATTCTAACCAATGACTAGTCACGACTAGACCAAGCTAACTAACCCTAGTCTAGGCCATGTCTAATCTGGGTTAGGGCTAAACTTCTAGGTTAAGGACTAACATAACACACAACAATATTTAATTAATATTAAATTCACAGAAATTCCCATAAATCATAATAAATTCAAATAAATCCTAAAATAACCAAAATATCCTCTAGGCTAAAATGTACTAATTAAACATCCTAATCATATGGCTAGGCTCTAGGACAGACAGTCTCTACGGTTACACTAGCCAAACACCAAAATCATAAGTCATGATTTAAATAGTTTTAAAATGATTAAAAATAACTAAAAAATTATATTAAAATTTTAAATACCATAACTAAATAAATTAAAATACAAAATTTCAAAATTACCCTTATTTTAGAAACTGGGTGTTACACCGTCAAAGCACTTCGCAACATTCAAGCTTTAGTTACGCGAGCTCCTGCAATGGCACCAACACTTAGTTAGGATTCCTTCTTTATTCCTTTGCTTCGAAATTCGTAGATTGCATTCAAAAAATGACGCGAAAGCACTTCATCAAAACCAAGCGACAAAAGCTCCAAGAAAACTATACAGCGGTTCGGTCCCGTCGAAGGGACTCTTATATAGAGTTCACTCGCCGAGACACAGCCCGCTGTATCTAGGACTTATTCTAACAGAAGTCGTTCTATTAGTTGGATCGATTCTCGTAACATTCGTCCAAATTGATTTGATCGATACCGTAAGGTATTATTGTTTACCAAGCTCAGCGATCGAGTCAGATGGCTATCTAAGTTTCCGACCGATCTGACTCGGCACAAGCATATTATGAAGTCCGTCGCCTATCGAAAGTGTGATACTACAAACTGCATAGGAGATTCGAGGCTTCCACGGGCTAGCTACCCATTGGATGATCGCTGTCTATCCTCAACCAAGTCCAAAATAGCTTGACATTGCTAGTGACCTTTCATATAGATAAGTTGGAGTGCTGAGCGATAATTCGCATGCACGGTGTCAGTCGAATAAAAGAAAGTGCAAGCACAGTACGAATAGGATAAAGATGGTATGTACGATTGGATACAAGTCTTAAGAAGCCTAAGATTTGGCTATAGAAAAGACACGTGCTTCGGCACAAGAAAATATTACATATTAAGGAGAAATCGGTAAGAAGTAACTATTCTCAAAAACTTTAAAGACGGAGAGTTAAAATCATATTAACTCAAATCAAAATCAAGCTCCTATGGACTAGAGTGATATGCATGCTTTATAAATAAAGGAATAACAAGCATGCATAAATTAAATGTGTCACACTTAATAGAAAATGAGTGATAAACTACAAGTGTGAACTAAACATTTAAGCTAAGTAACTAGTCATGCTAGATAAAAGAAATAATAAGAGAATTAACTAAGCATGCTAGTATTATATCTCACATTGATTTATACAATAAGCAACTAAGGATATCAATGTGAGCTAGTAGCAAAACATCAAGAGAAACATGCTAGATTCTACTAATATAAACAATTTAAAGAGAATCGCTTAGCATGTTACCAAAGTGGCTCTAGTGGCCACGCTTGTGTTGGTGCAATTGCTTGGAAGATGTCCTTTGAGCTTTGCAACCACCAACACGCTCCTCGGTGCTATGTCCCGATATAAGAAGCTCCACCTACAACATTAGGCGAAGACTTTGGTATCCAAATAAACTTGGATCCACATTTGTTAGCTTTAGGGACCCATATACTATTTACTCTAGCATTGGTAGAAAAACTCCTACGAATAGGACAAGTTAAGCTCATGTGTCCAATGCGAGAGCAATAGAAGCACCTAATACTAGTGTGTGCACATGTATCAGAATGAGCATGGTTATGAACATATGACATACTAGAATGATGAATATCTCTAGAATGAGCATGAAAAGATTTGGTTTTAAGAATATTATGTTCTAATAACAAATCATCATGCATACAAGTAAGAGAATCAAATTTAACATTTAAAGCATTATTCTCTTTTTCAAATAAAGCAATTCTAGAGATAAAAGCATCATTTTGTTTCTTTAAAGTGTCAATAGAAGAATCATGCAAATGATTAAGCTCATGTGTTTGCCTCTTAAGATCTTCTATTGATGAGGAAAGAGATTTGATTTTCAAAATTAAAGCCTCATTCAAACTCTTTAAAGAAACACAAGATGAGTTTTGAGAATCAAGTCTAGATAATAAAACATTGTTTTTTTCTCAAAAACTCATTTGCTTCTTCTAAATGAATAACCTTTTCAGAAAGTTCTTCATTTGTAGAATGAAGGTTGTCAAGAATCTCTAAGGATTGTTTAGCCATGGCTTTCCACTTAGAGCATTTCTTGCATTTAGAAGAAACATGATTGTCTATGCTACTAGAAATAAAACCCTCTTTATCGGAGGATGAGGAATAGGTTGTCATAGAAAAATAACAAGGATCTACTCTAAGGATGTTAAGCCTAACAATAGAGTCCTTGCTCTGATACCAATTGTAGGAACCCTAGAGGGGGGTGAATAGGGTCAAGCTAACTAATCAAGCACTTAGCACAAGCTAATAGACAATTTAGAATTATAAGTGCAAGAGAAGAAGCAATAACAATACCGACACATGTATCCTGGTATCCTCCCAAGAGGCACTCCAGTCCCGGAACTCTCTCCGGCTTTAATCCACTATTTGAGTAAATAGTTACACACGAGTTTGGATCCGAAGAACTCGTCAACTTCAACACGAGTTTGGATCCGAAGAACTCGCCAACTTCAACCGAGAGTTTGGATACGAAGACTCTCCAACTTCAACCTTTCACAATAGGTTTTGATCTCCTTACAATAGGATGAAGATCTTTCTTTTCAACTCAATAACTCTAACACAATTTGTGGATGGCAAATGAAAGCTTTGTAGAGTTGTTTGTGGATAGGCTTTGGTGGTTTAGAAATTTTTAGGCTCAAAGCATCAACCTTGAATGAAGGGGTTCAAGGCTATTTATAACCAAAGCATTGAAAAGAGCTCAATATAACTTTTCAGTCCACGAACCGGCATACCGTCGGTATGATCCGGCATACCGGCGGTATACCGGTCTGGGATTGCAACGGCTAGAAATAGAGCCGTTGGGATCATTAACGGTTGGAAATCCGACCGTTGGAATTTCAACATTTCGGAAGCGGTATACCGTCGGTATGGACCGGTATACCGTCGGTATGCCAGTTTTGTAAACAGAAACTTTCTATGAACAAAAACCGGTATACCGTCGGTATACACCGGTATACCGTCGGTATGTCGTTTTCCATCAAAAATGATCCTGGGCTTATTTCTGCCCTAGCTTTCGATTTTGCCATCCATTTCTTGTGTTTACAATTATTCCTAGGACTCATTACAGACTCCAGATATACTTAGGCAGGTGCAGGCTTCTTCAGAGTCTTGAAATGATGATGGCACGGCTTGGCTTCTTCCTTTGATAGGTGCTGGCTTTTTCCCTTGGCGGCAGCTGTCCAAATATCCAGTTTGTAAAAACTGAATACCTTTCGGGGGCTTCGCCCCCGAACCCCCGACGAGGGGCGCTGCCCCCTCGACCCCCGTCCGCTGACCGGGCAGCGGAACCTCCGGTGCGTGGCTCCAGAGATGTCGTCGGATGGTTCAGAGAAATCTTGTGGGATCCGTCGTCTTTGGCCCACCATGATTTCTTCATTGCATATGTCCATATTGATCTTGCTTATTGCTTTTCTGCATGTACATGTTAGACGAACAAAGCAATATACATAGTAGCAAGTATGATAAATTAAAGCACATTAGGACTATGCAAAGTTTAAGTATAAGTGCTAAGGTGATGGCATAAATGTTAATGATATCATAATGATTAAACTTAATTGAATGACCACAATCAAAAACATAGTTTTGATTTTGGCAACCCAATTAAATTTAAGATAGATAAGCTCATATCACTAAGATGTAAATCAATGGGCACATATCACCAAAGATATAAGTATAAGTAGAAATGCTATAGCGATTGTATGAAGATTAGTGATAAAGAAATGCTAAACTTAACATATTAACCATATTCAAAAATATGATACAATCATTGGGCCAACATGTGGCATCAAGTATTAAGTCGTTGGCATAGAGTTGCATAAGTCAGACTTGAGTCATTTCGAGTTAAGTCGAGAAGGGCCGTAAGGCAAGTTTGGTTAAGTCATGATAAGTTGCGAGACACGACCTCGACGTTGAAGCACGGACCAAGTCGATGACACGAAACATGTTGCGTCCCAACGTATGGCACAAAAGGCAAGCACGTGTGCCAAGCACGAGTTGGTACATTTATGTTGCTAGCACTAGAATGGTCTTGAGGCACAACGATAATCAAGTTATCGGTGCAATGGCACGGGGATGGTCTGAGACACAAATAGACCAAGGATCATTGTCCTAAAATCGACCCTAAGGAAAGAATAGAAAGACAATCATAAGGGATTATGTTACACAAAGTAAATTAAATGTGTTAGTTTTGTATGGGTAGGCGAGGAGCTCACTCCACCAGTACAGTAGAGTACTGACACCTATACAGTGTTTACGTGCAGGAACAGGTAGAAGCTCGTTGGCACGGAACTCGCTTGGATGCGTCGAGGCACAGAGCTCTTTGCCGTTTCGAGACGTGCAGCTGCATGGAGTCAGAACTATATAGGACATAATATATGTACATCGCCTATCTGAAGCATCTACTGGCTCGTCAAATTGTACTGAGAAATAAGAGAGCAGAGTGACTTATAGTCAGAGAGAAAAATGAGCTTGAGTGAATGTAATATTGGCTATGCGTCTTTGTAATCTAATTCAAGTATCAATAAAGATGTTGATTTTGTTTTAATGCTTGTGTTGCCTTGTATATTCAATGTTTCTGCTTGAGACTTCTATACGACGACCCTGTCACAATCTGTTGCAATCGACCATTATGAAACTACCTTGTACGAGCGCAATCTAGGCTCGTGCGGCATCACGCCTTAGCGAGGACGATCGGTCCTACGGGACCGGGGCGTGACAACTGTGGAAATAGTTATTAACCTAATTGGAGGATCATTTTCAATTTTAATATCCAACTTCTCACTATCCACCCACAAATACTTTACTAGTTAATTCTCAAGATAACAAAGTGAGCTCTTATGATTGTCATAATTTCGAAGCAAGAATAATTTATCTTTTATTATGATGGAGTCTTTTGGGACAAGCCAAATATTTTCTTTTTGATTTTCGATGGAATTGGCTACTTGATAAACTTGGATATATATATATATATATATGTATATATATATATATATATATATATATATATATAGGAACAGGTAATTGTGTTACATACATCTAGCCCGAAAGCCCGTACCCATACTTGTATCTTATCGCATTAGGCTCGATCCGAAGGCCCGTACCAGCACTTGTATCTCACCGTATCCGACCCGCACTCACATTTATTCCTCCACATGGAATAAAATGTACTTCTCCCGTTGCTCGAACATGCAACCTCTTGGGAGGATGTGCCTCACTCTAACCACTTGAGCTAGAGGTCATTGATATATATATATATATATATATATATATATATATATATATATATATATATATATATATATATATATATTTCTTTTTTTTTCTTTTTTTTTCCAACGCGTGCGGGCTCAGTATAATCGTGTGTCCCACGCACACGATTCTTGGCCTGTCGTATGGAACGACTTTTGGAGTGCGGACGTTGTCCGTTGGCCTTGTCATCATCGCCGTGAACACGCACCCCGCGCGCTCCAGAGCTCCGCTCAGCAGCACACCGTCTTTCGACGGCAGTTACTCAATACCTCGCTTTGCCCACGACGCCGAAGTGACGCCCTCGATGACCAAGGGTGACCGCCCGTACGACGGCCACTGATTCCTTGTCGCCTGCGACTACCGATTCCGCCCAGCCGCCCGTTCTATGCGCACGACGTGCATATTGGCGACGATCGCCGACGCCCTTACGATCGAGCATGCGATCGTTTATGGCGGACGTCTTCTCGTCGCCCTCAGCAGCGCCGCACGAGGGGCCGCGTGGTCGGCATGTCGCTTATACCCGTGGGCGAATGGTGCCGATTCCCCGATCCGTCGTACGACGACCGTGCACTGAGTTTGCTACACGGACGCCTCATTCTGCCCCACGCAGGCTCAGTTCGTAGCCGTATATCGTCAGGCCTCCGACGTTGTGGATGCCCCGCATCGCACAGGCTAACTCATCATCGCCCTATATATATATATATATATATATATATATATATATATATATATATATATAGAGAAGAGGGATCATATTCACCCCTATTGTATCCACCCCATTATCATCCCTATTGTATCCGTTGGATTAGATCTAATTAACCATCTAGATTAAATTTCTAAATAATTAGAGACAATAACAAAAAAAAAAGAAACAAAATATATCTTTCCGATTTCCAGAGACATAACAAAAATGTAAAGCAATTTTTTTTTCAACCGCCTCCACTCTGGCTCCGGCACTACTCCATCGTTCCGTCTCCACATGTACCTCCTCTTCTACTGCACTTCTATCCTCCTCGGAGATGCTCTTGAGCGGTTTGTATCGGTTGAAGCTCCAGAGTGGCGGGTGAAAAAAAAATATAGTGGGAGCATGGCCTTGGTCCATGAGAGGGAAGTAGAGCATGCTGAGACCGGCCACACTGGTTTTCTAACCTCGTGGCCATGGTTGCATGCATCAAGGTTTGTTCTTTTCATGACAATACTTGGCCACCGACATCATCGATCGTCGAAGTCCTATCAGTACTTGGCCACCGACATCGTCGAAGACCAGCGACAACATCGAAGGCCTATCAGACAAAATCACCAACCAATTACAAAAATATATATATGATGGAAGCATAGCATGTACATCGCATTGGTGGCATCGAGCACTAGTGCCATAGCTGGCAAGGAGTCCTCCTGCACGCGGTGGCTCATGGCTTGAGAGTTACTGATGTGGGAGTGACTTCATGGTGGTTCGGTTTCCATCAGCAGAAACCATGGGTCGTGTGGCTCTACAAAGGACCGGTTGGGTGGTTGAGTGTGGTGTACTCACGACAAAACTGGATGAAATAAGGGTGGAGATGGGTGCACATGGAAGGAGTTTTAGGGATACCTAACTGGTTTTTGTGTGAAGAAGATGATGATGGTGGTTTGGTTTTATATACGTGACGTGTTTTCTTTTCGTATGAGTGATATGCTCTACTTCTTTAGGAAAGAAAGAAATACAGCGAAGGAGATGGAGAGTTTGAATCAAAAAATTAATTAGCGGAAAGAGAGATTCTGCATAGGTTTATATACTTGACGTGTTTTCTTTCCTCCCATAATTTTTTGATATCTCCTTTTGTTATGTTTCTACAGGAATGATTTCTTTTTCTATTTTTGGTTAATCTCTCTAATTATTTAGAGATTTAATTTAGATGGTTAATTGGATCTAATCCAACGTATGTGATATGGATGATAATAGGGTGGATACAATAGGGGGTGAATTTGATCCCTCATATATATATATATATATATATATATATATATATATATATATATATATATATATATATATATATATATATATATATATATATATATATATTGCATGCGGCCCAAGTGGTCGGAGTTCGAGCCCCAGTGGAGACGAGTTTGCCAAATTACCTATTGCACATACATATATCCCCGTCCGCGGATATATACTAGTGCACGTGCGAAAATAAATGTAAAAAAATTAAATATAATTTAGAATAGAAAATTGTCATTAATAGTTCCAACAATCAAGAAAAATGCCTCCGACCTTAGCCACTTGAGTTTAAATTATTTAATTATAAATATATTATATTAGATAGTTAAATACTTAGTTAAGTTTAAAAATAATAATTAACGGAATATTTAGGTAGTTGTTTAGTTATTTTTATTATTTTAAAGTTTATTTAAGTGGATGATGATATACATACGAACGGTTCCCTTTTGAGCCGTTTCCGAGCCGTTACTTGCATGTGCATAAAAAAAATGGAAATTGCTGAGAAATCCAATTTCGGGGTTTGTTTGTATGAAAAAATCCACCAGCATGATGGGTTTTATGAAATGCCCAGAATTATATATCTTCACGTTAAATATTCTAAGATTCCCTTTAGATGCTCCGTATTTACAAAATTGCCATTTTTATAATACCATAACTACCCTGCGCACAAACTCATATTTGGATTGCAATTTTTGTCTTCTTCTTCTTCACGAGCGATCTGAATTCCATTGCTCTTATTTTCAACAGAGATCACAAAGATCGTTCGTAGTTCACTGTGCTTTTCTTCGGTCGAACTCCGATCATCGCTCATCATCATCATCGTGGAGAGATTTGAAGTTTTTCCGACGACTAGGTCAATTATGGAGAGAAGATCTTCTTCTTCTTTTCCATAAGAGTTAGCATCTTTTGAAAGAAGAACGAAAACTCTTGAATTTTTGTTCCTGACAAATTTTTTTCCAAAAAAAATAAAAAATTAGGTTTTAGGTTTCTGTCGACTGTTCTGTAATGCCTGTGGTTCGTATTACGTATTTTGGAATACGTGTACGTATTTTATCTTGTATTGCATGATTCCTTGCTTAGCTTCTTTCTTGGCTTGGTTATTCCTTGGGTTGGTTCGGCTTGACTCGGTTTTCTTTGGTTTATTATGAACCAAGGGTGAACCCCCTACCTACCACTACCACTACCATTTATTAACCCATTCTTCTTTCTCTCTCTTCATTAACCTCTTCTTCTTCCATTTACTTTTTCACCTACCAAAGAGAAAGGAGTATAGGCAAATGCAACTTGCTTCATGGAGAAACTCCAATTTTATTGCTTCATTCTCTTCCTTACAGTATTTTAGCTTACTTTAGTACTTAGCATTTTTACTATGGCCAGATTCTTGTAGATCTAAGTTTATATTATTTTAGAATTTCCTAGATTTTGATCTACTTAATCTTGTTATTTCTGAGTTTTGATGATTCCATGTTGTAGAGAATTTTGTCCTACCCCATTTTGACCTATGGAAGTCCAAATTTGGACTCCGGATGATGGAGTTATGGAGCTTGAGAACTTAGCTCTCATGGTGTTCTTCTTCTTGGAACTTTGGAGAAGATGAACTGTGCTTGACTTGACGGCATGAATATTTCATGCGGCAAGTGTTCATTTCAGTCGCATGGCTGGAAGTACTTTGAGTCGCATGAGGGCTGAACTCATTTAGCCGCATACACTCGCTCGTCCCAGCCGCATAATACTCCGCTCCTCTTGAGCCGCATAGACTTGCTTCTTATTAGCCGTATGAGAACTTCTTCCCGAGCCGCATGAACTTGGTCCACTTGTAGCCGCATAGACGCATGACCCCGCTAACCGAATAAATGTATGGCTCGTCCATTCGCATAAGACTGATCGACCCAGCCGCATAAAGCCCTGCTTGCCGTAGCTGTATAGGCGAAGCATCCCTCGTGAGCCGCATAAGCGCACACTTTCAGCCACATGGCTCCGCTCCTGTCCCTGCTGCATGAACTGCCCACTTAGCTGTATAAGCACGCAGTTCCTGCCGCATAGATTGTTGCCCCAGCCGCATGCGCTTCCCTCTTTTCCGTAGCCGCATATGCTGTTCCCCCTTCCTGCCGCATGAGCTTGCCTTTCTCTCCGTCGCATGGACCCAATTCATTTCAGCCGCATGGTTCTCCTATAGCCCTGTGTACTGTTATTTTATCATTAGTTTGCCCATGCCTTGGAACCCCTATGGTATATTTTATGCCTATTTTATATCCTTATGCCTTTTGTCCTGAACTTGATGAATCACGATTTGATTGACATGATTGAAATGGCAATTGTACATGACATGGTGTGACAAGTAGACATGATATGACATGATAGTAGCCCGTCGTGGCGCACTCCTGACAAGTACACTTGGCATGATAACCTGACATAATATATCTTGATAAGCTGTTGCGACGGCTACCTGACATGACATGACCTGTATAATTAACCCAGACACCATGGGCGATTGTACTTGTACAAATAATCCAGTCCTGTCTTGCATCATGTCTAGGAGGGGACTCCTGAGTACCACGGTCAGGAGTACATAATGAAATGGACTAAGGCTAATAACTAGATTAATACATTAGTCATAAAGAGATCTCCCAGCTACAGGCAATCCCGTTACCTGGGCGCGCCTGGGATCTGTAGCCTGCCGTCGAGTAGGGCACATTTCCAGCACACTGTCATGTGTTGTACCCTTCAAGCTACCTAAGGGTACATGCGTTTCCTGGACGATGTACCCACCTGAATTCAACCCTAATCTTTCGACCTGGGTAACCTGGATGGTCTGCAGGGCTTGTGGCTGTGGAATAATCTCACTGCATCTTGCTAGTAACTAGTCCTGTGACAACCCTAGTTAGTTAAAGTATCAAGCCGTACTCATTGCTTGGCCGTGATTGATTGAATGGGGAATAATCTGCCTAGTCTTGACCTTGTACAAGATTGTTACATGTCTTGATTTTCTTATATTATCTTGCTGATAAATAGGAGAAACCAAGTTCGGTTCAGACGAAGGGTTACAATCCCGGTCCTTGTTGGTTTAAGGATTGTAACCTAGTTATCTGAATGGTCCCATGGTTATCTTACCATATATCCTCGTAATGTTATATTTCTCCAGTTTTACTATATATTATTATCTTCTGTGCTAATTGCTGGTTTTAGTTCCTAAGTGAAGCTTCCTTTGTGGCACTTGCTCTTTCTGCGATCTGATCCAGCTGGTTTTGTATGGCCAGATTTCGGAGCATCTGAGGCTGAACATCAGAGGCCCGCTGGACTTCTTCAGCCCTTGCCGATTCCAGAATGGAAGTGGGAACATGTGACCATGGATTTTGTGTCTGGATTACCTAGATCCCCAGCTGGTCGAGATGCTATTTGGGTTATAGTTGACCAGCTCACGAAGGTAGCTCACTTCCTCCCGTTTAGAGTTGGTCAGTCGACAGCTCAGTTAGCAGAGATGTACCTCAAGCAAATTGTCAGGTTGCATGGAGTGCCAGTCAGTATCACTTCGGACCGAGATTCAAGATTTATGTCACACTTTTGGCATAGCCTGCAGGAGAGTTTGGGAACTCATCTCCAGTTCAGTTCAGCATATCATCCGCAGACAGATGGTCAGTCGGAGCGCACGATCCAGACTCTTGAAGATATGTTACGGTCCTGTACACTTGACTTCGGTGGTTTGTGGGAAGATCACCTGCACCTGGTGGAGTTCTCGTACAATAACATTTTCCAGGCTAGTATCCAGATGGCACCGTTCGAGGCACTGTATGGTAGGAAGTGTCGATCCCCGCTAGCATGGGATGATGTTGGAGAGAGGCAGATGCTCGGTCCAGAAATGATTGCCCAGACAGTCGAAGTGATCAGAAGAGTCCGAGATCATCTTCGAGTTGCCCAAGATCGCCAGCGCCATTGGGCTGATTCTCATCGGCACCCTCTCGAGTTTTCTGTCGGTGACCATGTATTCCTGAGGATTTCGCCTAACCATGGCGTCATTCGTTTCGGCGTGCGGGAAAAGCTTAGTCCTAGGTATATAGGGCCATTTGACATTCTGGAGCGAGTAGGAGATGTATCCTATCGTCTCACTCTTCCGTCGTTGCTAAACGAGGTGCATGACGTGTTCCATGTATCCCAACTACGACGATATATTCCGGACCCGAGCCACATCCTAGATCATTCGGAATTGGTTGTTGGTACCAACCTTTCGTATGAGGAGAGGCCCATGTCTATATTAGACCGGAGAGAGAAGACACTCAAGAACAAGACTATCAAGTTAGTCCGAGTCGCTTGGGGTCATCACTCTTTGGGTGAGTCAACATGGGAGTGTGAGGATGATATCCGATCGCGATATTCCGACTTGTTTGACTCGTGAGGTATAATGTCTTCCTTATGCCTCATGCCTTCGATTCCTTGCTTGAATGAGTGATTGCCTGCCTAGTTATAGCTTGCTTGTGATTGATATAGCTTGTCCTCATCTCTCTAGCCTCTTAATTAAATTTCGAGGACTGAATTCTTTTAAGGTGGGTAGAGTTGTAATGCCTGTGGTTCATATTACATATTTTGGAATACGTGTACGTATTTTACCTTGTATTGTATGATTCCTTGCTTAGCTTCTTTCATGGCTTGGTTATTCCTTGGGTTGGTTCGGCTTGACTCTATTTTCTTTGGTTTATTATGAACCAAGGGTGAACCCCCTACCTACCACCACCACTACCATTTATTAACCCATTCTTCTTTCTCTCTCTTCATTAACCTCTTCTTCTTCTTTCATTTACTTCTTCACCTACCAGAGAGAGAGAGGGGTCTAGGCAAGTGCAACTTGCTTCACGGAGGAACTCCAATTTTATTGCTTCATTCTCTTCCTTACAGCATTTTAGCTTACTTTAGTACTTGGCATTTTTACTTTCCATGGCCAGATTCTTGTAGATCTAAGTTTATATTATTTTCGGATTTCTTAGGTTTTGATCTACTTAATCTTGTTATTTCTGAGTTTTGATGATTCCATGTTGTAGAGAATTTCGTCCTACCCCATTTTGACCTATGGAAGTCCGGATTTGGGCTACGGATGATGGAGTTATGGAGCTTGAGAACTTGGCTCTCATGGTGTTCTTCTTCTCGAAACTTTGGAGAAGATGAACTGTGCTTGACTTGACCGTATGAATATTTCATGCGGCAAGTGTTCATTTCAGCCGCATGGCTGGAAGTACTTTGAGCCGCATGAGGGCTGAACTCATTTAGCTGCATACACTCGCTCGTCCCAGCCGTATAATACTCCGCTCCTCTTGAGCCGCATAGACTTGCTTCTCATTAGCCGTATGAGAACTTCTTCCCGAGCCGCATGAACTTGGTCCACTTGTAGCCGCATAGGCGCATGACCCCGCTAACCGCATAAGCGCATGGCTCGCCCATCTGCATAAGACTGCTCGACCCAGCCGCATAAAGCCCTGCTTGCCGTAGCCGCATAGGCGAAGCATCCCTCGTGAGCCGCATAAGCGCACACTTTCAGCCACATGGCTCCGCTCCTGTCCCTGCCGCATGAACTGCCCATTTAGCTGCATAAGCGCGCAGTTCCTGTCGCATGGATTGCTGCCACAGCCGCATGCTCTTCCCTCTTTTCCGTAGCCGCATATGCTGTTCCCCCTTCCTGCCGCATGAGCTTGCCTTTCTCTCCGCCGCATGGACCCAATTCATTTCAGACGCATGGTTCTCCTATAGCCCTGTGTACTGTTATTTTATCATTAGTTTGCCCATGCCTTGGAACCCCTATGGTATATTTTATGCCCATTTTATATCCTTACGCCTTTTGTCCTGAACTTGATGAATCACGATTTGATTGACATGATTGAAATGGCAATTGTACATGACATAGTGTGACAAGTAGACATGACATGACCTGATAGTGGCCCGTCGTGGTGCACTCCTGACAAGTACACTTGGTATGATAACCTGACATGACATGACCTGTATAATTAACCCAGACACCGTGGGCGATTGTGCTTGTACAAATAATCTAGTCCTGTCTTGCATCATGTCTAGGAGGAGACTCCTGAGTACCACGGTCAGGAGTACCTAATGAAATAGACTAAGGCTAATAACTAGATTAATACATTAGTCATAAAGAGATCTCCCAGCTACAGGCAATCCCGTTACCTGGGCGCGCCTGGGATCTGTAGCCTGCCATTGAGTAGGGTACATTTCCAGCACACTGTCATGTGTTGCACCCTTCAAGCTACCTAAGGGTACTATATGTATTTCCTGGACGATGTACCCACCTGAATTCAACCCTAATCTTTCGACCTGGGTAACCTGGATGGTCTGCAGAGCTTGTGGCTGTGGAATAATCTTACTGCATCTTGCTAGTAACTAGGCCTGTGATAACCCTAGTTAGTTAAAGTATCAAGCCGTACTCATTGTTTGGCCGTGATTGATTGAATGGGGAATAATCTGTCTAGTCTTGACCTTGTACAAGATTGTTACATGTCTTGATTTTCATATATTATCTTGCTGATAAATGGGAGAAACCAAGTTCGGTTCAGACGAAGGGTTACAATCCCGGTCCTTATTGGTTTAAGGATTGTAACCTGGTTATCTGAATGGTCCCATAGTTATCTTACCATATATCCTCGTGATGTTATATTTCTCCAGTTTTACTATATATTATTATCTTCTGTGCTAATTGCTGGTTTTAGTTTCTAAGTGAAGCTTCCTTTGTGGCACTTGCTCTTTCTGGGATCTGACCCAACTGGTTTTGTATGGCCAGATTGTCACGACCCGCACCCTAGTGTTAGGGCACGAGACGTGGGTACGTCCAGCCTACGCCACAATGTCGGCGGTAGAACGCTGTTCTAGGTCATAGTCACATCTAAAACAATATGCTATACTCTCCAGACGGAGGACAAACACATAAGGATACTATCTCAATCATAACTCTAAAGATAGATAACAGCACGATGAAATAGATAAGATAATCCACAAGAGAGAGAACCAGGAGTGATAGTAAAACAGTTCTATTAAACAAACACAAGATTTCAAATACAACTCTAAGACAAACAATAAAGGAAATGAACAAACTCTAGGTAAATACTCCAAGCTCTACCAGTGTGCTCTAGGCTAACTGTGAACTCCAAGTACCTGTAAAATTTTATCAACGGGTCCAATCAGGACAGGAACGAGCACAAATCTCTCACAACAGTTCATATCAGGAATGGACATATAAAGCAAGCTATAGAAAACTATACATGAATCGCTGTAAAGAGAAATCAACAAGAGAGAAGATGTAACTGAGATATAATATGATAAATAAAGAATATAACCTTCTACGTGAATCAGAGCATGAATTGGTTATGTAAACAGCTTGGGTTGCACATGGATACAGCTATGGAATGCACATGGATAACTACTGGGGATAATGATCACATAACCAACTACACTCTTCCTGCCCCCAACCAATACACAAGGATCGAAGCAGGTTATGTTGTTGCACATGGATAATAACTACTGTATACATGGAGCTCATATGGTCATGAGTGTACATGAATAACATATGAGTGCACATGGATAAATGTGAATACATGGAGTACATGATGACCATGATAAAGTACATGAACATGACATACTCGATGTATCCGAGGGGATAACATCGCATGAAAAGATCCAGAGGGTACCGATCCGTGTGAACGTCGTGTCAGCATCAAGTATACTAGCCTATAACAAGAGTACATATCCAAAGAAGCATGAAAAGATCAGAGAATGTACTCGCCTGGTAATCCAAGCCGCTGATAAATGTAGATGTCCAACTGGAGTCACAGTGTCCTATTTAGAGCAATCACAAGTCACAAACGAGTTTAACATGAAATAAGAGTAATCTACAGTGCATTCTAGATAGTTCTAGGTCCTTCTAGGTCAAAGTCTAATCAACAAGTCCACTAGGTCAACTAAAGTCAAATTAGAGTCAAACTAAAGTCAACTAGTCAAGTTCTAATTCAATCCGGGTCAAACTAAGCCAATAGTTTGACCTATAGTTGACTTTTGGTTAATATAGTCAACCTGGTCAAAGGGGATCAACTCTAGTCTCTAAGTATTAAACTATGAGGTTGTATAATTCCGAATTACGGACAAGTAAGATAAAATAAAATAAGAATAAATAACTAATGGTGACACATAGAGAACCATCCACAAGCATTGTCGGATGATAAAACAAATATTACCAACGTGTCCAGAAGTATCAAATCAGCTAGGATTGCCTGTCCTTAAGTCCAATTCTGGACACAGGGGCAAAACGGTAATTTCGGACAAAAATAATGTCCGTCGTTGGACCCGCTTTGCACCGAAAAGTGTGCCAGAGTCAATGGTCTCTAAAGTCGTCAAACTACATGTCTACGGATTTGGTTTTCCGATACGAACCCAACCGTATGTCCAAAGTTGGATTTCGGCGGACCGTGCACAAAATTGTCCGTTGAGTGGGACCGTGGGGCCCGCAAAACGACGTACGATTCGACTGTCTCAGATTTGGACCAAACTTGGCATACAGGACCAGAAAAACAATACGGTCCTTTGGCGCAAGTTTCGTCTCGATCTGACGAGCGTGCACAAAGTAATTGAAAAATTTGCAAAGTGCACGATACGGTGAATATTGACGGATACGCATCAAATTCGTCGCGCACACGCGACCAATTTGAATTCCGTCAAAGCCCACACGACCACGAAATCGTTATGCAGCTTTTGATGCTTTCGGTTCGCGACCACGTCGTCCGGATTGGCGTGACGCACGTCGTGTGGAACATTTTTTTAGTTTTTAAAACAGGTTTTTGGGAAACTTTGGGATTCGATTTCTCGGTGAGTAGTCGATGATTTCCGAATCCACAAAAAGGGTGATGAAGACCTATATGTTGTCTAAAAGTCTCTTCAAATAGATTTTCTAATATGGCATTAGATCGATCATAATCGATCTACAAACAGGGAGGGTTGGACTGCACTAGTGCTCTGTTTTTGGACAGATTTTTGGGTTTTTGGGTTCGATTTCTCTTCGATTCTGGGTCGCTTTTCTACGAACTAATTGGAGGCGTCTAAAGACCTATATGTTGTGCTTCTATCGAACTAATTGGTTCGAAAATCGATGGAGGAACTAGGAAGAATATTACCTACGAAGTTGACCCTTCGCAGCTACTGCTGCTGCTCTGCTTGAGTTGCACGCGCGCGCGCGGGGCTATTCTGGCCGGCGGGTTTTGTATGGCCAGATTTCGGAGCAACTCCAGAGGATTTACCAACTTTCCAGCCCGATGGTGGCGACTAGACGTAACCAGGACAACGAGTGGATTTATTTTTGATCTCCCACTTTATTGTAAAAATATTCTTTTGAGGCGTTTAGCCGACGAGCACCTGTTTAGCTCGATTGTACTTACTTACTGTCTGCCTACGGGCTGTAACATGATTGACAGATCCTAGGGTTGATCATGTATGACTAAACTCTTGCTAGTCCTAACATTTTGTAACGACTAGCTTCATGATCAACTGAATATGTAATGTTTGGGACGCCTTACTATTGTATATTTGGTGATCTAACATCTTGTAACATTTACTTACTTGCTTGTGATTGAGACACTAGGCTTGTTCATGACCTTAAGAGACTGATGGCTTGTAGTTAAACCCTCATGTATCTAGACAGTCGTGACCGTATAGCGAGATGGGATCCATTTCATATACGTAGCTGGCTATGTCTGCCCCCGCTCTCGAGTATTCTGGTTCTGGGGCGTGACATGTTCTCCATCATTCTCCATGCTAAAACCATGAAGAATAGCCTTATCTATGTCAAAATGATGGAGAATGGCCATTCTCCGTGTCAAAATGACGGAGAATGGCATTCTCTGTTAAAATGACGAAGAATGGTTATTCTCCGTGTTAAAATCATGGAGAATGGTCATTCTCCGTGTTAAAATAACGGAGAATGGCTCCGTGATAAAATGTTTGAGAATGGCCATTCTCCTTGTTAAATTGACGGAGAATGGCCATTCTCCATTATTTTAACACGGAGAATGACTATTCTTTGTCAATTTAACAAGAAGAATGATCATTCTCCATCATTCTAACACGGAGAATGGCCATTCTCCGTGTTTCTCCGTGTTAAAATGACGGAGAATGGCCATTCTCATTGTTAAATTGATAGAGAATGGCCATTCTTCGTCATTTTAACATGGAGAATGGCTATTCTTTGTCAATTTAACAAGGAGAATGGTCATTCTATGTGCTAAAACCATGGAGAAGGTCAATCTTCTTTTTAAATTGACGGAGAATGCCTATTCTCCGTCATTCTAACACGGAGAATGACTATTCTTTGTCAATTTAAGAAGGAGAATGACCATTCTCCGTGGTTTTAGCACGAAAAATGGCCATTCTCCGTGATATTACCACGGAGAATGATCATTCTCCTGCATTTTATGTCCAGTTGAAACTTTGAAGGGCCATAACTTTTGATTGGGAGGTCAAAACGAGACCCGGTTTGTCGTAAAAGGAGCGTATTTCCGAGGAGCCGTAGATTAACAACTTTTCATTAGTCGGCCTTTCGAAATTTTAGAATCGCAAAAAATGATGTTTGGACCCCCGTTTTAACAGTTTTACCGTCTGTCCGAAATTTTTCGACGAGTTTTTTAAGTAAGGTTTGAAGATTTTGGAGGAAAAAAACCTAAATTCGAAACTGAGCAGTGTATAGAAGAAGAGGAAGTATTGAAATATTTTTTTGAAGAGTAGGGTTCGGGGGTGTTTTCAATTAATTAGAAAGACAAAAAGGTCATTCAGAACCCCTTTTATATATTTTCGCTAATTCTTGGCACGTGATGAAATGTTATTTTGCGGTGGGTTTTTCATAAAACTTTTGCAATTTTTGGACAATTCATAAATTTACCCAAAAAAAATCTACAATATGATTGAAATATAAAAATTTAAATTATGTTAGAATATTTTAAATATAATTTGAATATTTTTTAGTTATGATTTATTATAAATATATTTGTAAACTTTTGGATATGTGTTTAGTTAGATAATATCATGTAGTTAGTTTAAATATAATTTAAATTCTAAATATTTTAGTATTTATACATATTCATGTAGGAGGATTTTTAGATTTTATTTTTATTTTAAACTAGGTAAGAAAATAACTACGGTTTATGTGACTTTTTTAATTTTTTTTTAAAACGAAATGGTTGATGAAATACATACGGCTTAGACATCTCAATCTTGAACCGTTTTGAAGCCCCCTTATATATACTAGTTACTTTCACGTTAAAAAATGGAAAAAAAAATTCTACAATATGATTGAAATATAAAAATTTAAATTATGTTAGAATATTTTTAATATAATTTGAATATATTTTAGTTATGATTTATTATAAATATATTTTTTAATTGTTGGATATGTGTTTAGTTACATAATATCATTTAGTTAGTTTAAATATAATTTAAATTATAAAACATTTTAGTATTTAGACATATTCATGCACTTAGGAGGATTTTAGATTTTAATTTTATTTTAAACTACACGAGAAAATAACTGCGGTTACAGGACTTTTTTTCCCATTAATTTTGAAAATAAGATGGTTGATGAAATACACACGGCATAGACGGCTTAATTTGAAGCTATTTTGAAGCCCCCTTAAAATAATACTACTAAATGCACGTGCTTTGCACGTATAATAAAAATATTATCCAATTATAGTCAAATATCCCTTCTAACTCATGTGGTTAAGATGTGAGGTATTATTCTTGTATGGTTGAGTTCGATGTCCCATGTTAAATATATATAACAAATTTAAACCTTTTTCAACAATTTTTTGACATAATTAATTTTTTTTTGAAAATAAAATGGATCATTATATACATATGGATTAGACTAGGGGTGAGCATTCGGTTAATTCGGTTCCAACCGAACCAAATAACCGAAAATCGAATTCGAACGAAAACCGAATAAGCAAAACCGAAACCGAACCGAATTTGTCCATAACCGAATTAAATCGGTTCGATTTTCGGTTTATTCAGTTTATTTGTTTTTTCGGTTTATTTGTACCTTTTTTTGTTAATATATATAGTAACTAAATATACCTATATATATATTTAATATATATCTATATATATTTAGTATACACCTACCCCTCTCTCTCTCTCTCTCTCTATATATATATATATATATAATTTTCTTATTCGGTTTTGGACCAAAACTGAAACCGAATAAAAAATTAAATATTTTCAAAACCGAAACCGAACCGATTTTTTTAAACCGAACCGATTTTTCTAAACCGAACCGAATCTCTTATTCGGTTCGGTTTGATTCGATTTTCGGTCCAAAACCGAATAATGCTCATCCCTAGATTAGATGGCTCACTTTTGAGCCGTTTTGAAATCTCATTATATAGGAATATATATTTGGGTTCGGCTATACACATCCCAACACTTACTTAGCACACCCCATTTAATTTTTTTCTCTTTCTATTCTACCCTTGTTGAGCACATCACATGCTTCCCTCCCCTCCCCTCCCCTCTCCCCCTCCGCCGACCCTCTGTAATGCCCCGCTCCGCACGAGGCATTTGGTTGGATTATTGGATGGGATCAGAATATTGGACCGTGACTTATGTTGGAAATCGGAAGAATTGAGACTGATGCAGTCTCTCTTAGCTGGCTAGACGGAATGGGTATTGGAACGTGGCTCGCTGGTCGAGCTACGCATAGTATAATTGTGTGTGATCGGAACATGAGGAACCTTTATTGCATGTGAGTGGAACTGTCGTTCCTCCTCCTTACTCCTTCATGGTTAATAAATGAAGTATTTAAATGCTATGAACTGCCCCTAAATGTCCCATATGTTAGTTGCTGAATAATAGAGATGCTTATGCTGAGAATTATTGAAATGTACAACACATTGAACTGCTAATGTAATTCGACGCCTGGGAATGAATTGATAACATTGTCCCTTATGCTTAACGCTGTTGGAACAAGTAGATACTTGAATAATGAGATGCCTTATGAATGATAGAATAAGAAATGAAATGGCTATGCTATCGAACCAATGAACTGAATGAAACACTAGAATCAAGTACTCTCTGTATTTCTGTTGCAAGAATATGAAATGCTACCTGTCCCTTATAAGAAATGAATGAATGAATAAATGTCCCTATGAAATGAATGAATGTTACATTCCTCTTAAGAAAGGAATGATATGAGATACGTTGCAATGAAGCAATGAATGAGAAATGATAAAGCTGGGATCGTTGAGATCACCAAATGAAATGATGGTAATGATGAAATGAATAAGTCATTGAATATGACTAATGATGCACTGTTGCCTTTACCTTCGTTAATATGTTTTACCATGCGATTTTGTTCACAATCGAGTCGGTCATTCGCATGGTTATGGACAACTTGTATACAAGGTTTGAGTAATAATTTCCTCGAACGGTTCCTAGGGCCCTGGGGACCGATTCGGCCTAGGAGGAAATAATGATGAGTGCTATGGGAGCACGGATAAGGCGGGGTGGCATAGAGGCTCGCCACCTACTATGCTGACCGCATTATCTTAAAATGAAATGAAATGAGTCCATATGGTTTAACAACACTAGTGACCATGTAGTCGGGATGCATGCTAATGAATATTTTGTGCAGACAGAGTAAGTATATCGGATAACCTGTATTTGATACAGGTACGAAAAGTCGGCTACAGGTAAGAAATTACATAATTGTGATATTGTATAAGTTGGTTTAACTTGCCTGCTTAACATGTTCCATTCAGTATGCTAGAAAGATGCCTTGCTATAAATAGTGCTCAAACATAACATCCGTGCTAAGTGATGCTTGAAGTGAGAATTGTCATACATGTTTAAGATGTTAATGTTAACGATGCCTCAATGACGTCTTTGCATGAAAACACCAAGAATGCTAAAATGATATGTCCACATGAATGCTACTAAGAATATGTTTACATGCTTCACTCTGATTATTGCCCATGAACTGTAAACTGATGTTAGGCCCCAAGTAGAAAGATCACTCTAATAAATGCTTGCTTAAATGATCACTTTAATGTTGGTTTATGCGAGTGGGTTGGATTCTGCTCGCCGGTACATAGATGATGTGCTGACCCACGTTTTGTGGGCAGGTGCTCGTGCTTGGGATATTCTACACACGAAGATTGGCTTGATTGGTCCCGTGACATCGAAGATTTGTTGGGCATACAGAAGCTCTCCTTGCATAAGATGAAGTCTTCTGTTTATAAAGGGCATAATGTATGGAACATTGTAATCAGTGATACCAGTGAGTTGTAAGCCAAGTCAGTATATCGAGTTGTAATCCAATGTATCCAAATATCAAATGCAAGCTTTGTAATATTGTTCAGTTGGCTTTCAATGTAAAGTGAGATTGGTTGTAAGCATTGTACTTCAATACAAGTCTTGTACTCTTTTTCAGTTATCAATAAATAGAATAAAGTTCTATATGTCTCTGTGTGGCTTCAAGTTACCCTTTTATCTCCGCTGCTATAAAGAAGTGATGTACTTCTATTCAATGAGAAAGATTGTCCTCACTAAATTTAATTTATCTGCTTCTGCCGCTGCAATGTGTTCCTATTTAAAGAAATCAATTATGTACCATCTTTGCCTTATACAAGTGCAATACCAGACTTGTACGGCATCACGCCCAAGCGAGGACGATCGGTTCTAAGAGATAAAATATGTGAGTAAATGACTCTACGAATCGGGGCGTGACAAATTGGTATCAGAGCACGGCTTTACGTCCTTGGTCTCTTCTTTGATTTATTCCAAATCAAAGTTGCATCGATGATTAACCAAAGTTGCTTCCGCGATCACTCAACGTTACTTCCGCGATTAAATCAAAGATTGCTTCCGCGATTATGCTATTGTTGTTCGGTAATCATCCTTATGTTATCTGTGCTTGAAAGTTCGTTGACCCTCTTGGCTGCTCACTGGATGTTCCATACAATAAGTCTATATATATTGTGATGCCCCTAAATGAATGATTGTTGTTGGTTTGGACACAAATAACCCAACAATGACTCGATGCCATAGTATGCTATATTGTGAATGCTGTTTGGAATGTAGGAATAAAGGAAATGGCTATGTATGCTGCAACAAGTTAAGAATTGTATGTGATGTTGGAAAAGAATTGGGAATGAAATAATTGATGGATGAGTTCAACAGAATTGGTGAATTGACTCATATGTGTTGGCTACTGCTTTCGAGACCCTAAGAATGTTGGTTTATGATTTTGAGATCCCGAGATGTTGGTTAAGTATTGTGATCATTATAGATCATGAATGTTCGTAATAGATTGAGTTGGTATTGTTTAAGGATGGCTTCGTTTCTGAGTGGTATATTGCCTCTACCACCTCAGAACGAGATGTATGTTGATCCTTTCCATAGAATAACAATGAGACTATCTGTGAGTACTGGGTAGTGCCGAGACTTAGCTGGGATTCATGTATTGTGGTTAGATGACTCGAATGTCCCTTGATGGTGATGTTATATTGAGTAGCGAGATTGACAGAAATTGTAATCGGTGGCTTGGTTAGAAATTATTTAGTCGAGTGATGACTCAGACTAGTAAGACAATTAGTATGCTATGGGTAAATGGATTTGGCTAGAGAATGTTGTGGCTTAGAACATCTGAATGTTGACTTCGATTGGTTGGATGTAAATTAAATGTGGCTAATAAAAGTTGGTTGCGTAGCTGAAAGTTTTAGAAATATCGTCGGTGAATCAAAAGAATATTAGAGATTTATGCTTTGACCCTAAGGTGTAATATATGTTAATCCATCTTGATCACCAAAGGATAGTTGTTGCCTATGTGCATGTATGCTGTGGAATTTAATAGGATTAGAAAAGTAACAAGTAGCCACTTTGACTATTGTGTTGCCTAGAGGATGGTTAAGTGATACATAAATTGTCGGATTGAATAGATGAACTATTTGACCATTGCTGCATGAGATTTAAGAATGCCCGTAAGATAGTGATGATTGAGAAACGAATGGGATTGAGAAATTTCAAATATGTTGGATAATGTCGGTATAGGTGATTGTTGGTTGGGATATAGATTATTGGCTTATAACTTAGTGGTATGACTCTATCATATGGACCGAATAGTGGTTCCATAGTTATGTTAAGACTATCGGAACCGATGACCCTTGAATAGTCAGCCTTGGCTTATGGGTTCGTGTGAGTACAAAGAAATTGAAATAGAAATTGAATCATTGGGAATTTACTTGATGGATTATTAGAACGATGAGAATCGTATGTCGGGTTAGAATTTGACCGTAGTATTGATAGATCGATCTTAATCGATTGTTGGGTAAGTCTAGAGTGAGCCTCTGTGGGAATTATTTTCTTGAGGAAGATACTAGATAGATAGACTTGACCCTAGAAACCCTGGGCTGCATGACCAATTGTTGGCATAGCCAACAATGGCGATTAGTTATTCAGACTGAGTTAATACCCATAGGTTTGGGTAGAGTTCCGTAGAACTATTGGTTGCTTGTTGGCCTTAAGAATAAGAAACTAGTATAACCCTAGTAGCCGTCCACTCTAGGGAAGTCACCTGAACGATTAAGTTTAGCTATCAATGTAGCTAACCTTAGAGATTGACTGAATAATATGTGACCATTGGAGACCCATAGGATGACCTTGTGGCATTGAATGAGAGACAGTGATAATAAGTATTGACCTAAGGGAATGTATGTTTCAACTTGTGCCTTAAGAGATGTTTGACCCTTGAGGATTATATGTCGGCCATAAGTGGGAATTGCAATCGTAAGGTAAGACTTGAGTGTACCTATAGCCGGGTAGCTAAATAACCTTGAATGTTGCATAGAATTATACCCTGACCCGGGTAATCGATAGTGGGTGACGTCATATTGTATCTTTTAGAAAAAGATGAATTGCCTCGGTGAGAAATATTGTTGGATTTGGGAAGGAATGTGATTGCATATTGTGAACTCTTGATATGATTGGCTCTAAGTTAGACCCTTGATCGAATGTTAGAAATGTTATGCTTGGGTAGAGGGCTTAACCAAGTTGTCCCTGATATTAAGTATTGTAGCCTGGAAGATAGTGATTGTGGCAAAGTGAATAAAGCAATAAGTCAATTGAAAGGATGCTTAGTCGGATTTAGAAAAGAGAGTTATATTGTGGCTGATCGAATCGCACTAACATGGAAGTTGGCTGAAGTACATATGTTTTGGGAACGCCTAAAATATGTGTATGGATCCAGCCGAAGTGATTGGTTGCGACTGAGATAACATTATGGGAAGAATTTATCCTACTAGCGCGGACTTTGGCTGAAATATATATGTTTTGGGGACGCCTAAAATATGTGTATGGATCCAAATGAAGTGATGTGTTGCGACCCAGATAGAATGCAAGGAAAATGTTGGTGAATCAATGAGAAGTTACAAGTATTTGGAAAAAAAGAGAAAGATAGATTGAATCGTTGATGGATTAAAATGATACAGTTGGATAGCTATTTTGAAATGACCGAGCGGACTGAAATGAATATTGAATTGAAGCTGAATGAGTAACTCATTGTGATTAAGTGAATCTAGTAGATGAGTTGTTTTCTTAAGTTTCGAGGACGAAACTTTTTCTGAGTGGTATATTATGTAATGCCCCGCTCCGCACGAGGCATTTGGTTGGATTATTGGATGGGATCAGAATATTGGACCGTGACTTATGTTAGAAATTGGAAGAATTGAGACTGATGTAGTCTCTCTTAGCTGGCTAGACGGAATGGGTATTGGAACGTGGCTCGCAGGTGGAGCTACGTATAGTAGAATTGTGTGTGATCGGAACATGAGGAACCTTTATTGCATGTGAGTGTAACTGTCCTTCCTCCTCCTTACTCCTTCATGCTTAATAAATGAAATATTGAAATGCTATAAACTGCCCCTAAATGTCCCATATGTTAGTTGCTTAATAATAGAGATGCTTATGCTGAGAATTATTGAAATGTACAATACATTGAACTGCTAATGTAATTCGACGCTTGAGAATGAATTGATAACATTGCCCCTTATGCTTAACGCTGCTGGAACAAGTAGACACTTGAATAATGAGATGCCTTATGAATGATAGAATAAGAAATGAAATGGCTATGCTATCGAACCAATGAACTGAATGAAACACTAGAATCAAGTACTCTCTGTATTTCTGTTGCAAGAATATGAATGCTGCCTGTCCCTTATAAGAAATGAATGAATGAATAAATGTCCCTATGAAATGAATGAATGTTACATTCCTCTTAAGAAAGGAATGATATGAGATACGTTGCAATGAAGCAATGAATGAGAAATGATAAAGCTGGGATCGTTGAGATCACCAAATGAAATAATGAAATAAATAAGTCATTGAATATGACTAATGATGCACTGTTGCCTTTACCTTCGTTAATATGTTTTACCATGCGATTTTGTTCACAATCGAGTCGGACACGCATTCGCATGGTCATGGACAACTTGTATACAAGGTTTGAGTAATAATTTCCTCAAACGGTTCCTAGGGCCCTGGGGACCGATTCGGCCTAGGAGGAAATAATGATGAGTGCTATGTGAGCACGGATAAGACGGGATGGCATAGAGGCTCGCCACCTACTATGCTGACCGCATTATCTTAAAATGAAATGAAATGAAAAGAGTCCATATGGTTTAACAACACTAGTGACCATGTAGTCGGGATGCATGCTAATGAATGTTTTGTGCAGGCAGAGTAAGTATATCGGATAACCTGTATTTGATACAGGTACGAGAAGTCGGCTATCGGTAAGAAATCACATAATTATGATATTGTATAAGTTGGTTTAACTTGCCTGCTTAACATGTTCCATTCAGTATGCTAGAAAGATGCCTTGCTATAAATAGTGCTCAAACATAACATCCGTGCTAAGTGATGCTTGAAGTGAGAATTGTCATACATGTTTAAGATGTTAATGTTAACGATGCCTCAATGACGTCTTTGCATGAAAACACCAAGAATGCTAAAATGATATGTCCACATGAATGCTACTAAGAATATGTTTACATGCTTCACTCTGATTATTGCCCATGAACTGTAAACTGATGTTAGGCCCCAAGTAGAAAGATCACTCTAATAAATGCTTGCTTAAATGATCACTTTAATGTTGGTTTATGCGAGTGGGTTGGATTCTGCTCGCCGGTACATAGATGATGTGCTGACCCACGTTTTATGGGCATGTGCTCGTGCTTGGGATATTCTACACACGAAGATTGGCTTGATTGGTCCCGCGGCATCGAAGATTTGTTGGGCATACAGAAGCTCTCCTTGCACAAGATGAAGTCTTCTGTTTATAAAGGGCATAATGTATGGAACATTGTAATCAGTGATACCAGTGAGTTGTAAGCCAAGTCAGTATATCGAGTTGTAATCCAATGTATCCAAATATCAAATGTAAGCTTTGTAACATTGTTCAGTTGGCTTTCAATGTAAAGTGAGATTGGTTGTAAGCATTGTACTTCAATACAAGTCTTGTACTCTTTTTCAGTTATCAATAAATAGAATAAAGTTCTATATGTCTCTGTGTGGCTTCAAGTTACCCTTTTATCTCCTCTGCTATAAAGAAGTGATGTACTTCTATTCAATGAGAAAGATTGTCCTCACTAAATTCAATTTATCTGCTTCTGCCGCTGCGATGTGTTCCTATTTGAAGAAATCAATTATGTACCATCTTTGCCTTGTACAAGTGCAATACCAGACTTGTACGGCATCACGCCCAAGCGAGGACGATCGATTCTAAGAGATAAAATATGTGAGTAAATGACTCTACGAATCGGGGCATGACACCCTCCTCCTCCTCCTCCTCCGACCCTCCCCCTGCTCCCCTCCCCTCCCCCCCCCCCCCCGCTCCGCCGACCCCCCCCCCTCCCGACCCGCCGCCTCCTCCTCCTCCCCGATCTCCTACGGCCGACCCCATAAACTGTTGTTGAAACAAAAAGAAATTGAAAACAATTTGGGTGTATTCACGGGTAGGTTCGTCCTGGTCATGTTTAACCCGTATTTGTCGAACAGAAGAAGACATATTCGACCAATATTTGTCGAACAAACCATTGTCCGTTCGACCAGTATTTGTCGTGCTCATCGCAGAATATGGGGTGTGCTCAGCAAGGGTAGAATAGGATTTTTTTTAAATAGGATGTGCTAAATAAGTGTTGGGGTGTGTATAGCCGGACCCTATATATTTACATATAACAATAATAATAATACTACAAATAATTATTACTATCTTTGCTTCAAATCTAAGCTGACTCCAATCACTATAAAAAAAATGGTACTTCCGTAAATCTCCTCCCCCACAAACGTGCTCCGGACATCATTAGTAAGCATTCTCCACCCACTCCCCGATCCACTCTCCTCCTCCAAAAATCTAGGGTTTTCTCCTAGATCTCTTGCTCCATTTCCAACAATTCCAGCAGAGACCTCGACAATTTTCCCGCCAACTCCATGGCGATTCCCGTGGAGGAAGCCATTGCCGCTCTCTCCACCTTCTCGCTAGAGGTACCGTCCCTTTGCTTCTTTTGAATTCACTGCTGATCTCGACCTAGAGGAGAGTGTTGATGTGTTTGTGAACGTTGGAAACCCTCAGGATGAGCAGCCGGACGTGCAGGGGCTGGCCGCTCTGCTCTCCTCGGAGAGATCCGCCACGAGTAGCCCCATCGGTACCTCTCTCTGCTCTCGGAATCACTTTGTTCACCTGTTCAAAATCTCGATGTTTGTGTACAATGTTGCACATTTGTTGTTTGGCGCGATATAACTTGTGCTATCGGACACAGCACGGACACTTGGACACAAAATATGGTAGGAGAACAGAAACACTCGAGCGAGGCACAATATCCTTAACGTCAAGCTTCTGGCTCGGATATGTGCTTCTAACCAATAACCTGATCGGATTATTTTAGAACTATAGGGTATTGATATCAGAAATGAACCTGAATTCCTTAATGGCTTAGGGTTTGCATGTGGCCTCATCCTGAAACCCGTTAAGAAACCAGAAATCTATTTACCTATAGAAAATATCAAGCTTTATTGAATTTTAGATAAACAAAGCTCGATAATGTTTCACAAGTATGTGTCACGTGTGAAAGCCATCTGGATTGTTGTTGAAGTTGAAATAATAAAAAAACATGATCTTAAATGATCGTTTAAACACCGTCTTGAGTTTAAGTAAGCATATTGTAAATACTTTCAAATAGCTTAACTTGCATGTAGATAATAGCATAAGCCCGACCAAGGTCTGATTAGAGTATTAGAAGAAAAGGAATTTGACCAATTCGAACACAAAAAGCTTGTAGGTTTTGGATTTGGTTATTAAATATGTCCGACAATGAACCTGACCCAGTGACAACATATGCACTCTTCTTGAACTTTTGTTAGTGCTGCAGTTACTGAAATATAGATGAACAAATTAAAAAATGTCATTGAACAGGAAGCAACTCGAGTTTAGATGTAAATTGTTATATATATAGCGAATTAAGAAAAAGCAATGAACCATTGGCAACGTGAACTTAGATATTGTTTTCATCAGATTTTATACCCATTATCTTAAATTTTTTTTTTTTAGATTTATATGGGCGTGGCAAAGACCCGAACAGAATGCATGGAGATCAGATCTTGTCAATTCAATTTGTCTTGATATAGCTTTTTGAAATGATGTAAAGGCTCCCTTTTGGAAGGACAAATAGCAAACCATAAGTTGTGAATTCCAAAGCTCCAACTTAGGCTTTTCTTTGAGTTAACAGTAGTGCGAGTCTTGTTTCACTGTCAGTGCACATTGGGTACATTCCCTCCATGTATTTGTTAATACACCTCCTTTTATCGGAAATGAAGACCTCCAGATGATTAGTTCTTTATTTCGAAATATATTTTATTAGTTTCTTAAGATTTTCCTAGATAGTGGTACTTTCATCTTTTGGACAGTTAAGTTGACGTTCAACGACATCTGACCACGATTTGGGGTTTTGTTTTTCATCCCCCACCCCACCCCACTCTTTGACTTTTCATCTTATTCTGTTTTTTTCGTGCTAGCAGTATTTCTGTTTCTTGCATCCTATGTCTAAGATGTTATTCCCATGTGTACTTCGGTGGCTTGACCTATACGTATCCCATGTACCCCATTTCATGTAATGGACCTAAAATCGTTAACTTTGATTACGTGATGGACAATTCCCATAATGTGGACAATGGCAGTATCCTTGGCTTGTCTGTTTTTTGTTAGAACTTCTTGTGAATTCCTTTAGTGTACTTTGTTCACTATAGTTACACTGATGACATAGGAATGTGATAGTTGATCCAAGTTCTGCTGAGTGTAAGTGTACTAGCCTGTGCTACTTTCTGACTCTGTAAAATCCTGCTGTATGGATGTGATTTTGATCTTCATGGTGCTTAATTTGATTTGATGACCTAGACTTATTTAATTTCATAACCAAGTGTTATACTATAATTATTTCTTTTCTGTATTTTCAAACATCTGTGTTATGTAGAATACAGTGATGTTTCTGCATATCGTTTGTCTTTGACGGAGGATACACGAGCAATCAACCAATTGGTATGTTGCAAATTTATGATGTTTATTTTTTTAAAGTTTCTTGACGGTTCTTGGCAGTTTACCTTTTTTTTTTTCTTTCTGACTTATGTACCTTTTAGTTTATTGTTACCATCTGTACTCTGTAGTTGTAGTATTCTTCTTCACTAATTAGTGAAGCCTTTTCTCCTCAATATGTTTTTGTATGTGGAGCACAGCTCAAACGTGTAAAGATCCATATATAACTTTATTCAACGGATAAAAAAATAGCATAAAGATCCACGAGCTGATAGTCAAGTTCTTATGACCAATTGCCAACCCGACAATCTTTTTTAGTGGATGGCATGGTACCAAATTCTTGGCCAAGTAAACTACTATGAATAGGAGGGGACCTTGTTTGGACACCTACAAGCCCAGTTGTGGGATCTGCCTTCTTTGGTCATGTTGTTGAAGATCATGAAACAAATGGCCAATGATCCAAATTTCCTAGAGTAGAATCTAGGCAAAGAGGTTGTTCAGAGTCACATTAAGATGGTCTGTTGTTCCCTCCACTCGAGGGCAACAGCCTGTCACTAACCTCGGTTCCCTGCACTAGAAGTATCCTGCTTGCATCACACTTAACATATTGAGCAACTCATTGATCTGCATATGCTCTTCGCTTGTAAAAGCATAAACAGTCCAGGAATAAGGTTGGACTATCTATATTTTTTCTGTAGATCCGTAGTTTTCATATTGATTTACAATGAGTGACTGAGGCACGACAGTATCTGCTAAGTAGTTGCTGCTTCATGGATATGAATCCATATACTTTTAGATTGACTTATGTAACTTTTTTCTGTGCGCAATGGTGGTGATCTTTGGCTACTTATTCTCACATCTATAATTAGCGCAGACACAAGTTTGAACCCATTAATATGAAACAAGAAATAACAATTTTATTAAAAGAAAATAAAAAATGGGAGGAAGACCTGTGAGGAATGATTACGATATCAAATTATTATTATTTTAACTAAATCTAGAGTAATCCCAAAACATTTTTCATACCAAGATAATAAAGAAATGGAGAAGGCTTTTAAAAGACTAAGATCAACCAAAATATAACCCTGAATGCTCTATAAGTATTTTAGAAAACCGAGTAAAACTTAAAAAGACTGTTCACATCCCATACCTGTATCTTGTCTGTCCAGCCAACATTTGTTCATATTGCATCCTTGGGAAATTGGCATAGCGTAAGGTAGGGGATAGTTATCGGTCTATCTAGTGACACGATGAAACCCTAGAAATCTCTAGGAAAGATAACTCACAGAGGACCAATCTCTTATTCTTAAACTTTTTTTTTTACAATGTCAAAAGTGAACATGTCTTCTACAAATTATGTAGGTTTATTTGTAGCCTTTAGAAATGGTAGTTCCACTAAATTAAATTTAGTTAAATCCTAATCCTGTCCTACTTGTAGATAAAAACAATACAAAATTCTATCCTAATCGAATCCTAGATTTAAATAAAGCAAATTATAATAAAATCAATCTAAACTAATCCTAAAAATATAGCTTGCAGTATTGGCCTATACCGATACAATACGGCCAATGTCAATATGATACGGCCGATACCAATACAATACGGCCGATACCAACACAATACGACCGATACGTTTGGGTTTGGCATGTCTCGATCTGATACTAACCGCTATCAAGCTATCAATACTGAATGATATCGATTTTGGGGTCTCTTTTTTGGTCAATTTGACAAAAAAATTGAATGAAAGAGAAAATAAAAAAATAGGGGAAAACTATACTTTTGGTCACTGAATGTTTGTCTGACCAAAGTTTTAGTCACTGAAAGATATTTTCCAAAAAAATAGTCACTGAATGTTTGGTCTTCCAAAAAAATGGTCACTCTGTTAAATTGTTGTTTTTTTTATTAATAATTTTTGTTGACATGGCATGTTATATGCCATGTCAGTCATTAAGTATGACGTGGCACATCCACGTGGGCTATTTTTGGGTTTTATCTTGCAAAAAATTTCGTTTGGGTATTAAGTTATGTGTCATGTTTCAATGTTTATGACATGGTATTTCATTATTTTTTATTTTTTAAAAAAACTTAATACCCAAACGAATTTTTTGAAAAATAAAACCCAAAAATAGCCCACATGAATGTGCCACATCATACTTAACGACTGACATGGCACATAATATGCCATGTCAACCAAAATTGTTAATAAAATAAACAACATTTTAACAGAGTGACTATTTTTTTGGACGGCCAAACATTCAATGACTAAATTTTTAGAAAATATCTTTGAGTGACTAAAAATTTGGTCAAGCAAACATTCAGTGACTAAAAGTATAGTTTTCCCAAAAAAATAGTGTCAACATGATGAATTAATTTGTGTCGCACATTGACAATATTAGAGTATGTCATTAGGATTCCTTACAGATAACCATTATCTTCTGTCGAATTTGTATATCTGTAAATTTACAATATTCATCCATATTAGTATTATGCAAATCTAAACTATTTATTGTGGTTGTGCTATATCTAAAGGCAAGTAAATAAACAATAGTATCTATTGCAAGTGAAATATTATTCCATTTAAAACTACCGAGAAACAACATACAATATGTTAAAATATCAAAAAAATTTTTTTTCTCAGAAAATTAAAACTATATTTTATTATTTTTGGCTCTACGAAATGAAAAATCTGATACTCTGAGCTGAAATAGGTGATACCACCGATACCGTAGGAAGGATCCGAAACTGATTCATATATTTTGAACCTTGGCTAAAGTATCTTGTAAAATTCTCATAATTCTAAATGTCTATACATGAGAAATGCAACTTATGCAGTTTAGTTGGACTAGAGAACCGTCTGATCATTCTCTGCATCTGATTGGATCAGACCAGGCAGATTTACAAATTACAATCCACTATATTCTTGGAATAGCTATTATTATATAAATACTCCTTAACCACCTACATATGGTTTTATGCCATCATCACGAGTTAAGTTGTTTAATAGTAATGCCATGATAATGATTTCAAAAATTTATATTATGTCATGCAGTTTTGGATATTCGTTGCAGGCTGACATGCCCTTGGAATTTTCAGATGACCAAAATTTGTTGTAATACAGTTTATATTAGAGTTTTCATCGATGGAAAATGGTAAATTCTAATTTGTATTCTTACAAAGATCATAATATGTAGTAGTTGTTCATTGCTATTCCTTTTAGTATTTAGGCTGACCGGTGATCTGAGAGATATGATCCAGCCTATCTCCAGTGTGCCTCACTCTTTTCAGAGTTTGAATTGTTGAGCTTCTCCTACAAGTCTTAGTATTTTGAAGCAGTTTGAGATTGTTAGTCCCTGCCATTACTAAAAAGGAAAAGAAAATAAGAAAAAAAGAAAAGAAGAAGAAGAAAATCTAGGTGTTGGTGAGGAATGAGGGTTATATATCTATATTATTCAATAAGCCCCGTAGGTCGAAGACCCATTTCATGGATTGAGAAATGGATTCAGGAAACAATATATTTTTGTGTAAAATTTACTTAAAATGCGACCACAGAGATTGAACTTGGGTTGCTTTGGTACCATGCCACTGCACCAAAACTCTAGAGAGTTCGTGATGGATGAGGGTTATGTATTTATATTATTCATCAAAGGTCATCTTTATATTATTCAACAAAGATCATCTTTATGTGTTGTACTTGATCTGGATGATCTCTATTGCATGACATTGGACATGGCACTATATTATTTTAACATGCGGTAACGTATACCACTCCAACATTGGCATGTCCTAGTGTATTTTTGGTATGTTTGACATTGACAATACATGGACGGACATTGGAGCATCTCTGTTTCTTAGATGATCTTATATGCTCTTCCTAATATAATTTGAAGACCTATTCAACATTCACCACTTTCTTTTCCAAGTCATCTTCTATCTTTGCATGTCCTACCATCAGATATATTTTAACTTCATTCTTCCTTCTATCATTATATGCCTAAAGTTTTGTATGACATTTGCAGAATACCCTAATCCAAGAAGGAAAGGAAATGTCATCTTTGCTATATACGTATCGCAGCTGTGTCAAGGCTCTTCCACAGGTTGTACTTACATGTTCTTTGCATTTTGCATGTTGTGGGTGAACTTTCTCCTTAAAATTAGAACCATAATTTGATATGCTAGCATAATCATGTGTTAAGTTAGTTTGTGTGGCAGAATTCAAACTCCATGTCGACAAGTTTCCGTAAATTGACAACATGTTTTCTTGTAACTTCTACGTCGTCGTTTATGTTTTATTCCACTCTATGCTATCTTCTTGGCAGAGGACAAACAAACACAAGGGTGTCTTTGGAAAGTATAGGTGACTCAGCAGATAGAGAAGAGACCACCTTATTTATAAAATATTATACTCGTGCAACCAAGGGAGAAGAATACCCAATTTTTTTCATGTAATTGAAATTAAATTTGAAATGTTCATTGTTCAGTAAAGTCGAGAACATATCATAAACTGAAATTTGTGGGATCGTTGGCTGGTGTGTTTGACTACCTAATTTGTCATATAGTTAATATTCATGCCGCCAACTGGTAAGTATTCAACCTGTGTATGTACGCTAATTTAACTGAGAGACAAATAGAAACGTCTAAAACAAAAAGAACAAACAAACAAAGGATATAGTTTACCTTATTGTTGTGTCTTCTGATGCCGATGTTTTAGATATAGTAATCAAGTCCTTTCATTTACATGGGATAGTCATAGTATATTGCATGTTGGAAGGCTGGAGTACATGGTAAATCAATATGCACTAGCACAACCAAAAGCAAGCTGCAGTGTATCTGACATAGAGTACATGAATTCTAACTTCACTACTTCTCTGTGGAATCATTTGTGGAAACCAAATGGATTACAACAAATAACTTAAGGTCATTGATATAATGTACTATGAAAATTGTAGAAATGAAAAACTTCCGCTTTAGATATAATTGGTTGAAGCCAAACTTGTAATTGTGCCTGGACTCTTTTATCACTGTATCTTCATCGAAGATGCATACTACTGCGTTTGTTATAGAAGACAAGTTTTTTGTTTGAAACCCTGGTTTGGATACTAGAAAGGACAACATATCCTTTCTGGATGACGAGAACATATATATAGTCAATATATGTTGTATTTTAAGGAATAAGGTGGAAAACTAGGTCTCACATTCATAATTTCATACTGAAATTTCTACAATCAAGAAAAAGCACCAATGGTCTGCTTATCAGTATTCACTTGTCAATTATGATATATCAATTTTGTCCAAGAATGTTGATGGTGTGAAACTTGGAAGTACACATTCTTTTTGAATTTATATAAATCCATAATTGAAGATTGAAAGTTTTTCTGTTTTGTTGCGTGAGGTTAAAGTGCATGACCAACAAGTTTGTTTGTCTTAGTGCAACTGCCCTTTTCAGTTTATGACAATCCCCAGTCTCGCCTATAGTTTCTTTTGTCAGGGAATTGATAGCAATTGAGGTTGACATTATTGTAAATTGTGACAGGATATCGTGGAGCATTCTAGTCGCTAGTTTAATATTTCGTCATGTCCATTTCAATCGAAAAAGAATTAGATGATTGTGACCAGGTGATGATCCAGGACTGTAGATTGATGGCTTAGGGTCATGCTGTTCAAGTTAGTTCGAAACAGATCTCATCTTGGATGTGAATATACAAAAATTGTAAGCCTCCCAAGTTCTAACTTCTCAAGGATAGGGGATACACAGTACTCATTAAGTGTACGGTTATCTTCTCAATATACTGGAGTGCCATATTGGAGGAGCTTTCCTTCAGATTCCAGGCATGCTACTGAATTCCATAAGTGCAGGGATTTGCTAATTTTCTACTCCTATGTGGTTATATTCTTGAAGAAGGGAGATGATTAGGTAAGATACCGGCTTGATGTCCTTTGTAATTTTCCTACGAAATGCAAACAACGCCCTAAATCCTAACTATGAACGGTTGACAAATTGAAGGAACTAGGAAGCAGATGATCATGGTTGCCTTTGAAACAGTGAAAGTCCATTCCAGTAGAAAGAAAGGTTGGGAATAGTTGGCAATTGGAGTTAAGATTAAGAAGTTCCTTTCTGCGCTTTTGGATTGTTAACAGCCGCTTCAATCTTAAAATTTTGTCAGTTGAAATAAACAGAGAGACTCTATGCCTGCTTGATTAAGTTACTTACTGAGATAAAACCTTTTGGCCTTGAGAAGGAGCCTTTCATGGCTTGAGATGCCTTATAAACATGTATGCAAAGTGGGGTCAAGTCCATGAGAGTCTCCTCGTGCTCTCGAATATCCCGGTAAATAGCACGGTTGGTTTGATATTTGCTGAGTACTACCAACCTGTTATATTAGTCAAGGAACTGCTCATTTCCTTTTAACTGATCCATCGTAGAATAAGCCCAAACCCTATCTATATACTGCAGAAAATTGACTTAACATTTTTTGTGATCTCTTATATTACTTCAAATGCATGCAAACTAAGAGCTAAACCTACTATTGCAGCTACCTGATTCTATGAAGCATAGCCAAGCTGATCTGTACCTGGAGACTTATCAAGTTCTTGACTTGGAGATGAGCCGTTTGCGTGAGATTCAGCGTTGGCAAGCATCTGCAGCTTCTAAAGTATGCATCTTTGACAATATATTGCTTTAAAAAAAATCATCTGTTATCAGTACACTGTGATGCGGTCATGCAATGGATACTTTTATCGCAACTCAATGTTTTTAGAATAACTCCAGATTGTTGATGTTAAATATGTCAAAGTAGTTTGTAGTCAAATATACAAGGCGTCATTAGATATCTCTATTATGAGCCATCAAATTGACTTCTTGGTTTCTCTCGCTCAACACCCCCCCTCTCTCTCAGACTGAAGATAGTCTACCTTTACCAGTTACCATCAACTTATTTTCCTTCTAATGGTGTCAGACTTCTTGTATATAGAATTATCAGTGTTTCGATTGCTCAAGGTTTATGTTAAATTCCCTGCCACTGCACCAAAACTCTAGAGTGTTGGTGAGGATAATGATATATTTATATTCAACAATCCCCACAGGTCGAAGAACCATTTTGAGAACTGCATTAACACAGCTGCACATTTCTGTAGAAGCCGCTTAAAATGCTTGCCAGAGAGTTTGAACCTGGGTTTATCTGATACAGTGTTAAAGTCCCCGCCACTACACCGTGTTGGTGAGGGATAAGTACATATTTCAACAGTTCAAAAAGCATAGGTTGTGAATGTAATTACTAATTATCTCTTATAGAAGTTCTAGGTATCTCTTGGCACGGAGACATGAACACTTTGAAATTATCTAGGAGTATGCTGCTTTAACACTGGATCTACTGTACCAGCCATCATCCCTACATTAATTTAGTGAACTAATGTTCTTGAGGGACTATATCCATACCTATCTTAAGATTAGGATAGAAACTGGTTTCCTCAAATTTGAAGCATGCTGAATCAGAGTGAGTGCTACTTTTATGATCTGTCAATACCGATTCCTGTTTATTTGTGCCTCATTCTTACTCTTTCCTGCCGTTCCCCTCGCATCTGTTTTTATTTTTTTTGATATGTTCTGCAATATACCCAAAAGTTTGCTTAGATTTGTCCATTTGTGTGCTTATGTTATAGATAGTTCTTGCTGTTATCAATGCTTGGATTTAACTATCTGCGTAAACATTATCTCATAAATATAATTTAATTTGGATAATGCTTATGGTGCTTCCGAATGAAAAGAGCTTTAAACTCACATTTTAGTATGCTTTCTGATTGTGCACTCTAATGCAGCTGGCAGCTGACATGCAAAGATTTTCCAGGCCGGAGCGGTTGATAAATGGACCAACGATAACCCATTTTTGGTTTGCTATCTCATTCATTTGTCTCCATCTTTTTAGTTTACTCTCTCATTCATTTGTCGCCAATGGTAGAATGTGCTGCAAGGTTTTGATATTCCCTATTTCTGTTGCCTGTTATCTGGAATATGAAATCACTTTCAATTTGTAAAATGCTGCTTTTTGTCTTAATTCTTTTAGTTAGCTCTACAGATCTCTATGCTTAGAACAGTTAAAGGAGTTTCTCTTTACCATCCTCTAGCAGTTTTTTTGTAATGATATCTTACTCGAGTAATTTAGTGGGTTATTTTACTTCTCCTTTCCTGTATATTGTAATGGGTTTTCCCAACTATTCAGTCTCAAACATGCTGTTAAAGTTGCTTATCTGTATGTAGGAAGAAAGACTTCGACACAAGGTGTGTCACGGAGGTCCAGCTTGAAAAGAGTGATAGTTCATTCAGAGTATTTATGTGAAAAAAATTAAATTCAGGGTATCAACTCGATACTAAAAATAATTTAGGGTATCAACTTGAAAAAAACGTGATAGTTGAGCATATTTGGTGAAAAGTGGTAAAAATAAATTTAAACAAGAAACTCGAGCTGAAAGTGGGTAGTCACTTGTCTTTTCACTAGCTATAATGTAATTATAAAGGCAAGGGAAGTAATAGTCGCAAGGTGTGTCACCAATCAATCAAGATTAGATGGTCTTGAATTTCTCAGGTCGATAGCTCCTAGAAGGCTAGTTAGTTACTATGAGAAACTTAACGACCAAGTCTGTCTTTAGAACCTGCTTCAGAAATATGGTGCCTTGTTCCGCAAGTTCGTTATTGCATTGGAGGAGGAACAGTCTGCCCCTTCAAGAAAATAATGCATTTTTACCAAGTTAAATGTCCCACTCTTTCCGAAAAATTGGCATTCGATCGGAAGGGAATCAGGTAATCTCCTATCCCTTCCCAAAAAAATAGATCTTGCAATTTTCACATTTGTATCATTAGTTGTTTAAACTACTTTTGGGTTTGAAGGCCCTCAAACCCATTTAGCCCAACTTGCAATTTTCACATTTAGCCCAATTTTCACATTTGTATCATTAGTTGTTTAAACTACTTTTGGGTTTGAAGGACCTCAAACCCATTTTCACATTTGTATCATTAGTTGTTTAAACTACTTTTGGGTCACCAATCAATCAAGATTAAGTTAAATGATTTTTGGGGCCTAGGTTCGCAATATCGAAATCGGTTTTGGACCTGAGTATTGGTGTCGGCTGTTTTGACAGTCACATTTTTCGTTTTGGAAAGCGAAAAATAAAAAAAGTACTTTAAGAAGCTAGCAAAATATTTAATATATTTAGACAATTTTATATTTTATATATTGTTTCTCGTTAGTTTTAAAAGAAATATATTCTACTTGTAATATACATACTTTTTAATGGAATAATATTCTAATTGTTTATTTGCTTGCCTTTAGACACATTGCAACCATTAAATTTTGAATGGAATAATACTAATATGGATGATTCTTGAATATACAACTTCGACAAATGATAATTGTTAAGAGTTCATTGATAACTAATGTTATCGACAATGGCATTCATTACAATTAAATCATTGTGTTGACACTATTTTTCCATTATTCTATTTTTGTTTATTTTTTCTTCTGAATTTAATGGGAAGGAGACCCCCAACATCGGTATCGATGAGTACTGGTAGCAGTCGATATCGGATTGGAACATGCCAAAACCTGTATGTACCGACCGTATCATATTGGTATTGGCCGATAGTGCAAACTATGCTTTAAACCTTAAACCAGGATACACTTTTATGATTGGTAGAATGTTAAGATTTATTAGTTTTATGATTTTATGCAAGAATGGAATGCTTTACTAGCTGTCAACTGAGAGTGTTTGTTTGTTGATACTCATGATACTTGTAAATTTCCATTCAGGTTATGTGTATAGTCATTGTTATCTTCACCGTGTTATTTTTTGTTGCTTTATCTGTGTACCTTTTGCACGTTTTTGTTATGCTACAAATTCTCTGAGTGGAAGCTCATAACCTCTGTAGGTATATGGGGGGATAATTACTTCATTCTGATATATCAGGTCTATGCTGAATTTGCTTGATGTTCTAGTGCAACTTGATCATCTTAAAAATGCGAAAGCAAGCATACCAAACGATTTTTCATGGTACAAAAGGTATGATCTTCTACAATATAATTTTTATAAACTACATTTTCCATAGTATTACTGCGTCATCTCACTTAAAAGAGAGACTTATAACATAATTAGTTGTGTATTTAGCACACACGTGTGGGTCTGGGTGGGGGAATTGGAAGTAGAGGGACAAGGTGGAAAGAATTAGAGGGCAAACAATATCTTTTTACCATCCTAGTACAATTATATATTAGGATCGTATTGATTAGAACTAACGCCAGAAAGAGTTTTCAACCCTGTTTTTCTGTTGTGAAATGTGACTTGCAATCAATACAGTTTTCAATAATTCATGTGTAGTAAGGTTCTCAAGAACGGAATCGTTTTTGGATCCTGAATATCAGTGTCCGTGATTCTGCTAGTTTCGGCGGTTTTGGATCGGAGTTTCGGAGTTCTTGGTTTTGGGAAGCCAAATAATAATAATAAATTATGTGAAAAACAGAAAACTAACTGATGCATTTAGGCATAATTTTATGTACTGTTTGTTGTTTCTAGTTACTTTTGAGTTCGAATAATTTCAACATTATTGAATTATTCGCCTGCAGTAGATATTTTTGTTCATTTTACTTCTAGACAAAGTACCCCCACAATGTATAATTTTGAATGAAATAATATTAAGAGGTATGAACATTGTGAATTTTGATATACAACTTTGACAAATAATATTGGTTATATGTCGGTAAAGAGTTTTATCGACACACTATAGCATGTTGATCTTCGGCACATCGAATAAGTTTATCGACATTATTTTGTCCATACTTCTCTCTTTTTCCTTTACTTTTTTCCTGGCTAAAATGACTGGGAAGGAGAGCCAAAAGTTCAATATTGACAATGGCCGGTATCGGTGGGGGTGAATATCGAATCGGACATGCCAAAAACGGTACGATATGGTGAATATTGGATCGGACATGCCAAAAATGTACAATATGGTGAATATCGGTTCGTACATGCCAAAAACGATACGATATGGCTGATACGTATCGTTATCCGTCGATACTACAAACCTTGGTAGTGAATTCCACCTTTGCTATAGTTGTAATCATCCTTCTTCACCTAGCTTTAGGTTCTTGCTGGAATTTCTCGCCTGTACTACTATAGACCCTGCGTGATACTGACCTTTAGAAGGTCAATATTAAGTGTTTATACAGAGTTTAGCTTGCAGAAGGTTTCAGTTGTGCCAAGATATTTGGTTGCTTTGTCCAACAAAGGTCTTCCTTTCAGTTTAACCCTATACTATGTTATATCCTAGATTTGAGTTCTTTTAAGAAATTGTTTTTTGCAATTGGTTCATGCCATCATATCCTGCAGTTATGCTTATATAAGTGTTGCTTTCTTATCCTAAAATAACCATCTGCAGATGTTTATCCCTATATTTCTTAGTGTTTTTTTTTGAAATTCGTGCATCAATGAAAGACCCTTTTCTTTTTGTTGCCATCACATTTTTGGACCCTAAGCTATTATGTTTGTTCTTTGGCATCTTATCCTCCAGAACTTTTACCCAAGTAAGTGTTCAGTGGCAGGATACTGATTCAATGAGAGAGGAGCTAGATGATTTGCAGGTGTGTAATTTACCAATCTTTTTTGTTTCTGCTATCTCGAATCTATTGTCTATATTTCCAATAATAAGTATCTATTTTACTGATCTATTAGGTGGATGCCTCTTAGCTAAGGGTCACTTTGACAAAACTCACTCAGACACACTGAAGCATTGTGATGCTTTTGTCATTTGCAGATATTCTTGAGCACTCGATGGGCTATTCTATTGAATTTGCATGCAGAGATGTTCCGTACCAACACGTATCCTAGATATTGGAAAACTGTGGCAATTTATTTTTGTCCTAAGCTGCTATCCTTTAAATACAACATGTCGCCCATCTTCTGTATTAAGATTCAGAATGCAAATACTAAGCTGTCACGTTCAGAATGGTTAATGAAATTGGATCTTAACAATAAAACCCTAAATAACTTATTCAAGTTTAAACTCTACTACTATTTTGGCCACTTATAGTCATGAATGCTGGTGATTATGTTTGCATTGTTGCTTAGTTTAGTTAGTTGTGAAAGCTATAGGGTGCAAGTTATATGCATTCAGGAGATTGTTGTAATAAATGTCTTACATCATGCGTCTTGCTAGTAGATCCGTTCTTCGCATGCAAGTAATTACATTGAGGGGTCTGCTGTACTTGTAAAATTTCTCGCAAAATTTATCTTTACATTCTTGCATTTGATAACCCCGGGCAGTATTGGGTTGTCTGAACTCTGAAAAGAACAACTACCATGTAATCTCCATATATTTTAATGGGCTTCACTACTTATATAAGTGTTAGTTCTATATCATATATTTATTTGTATATGCTTAACTAGGAATCTCAGTTCTCTTGTTTATTTTACTGGTAAAATCATCGTAAAACTATTGTCTGGATTATAGCGTGAACACATATTAGACATCTCATGATACTGGTTTGTTGTCCTTGACTTAAATATAGTGTAGAAGATATTCTACAAGTTCTTATAGTCTTTTGTGTTGAGTTGTTGGAATTAGACTTTGCACTGCTATTTCCAGAGCGCCATGCGCTGCTTCGTATTTTGCCAGTTCTTGTTGTATTGGCAACATCATCTGAGAAAGATGCTGAGTCACTATATAGAAGGGTGAAAATCAACCGCCTCCTCAATATATTCAAGGTATGATTCTTTTCCAGAATTTCAGTTATATACATCCCATTCCTCACCCATAATCCATGCTAATCAATTTCAGAATGATCCTGTTATTCCTGCGTTCCCGGATCTTCATCTTTCTCCTGCCGCAATTCTCAAAGAATTGTCGATGTACTTTCCGAGTTTTTCTAGTCAAACTCGTCTTCTTACTCTTCCGGCACCACATGAAATTCCTCCCCGGGAGATGCAAGAATATCCTACTCATTATTTTATGTGCACATACACATTCTTTTGCTTGTCTAATTTTCTAGGTAAAGCACGACACATTGATATGGTGATACAACCATACTCCTGAATCACATGTTGCTCAAATTTACCAATAGGAGCATAATTGTTGGTAACTTGCCAACTAAGATGACAGCAGTCAGAATCTTCATGTTTTCACTTTTCACAATGTTGCAGTCAGTACGACCTTGGTATAGATTATTTGGTAGATAACATGTTAAAGTAAGTTATATGTATGAGCATTATAAATCAGATCTCACCTCTGTTTGTAACGGCTTCAGTTGGTGTGAAGGTCGAAGGCAGAAACTGACGGTACTTGTTAGTTTCAAAATAATTTGGAACATAATGCGATTGAATTTTCCTCCAAGGGAGAATGGTTACTAACAAGCCATGTTTTTTCTGTTATAGATGCTATTATTGCTAATTACAAGAAACCCCCTAAAGTTTTAGTGCTAATCAAATAACTCATTTTCATCACCTCTTGGTTGTACAAGTTTTTGGTTGAACTTTTGAAACGGATGAAAATACCCATATCTTTGTTTATTCAAAATTAAAAAAAACAACAACATGAATATGGAAAGTCGGTCTTCTCTCCCTCCTTTTCACCTTGGCAGCCACATCTGCCATTGTTGTGGTTGGCCAGCTGTCTTGGGGTGTGGGCTCGAGTCCTTCCCTCCTCCCCTATCTTTCTGTTCCTCTTCTCTCTCTCCTCTCCACTTTTGCCTGCAGCCAAAGACATGATGACGGAGAATGGCAGGCCACTGCATCCATTGACCGTGCCATAGAAGTGGAGTTACAATGGGGGCGGGATCCACAATCGCCATGGTTGTCAACCAGCTACTGGCAGTGGTTGTCGTGGCTGCCAAAGAGAATGAAAGAGATGGAGATGATAAGTTTCTTTTTCTTATTTAAAAATAATTTTTATGTTTTGTTTTGAACAAAAGAACATTGGGGGTACTTTTATTTGTTTTCAATGGTTTTACCCGAAACTTGAGGGCCTGGGGTTTAAGTGCTGAAAAGAATGTCAGGAGGTACTTGACTTGAGTAGTGTAAAAGCTTGGGTTTTTCCTGTATTAAGCTATGCTATTTTTTACCAAAAAATACCGCTGTAAACTATTCTATGACTAAGTTGAAAACCAGAAATGCTGGATACCTAAGAAGCACATATACTCCAAAATTCATGCTGTGTCCGTGTCGTGTCAGAAGCATGTATCTGACACACCAAGACACTCCGAAATTCACTAGGACAGACCAAAACTGGTGCCAAATCTGTATCACCGCGTCTGAAATGTGTCGTGTCAAATCCGTGTCCGTGCAACATAGTTGAGACAAACCACATCTAGTGAACCCAACAATTAACTAATAACAATGGAATAATCAATCCCCTGAAAGCCACATGTATTGTTGATGCTTCAAGTGCCAGAGGAAAACCAATCCCAAATTTTCGCCAAGTATATATAGTTACGTAAGGAACCTGATTCCAGAAGCCCACATGTATTTAATATCAGAGAGAATAATTTTGGGAAGAACAGATTACTGCCCCACTATTATATGCATCTTGATTACAGTAATTTGCGTGTCATGATAGCATGTTGAAAACTATTGCCATTTGGTTCCTCCATTTACTTTTTATCTCTCACATGAACACCTTTTGTCAATATATCCGTTATCTAATGACCCAGGTCTCCTTTGGCATAGATATAGAAAAATGCCAAACATTCCAAACTGGAAGAGAAGGGAGGAAAACAAATTGTAGGTAAGAGGAAGGAGAAGATAATAAATTTGAAAAGATATTATAATTTGAGGATTGTCAGCAGTTACTTATGGTTAGAAGTGTGAGGTATTGGGGGACACTGACATTTTCTTTGAAAACATCAATAATGTCTTCCTTGCTGCTCTTTGAGAGGACTTGCATATCTACTATCTAGACATGACCTACCTGTTTGTTTCCATGGAAATGAGATGTTTATTATTTGAATATAATAACTCTCTTTTGTGTTATGCATATGCTGTTAAATGCATAAGAACAAAACATTATCTGTCAAAACTTGCATGTGTGCCCCTATGATCTAAAGGCTTAGGCTGGAAAATGTCATATAACTTAACACCCCTTCTCATGTGTAGCACCTTTGCTTGCAGGCAGCAACAAGTAGCTGGAAACAGAAAAATACTTTTAATCAAGGTTAAAACTTACAACCTACAGAAATTTGATGCTATTTATAACACTTGGAGCAAAAAATTTAAGCTGCAAGGGATGGGCTAATAATGTATACTGAAAAGTAACTGTTTCTATGTTCTTCTGTGTTACTGCATACTTGGTGTCAAAGTTCAGTATTATGCCTGCAGTTTTAGGATTCAGTTACCAGTAATTGTTTTTTTGTTGCATAAGTAATTCTTCTTTGGTATGATCATCATTATCTAACGCAGTTCATTAGTGTAATACGGACATATGTACTCCCTCTTACACTTTACTTCGAATACCTTAACGTATTTACTTACCAGAGGCATTATTTGATTGTAAATCACATTGGAACTGTTCGAGCAGAACATGATGATTTCTGCATTCGCTTTGCTTCAGCCATGAATCAGGTATTCCATCTTTTTATACAATACCTAGCTCTTGGCTGTTCCATAATCACACAGATCAATATCTAGGTCTTGGCACTTCCTAATAATATTCTCTGGTAGTCAGACATGGTGCTGCAGGTTGTGAATGGTGGCTCTGGATCACAGAATTTAATATACAGTGTGATCTTTTCTGCGTTTCTTTTATTTTCCACACCCCGTAGCTAATAATCCTTATCAATGCTTCATATGTGCAGATTGTAATATTAAAGTCGAGTGATGGTGTTGATAATGAGTGGTCTCGAGAAGTTAAAGGAAACATGTATGATATCGTTGTTGAAGGGTTCCAACTTCTCAGCAGATGGACTGGACGGATTTGGGAACAGTGTGCTTGGAAATTCTCTAGGCCTTGTAAACATCCAGCTTCTGATTCTCATGATAGTTCCACATCTTTTGACTATGAAAAGGTATCCAGTACATATGATGCCTATCACAATGACATGTTCTACTATTATTTCTGTGTAGCGCTTATATAATCCAAGGTTGTAAAAGGTGCTAGTCGGGCAGGCACCAGGTGCCTAGCTCGCCTAGGCTGCCGTGATTCAAAAAAAAAAAAAAAAAACCCAATAAACATACTGAAATTTGCAGAAAAAGTCCATAAAACCCAAAAACATGCATGCTCAAGGGTCGGGGGGGGGGGGGGGGGGTGCGCTAGGTGGGAACCAGGCGCCGCCTAGGCCGATTTTTAGAACATAGATATAATCTTCTATGCTTTAATTAATTAGTTATTTTTTTTTATGGCATGGTCAATCCTTGAAAATGGTAAGAAGATGAAAAGTTGTAGTGAACTACTAATTTACTTGATATATGAGTTTAATGGTGTCTCATGTTGATTGGTAGATAAATCTAACTGCCTCATGAAAAAATAGCACGACAAGATAAAGATACAGATGTCAGAATCCAGATATTATCAACAGTTAACTAAGGTTTTAACTTAATGTACCTCATGAAATATTAAATTGAGATTGCAGGCAAGAAACACAATTTCTTGGAAGTTGCAATAGACAGGCATTATTGTCTCCTGAATCTGTCTTAAAAAGATCACTAAAGGTATTGAAGGAGATTCATGTTAATTGGTAGGAAAACCTAAACATAATTACAAACAGCCTCATGAAAAAGTAGCACAAACAGATAAAGCTACTGATGTCAGAATTCAGATTTTACCAACAGTTAGCTAAGATTATACCTTACTATACCTCATGAAATATCATACTGAGAGTGCAGACAAGAAACACAATTGCTTGGAAGTTGCAGTAGACAGGCATTATTCTTTCCTAAATCTCCTCTTAAAAAGATTACTGAAGGTATTGAAGGAGAGGCCCTTTTTGACAATTTGGTCTGCAGCTCTCTGTTCTGATTGCTAGTATATTGTTCAGACTATTTGCAGTAACATTGTATGTGGTTCAAGCTCTTAGTAGTAACTTTATGATATCTTTTAGGTTTGTGATATGAACGATTTATAGGATGATCTGGAAATGTTGGGGAGAGATGTGGGGGGAGGTTTCTTTAAGAAGTCGCTTTTCTGTTTCATTTCGTTAGACTTGAATAGAATATCGCTTTTGATTCATGACTCACTTATGTGCTTGCGTATGGCAAGTCCAACATGGTGAAAACTTAAGCAACACGAAGTGTGATCTTCAAATCACTTCCTAGATTGAGAACATCGTGTGTTAATTACACAATGGAAGTATTGGTATTCCATTTAGGTTAACACAATGCAAGCATTGGTTCCAGATAGGTGTACGTATCTTATGTGATGTTAAACATTATTTGGTTGCTGCATGTGCTATTGATGGTTTTCTCTCTTCCACTTAATATCATGCACCGAAGTAGCTATTGAGATGAAGTTCCTCGGGTAGTCATCATTGTTAATTTTTTTGGCACTCAATTATGATGCAATATATTTATTTGAAATTGAACTTAGAAATGCTCTGACCCCTGTATGGTTTGTTGAACTGAATCCTTTCCTTCCTATAATATGCTTAGGTTCTGTGCTGATGAATTCTGTAAATCTTAATTAACTTAGGTGGTTCGTTGGAACTATGTGCCAGATGAAAGAAAAGCCTTGTTAGAGCTTGTTAGTTGCATAAAGAGTGTTGGTTCAATGATGCAACGTTGTGACACATTAGTAGCTGATGCTTTGTGGGAAACCATCCATGCGGAGGTCCAAGACTTTGTGCAGGATAAGCTAGACACGATGTTGAGGACAACATTCCGAAAGAAGAAAGATCTATCTAGGTAAGTTTTTTCACTCTCTAATACACGATCCTATCTTGGCTACATCGGAAACTGCTACACAGAATTGGAATTTCATGTCTTCCATTAAAATTTGACAACAAATTTCAAAATATTTGTTGGGTTATATGGATTACATTGTGTATTTGGCGGTGGAGATTTCTGAATGCCGAGTGAAATATTTTTTCTTCGAGCTATGTCTGCTTCATATTTTTAGTTCCAAGTAACACTATTTTGTGATATAATGCTACCACTTGTTGCCATGCGGTCGTGCCAGAATAATGGCATGGTGAATTGCGAGCTTAATGGAGTAATTTTTTTGTTACCGCAACCAATGTACATATGACATGTCAATGGTTTTTGACTTGTTCATGGCAGGCTATTGGGTTCTAAGATCTCTTGGTTCAAATCACAGTCTGGATACAACTGTGTTCTGTGCCTTTTATTTTTAACACAATCATTTCCTTGTTTTATCACCATGCTGATACTTCTCTAGATTCTTTATCATATATCTGGTATCTCACAGCTTATTTATATACCACTTCTTGTTTCCAGTTCTTTTGTTTCTTCTAATGCAACTTAGTGCAATGTTCTTGGTTTTGGCACTTCTCCTTATCATATTTTTCAAACAGCTCATTTGCAGCATGATTTCTTAATTTATTCAGCAATTTATTGGTAATACTTCACAATTCTCTTTTTATTTTTGGTTTGACATTGCTTTCATAAATTTCAGGATTCTTTCTGATATGCGAACACTTTCAGCTGATTGGATGGCAAATACGAGCAAGCCTGAACAGGACCTGCATCCTTTGCATCTTGAAAATGAAGAGATTAGGCGGAGTACATATTTTCCAAGACCAGTTGCTCCGACTGCTGCTCAGGTTAAATTTGAATTTTTTTATTTGATTTGGACGATTCCATTATCGAAGCCATATACACCTTGAAATATCCTAATATCCTATAATCAGTTGAAGTCATGCCACCGCTCTGGGAGGTCCTTAGCAGAAAAAACATGAACTTTGTAGGACCATCATTTGGTCTCCTGGCATCCAAAGGTTGAGAAATGATTATCACTTTGAATAGGATGGTTTTGTGCATAATATAAAATTCATAAGTTCGTTAACAAATCAACTTAAATTAACTAAAGTTGAGTTTGCATACATTTGATGGAACCTTGTGGTGGTGCAAGTTGGAGAGTTCGTCATACAGAGTCTAATAGAGTTTTTAGGAGCTGTTAGCTCTGAGCTAGATTTTACTATTTTAGGGCTTTCTTAATGTGGTCCATTTTACCTTTAACTTTCATGTCTTTTGTTTCTTTCAAATAATTAGTTGAAGCGACTAAGCGAGTGACTTGATCGGAGGGCTTTTTTCGTACAGGGACTGTAGTCTTTTAAGCTTTCTTAAAAGAGTCATTTCAAGCTTTAATATAGCTAGTGGATCAATCAGGTAAGGAAAGATAAGGCTATTGGTGTATTGCCTGTTGGTTATTTAAGATGTATCTTTTGGGTCTAAAGAAGTGCCAGTAGTTCGGGGGAGAAGAAATGCCATAATGTTCCACATGAGCCTAATATATACTAAGAAGTCTAATTGAAGTGCCAGAGCCTGCCCACAGTGCATTAGTCCTAAAAGACTAAAACTTTCTTATATATCTTGTAGCATTTCCTGACCACTGCCACCAATTTTATCTTGGTTTTCTATTTAGTAGAATATCCCATACAAAAGTTATATAAAAGTACCATCCAATATATTTCAAGACCCTAAAGATTCGTTTTGTCTCATCTCGTGTTTATATTATTGCTGTAATGCAAGTTAAATCGCTACACTGGAGTAATGTTGCTTACAGAAACTAGATTGGGTTATTGTCACCTAGAGAGGGAACTCAACATGGTTTTCTTGGTCAAAAGAAGCAGCGTCTTGTGCTGATGATTGTTTTCTACACGTAAAATCATTTAGATTCTAAAGCTTCTCCACAATTCTATCTAAGTACTAGCCTATCTAGTATCTAGTCCTATCCCTAACACAATTTTGTCCACAACTAACATACATAACTTTCATCGCGAAACCTCATATTGGGTATGCCTAGTTAGTTCATTTGTAACTAGTGGATAGTGGTAGGAGATCGCGATGTAGACCCACAATTGGAGGCACATCTCTTCCAATTGCTTGCATAGTAGTTGTAACTCCAACATACATATCCTTGATAACCTAATATAACTACTTGTTTCTATGCAAACCCACAACAAGATAATTAGGAGGCGTATTATAAGCTTTTTCTAACTCAATAGAGACCATCTTGCATATCATTTGATACAATAATTCTAGGAGTTAAGGTCTATACTTCTAAATTCATATAGGAACATGATTTAATATAATTTTCTCATGAACATTTTATTTGTTTCTTCTTTACAAGTCTATCTAGTTCCATAATTGTATCTGGTCTCAAAAGGGTTGATATCTCCTTCCCACCTAAATTGATTGTGAATGCAAATTACCCCGCAGTATTAACTTACTACCATTACACTTCCTAAATGAGTTAAATGCTTAAATGGGATGAAGTAAGGACATATTGTGTAAGTTGAACTTTGGTCGAGCATTCATCCTTTAAATCTCTTCTCAAATCCATTAATACGAAAGTTAAACTTCACTTGTTCTTTTCTCAATCAAGGAAATTATTCAAGTAGGCTTCTTATGGGTAATTTCCAGCAGTTAGTGTTCATCGGTCTGTTCGGCCGTCTAGGCGCTAGGCGGCCCTAGACCGAACCGAAAACCTCTTGTTTGACAGGCTTATTCGGTTGTTCGGCTCTGTTTGGAACCTAGATGGCTTGTGCGGCAGTTCAATTTTAGTTTTTATTTTTTTATTTTTTGATGCTTAGTTGTATTGTAGATATGTTGTTTGGATTTTAAGATTAAGATTGGATTTGGGTTTAGAACATTGAAATGTCAAATTCGAAATTTGTATTATGGATTTTTGATGCTTAGTTGTAGTGTGGATATCGTTGATGATTTCTTTATTAAGTGTGTTTTATTATGATATAACACTATATAAGCTCTTACAAGGGTGTGTGAGAGGAAAAATAACCTGATTCATGTTTGGCGCCTAGGCAGCCTAGGCGCTAGGCACCCCTCCTCAGCACCGAATCCGCATAGCGAATTTTAGAACATTGATTTCCAGTGTAATTTTGGTTGTCTCGAACATTATTCTTCAATCATTAAACACTTATCGTGTTATTATAGATCAAATAGGCAAATAATACTAAATTATCTATTTAGCTAAGCTTGGTTGACTCCTACTACCCATCATATTGGAGATTATTCCTCACTTTCACCAAATTCAATCCTTGTCACGAGCAATTCTTTTATCTTGCTGGTCCCACACTGACCCATTTCATCTTTGTTTTTCACCCATTAACCTTGTGTGCTCCCTTAATATCTTCTTGAACCCTCTGTAAGTTGTAACACCAATTCTACTCTCCCATTTGTGTGCATTTTCATTATTTGGATCAAAGAAAATGATGTCAGTCTCTTTGGGTGGTTTGACTCAACTAGGTCAACAACAACAAAGCCTTTATCCTAAATATTTGGTGTTGGTTGTTGGAATCCTTTTCATCTCTACGGTTATATCAAGGGTTGCACCTTATGTAACATTAGCAAAGCATATCCTTCTTTACAACCTTAATCGAGGTTCGTTTAGGACTACCTCTAGTTCTAGCGGGTTCTTAACCAGTGTTCTAAATTTCGGCCTAAGCGGCCGTCTAGGCGCTAGGCGGCCTCCGGCCGCACCGGAAACCCCTTAGGCGGCCAGCCTAGGCGTTAGGTGGCCCCAGGCGCTTCTAGGCGGATTTGAAAATTCAAATTTTTTTTAAAAAAAATCAAAAATTTCAGATTCAAAATTTCAAAATTTGAAATTTCAAAATAAAAAAAGGAAAATACCTGCTGCTGTTTGCTAGCGCTGGTGCTTGCTGCTGCTGCTTGGAGAGGAGTGAGGAGGAGAGGAGAGGATAGGAGTCAGGAGTTAGGAGTGAGGAGGAGAGGAGAGGAGAGGGAGAGGGAGAGGAGGAGAGAGAGAAGACTGGAGAGAGTAAGGAGTGAGGAGTGAGGAGCTTAAAACAAAAAAAAGGAGAAGAAAGAGGGGGGACTCGAACAAATGAAACCTTATAACTCAAGCTAGTAACCAAGTAGCCAAATGTTTCTTCTGTTATATATAGCATATACATGATATATATGGATATGAAGCATATACAAAAGAAAAAAAAACAGTTCGGCGCCTAGGCGCTAGGCGCCAGGGGCGGATCTAGGTGGGGTCACGTGGGGTCAAGTGACCCCACTGAAAAATGCAATAACGTCAATATATATTTCTGTTGTAGTGGAAGTGTGCTTAAGATTTTGGTATTATTATGTGGGTTTCTGTAAGTGACACAGTGTGATGATGGCCCTGTGGTCTATGGCTCCCGACTTAAGTTCCTCTCTTTGTGAGAGGGCGTGGGTTCAAATCCCATTTCTGATAATGTTTTTTTTTCTCAGACAAAATTGTTTTTGTTTAAAAATTCATATATGAGGGAAGAAAAAATAGACTTTCCTTGCAAATCATTATTTTTCAAAAAAAAAAAAAACTTTAAACTTATTATAAGAGAGAAAAAAGAATGAATGTGCGAGATGAATTGAACTTGTTATAAAAGAAAAAGAAAAACCATTATTTTTCACAACACTCTTATTGATTATTATCTTCTGATCATCGTCTTATTAAAAAAAAAATCCTAAAAGAAAAATCCATCTTTGGGATAAAAAAATTTAGTGAAAGAAAAGAACATAACATATTTTTTCAGGAATCTAAGCGAGTGTGACTTACACTACCTCGTCAAAATAGTTTTTTTGTTAAAATTATTTCGATGAAAAAACATCATTGCAAGAAAAGAGTACAAAGTGTAGAGACAATTTTCATGATGTCTCCATTTATATTTGCAATATGTTCCCTTTCATACTATACAAATTACTATATTCATGTGTTTTATCCGCCAAATGAATGATTACTTGTCTCCAATTTAATAAATTAGAATATGGCATCCAGGTCCAAAAAATTTAGTCAATACATTTTTATGCATATATGATAAAATCTCCTTTTGCTAATCTAGTACACCAACTGCTGAATATTTTTGGACTTCTTTACCTTTCATGTTGACCCCCCTCACTTAAATTCCTGCGTCCGCCCCTGCTAGGCGCCCCTTCGGCGTACCGAAACCGCCTAGCGAAATTTATAACATTGTCTTTAACTAATATCTATTTCTGGATGTACATGTTACTTCTCGTAAATGGACATGGTTATCATTTAAGAAAAATGGAACTTTTGGAATAACTTTCTTATGGAGTTATTTTTTGGAAATATGAACACCTTTCTCAGTGAATCATTCATAGTTATCTTGTTCTTTTTTGCGTAGTTAGTATCTGCAAAGTGTTTGTTACATGGGTCTGTATGTTTGTTCTTTTATATGTATACAAAGTTCTAGATGTACCTACATTTGACTCTAATATTACCACAATGCTCCTACTTGTAGGTTCACTGCCTGCAGTTCCTGATTTGTGAACTTGTCTCTGGTGGCAATTTAAGAAAGTCCGGTGGGCTCTTTGGAAACAGTGGATCAGGAATTTCGGTTGAAGATCTCAAACAGCTAGAGACCTTCTTTTACAAACTCAGCTTTTTTCTTCATATTTTGGATTATACAGGTCCTTTATCATTTGCCAACGTTATTATCATTTATATCCTCCTAGCAGTTATTAGCTACAGTTAAACCACACTCAGACATTACAAAATTAAGACGCCAAAAGTAGTACATTCAAGTAACAGTCAAGTAACAGTCGTCACAAGAGAAATATATGAAATAACTATAATACTATGGACAAAATCTATTAACTAAAGATTGTAGGAAGCAGTAAAGATTATGAACCGGAATATGGTTAAATTGATGGGATTTCTGACTTCTTATCATGTTGTACCTACATAAAAACATATTCTGACCAATATTTGGAGAACAAAACTATTACAGAGACTTGCTATCTTTGAGACATGATTTTTGTTAATTATATAGTTCTTTAAGCATTATATAAGTTTACTATCATATCCAGAACATGGACTATTATTCTTATTTGAAACATGACCTAAAATTTAACAAAAACAACAAAGCCAATATCCCAAAATTTTGGGTTTGGGTATTGGTAATCCTTTTCTTCCATTTGTTTTTGAAAAGGACGGACCAATTTTTTTGGGAGATGACAGATGTTTTAGGTCTTTTGTCCAATATTCCATGTCTGGATGACATACTAAGATTACACATCGCTTTATATGATCTTCCATTTGTTTTTGAAAATTTAACAAAAACAACAAAGCCAATATCCCAAAATTTTGGGTTTGGGTATTGGTAATCCTTTTCTTCCATTTGTTTTTGAAAAGGACGGACCAATTTTTTTGGGAGATGACAGATGTTTTAGGTCGCTTGTCCAATATTCCATGTCTGGATGACATACTAAGATTACACATCGCTTTATATGATCTTTTTGTCTTATACGTCATAGATAGCAAAATTTGCTTCTCCCATTTTTAAACTTTGTCTCCATACATTGGTTAGAATATGTTGTTATCTAGGTATGACATGATAATTAGACTCTAATCCTCTCATCTTAACATTAGGCTTACCGTTTCATAATCTGTGGCCAATACTTTTTTTTTTTGTGGCATTTTCTCAAGCAACATATATTTTTCTGGTGAAAGGTAAATGGATTATTTTTGTCTTAGTTTTATCACATTTTAGTGTGATTTTACTGTTACCTAATAACAACTGTTGGAGGATAACAGTAACAATTACATTTAATAGCACCAGGAAATAATGAACTGTGGTCAGTTTGACAAAGGCAGCCAACCTATGTCTGTATTGTGGATTGCAGCTACAATCAATACACTAACGGATCTTGGATTTCTTTGGTTCAGAGAGTTCTATTTGGAATCTTCTCGTGTCATCCAGGTAGTACTAATGAAACCAATTTTTTTCCGTCCTCATTTGCTTCTTATAGATGATGTTTATTTATAGTTGGGTAACAAAGGACCCACATTTTCTTCATTTGTGCAATATACATTTGTAGGGCTCACATTATAATAGATTACAGATATTAGGATGGTTGTATTATACTTAGTGCACCTGCTAATACGGACTAAATTGAAAAGAAAATAATTGGACACATGATTATGTCAAAATTCATCCACTTTAGCTTTGTTTAAAGATGAAGATATTACACAACTCAACTACTTAATAGTCTCCAAGAAACAGCTCTAACTTAGGTTGGATCAAAGACTAGAGTCTCACGAACATAGTAGCGCCAACCTTGTCAGGATATAGATAGGACATGCAAGTACATAGAAAGGACATGAGAGCTTCTATGTAATGCTAACAGAGATGAGATATCTGAAATAAGCAATGCACAATGCTCAAATAAGCTATGGAAGTGATCCAAAAAAACATGATGACAAACTATAGTCCATAAAATAATTCTGCATCGATTTAGAGAATGTGGTTTCAACCTTGCCTGGATTGTGGTTGAGAGTGGACAACACTGTTTTCATGACTCATGACTAGTACTAACGTGGATCATTTGTTGGTATAGGAGGAACAAATGTGTCCGGTTGTATCTCACATCCGGTTGAGCGCGATTCACAAGTTTGACGACGATTTGAAAGGAGTTCTATAGAAAGTTCAGTCCAACATCGGATAGAAAGTAGGAGGATGAGGTGTATATATATATATATATATATATATATATATATATATATATATATATATATATATGAGATTGATCATGTACTTAACATATGATTTTTCTTTTAAGACATATGGCCAAGTCCGATATCATACCTCATCGATCAACTCTGGTTCGGATCTCACCAGTCACCACGTTTTCGGTAAGTGGTATCAGAACCTAAGATTACAAGTCGGGCTGGGATTAAGCTTTCTAGTTGCTTCGAGACATATTGTGCTAACATTTACATGATATGTATAGTCAAAATCAACATGACTCCTCCCAAGTTGGCTCCTACATGTAAGGTGTTGACATTCCAGTAATATCTTCAATTGCATCAGGTCTCACTAAGTTGGGACTATAAGGAGTACCATTTACATTTTCATCATTCTGAATGAAAGTTTTTTGCTTCTTCGTGGACAACTTTTCATCATGCAGTTAAAAATTTTCGGGACCAAATCTCAACTTCCTTGAGAAAAAACTCGCATGTGAAGTTTCATCACTCAAATTGCAGTAAAGTTTACATTGTTTTCTTTTTTTTATTCTCACCTGCAGTTTAGTTAAAATTTACATAAGATTGATATAAAAATAAGATATGAAGATCGATACATAACTTTCACATGGATGTCATCCGTTTTGTTGGAAGAGAGACATCTTTCTCACGCCTTATCTTAAAAAAGATTGATTTCAATTGATCATCTTCAACCATTTAAGAATAAACTGTTGGCACATTTTATTTTGATATATTAACAGCATCTTCGTAGTTTAGTTTTCTATGTCTTCAGATTCATATCTTCTCAGAAGCTCTACTACATAAAGTCTTTCCTTTCAAGTGCTACCATCCTTTGCATTGAAGATTGAAGCAGATACCGGCGCTCCTTGCATAGATGGCTTCCTACCTGCTTAGTCTTCGAGTCTGTACAAGGTCTAGGTATATCTGTAAACACTTAAGGACGGATGACAAAGTAAAAACATAAATCAAAAATCAATTTCTTACAGAGCGGCATACCGGCGGTATACCGTTTTTATCGTCCACAAAGTTGCTGTGATAAATTGTTGGCATACCGACGGTATGCTCCGACATACCGGTGGTATACCATTTTGTGGACCACAAAACGTTCTGTGATAAAACGTCGACATACCGACGGTATGCTCCGGCATACCGGTGGTATACCATTTTGTTTGCCTGAAAACGTTCTGTGATAAAACGTCGGTATACCGACGGTATGCCGCGGCATACCGACGGTATACCGGGTTACAAATATTTGATTTTTGAATCGCTCTGACTAGCATTAATGGCCGCATTTAATGCTCTCAAACGGTCATTAATATGACTGTTACTATTTGACCGATATACCGACGGTATGCCGCTGCATACCGACGGTATGCCGCTGCATACCGACGGTATGCCGGTCTGGCTGTATCCAGAGCATTAAATGCCACCCACTCTTGGTTTCTCTATAAAAGAAAGCCTTCTCTCTCATGAGGCTTTCACCAACTCTTGCCATAAATTTTCCAAACAACCAAGAGCTCCACTATTAATACTCTACCAAGCTTTTAATTGTCATCCTCTCCCAAAGTGCTAGAGTATTTAAGAGTTGTATTTTTCGATCTTCACGTGTTAGTAGATCAACAAGTTCTCTTCTTATTTGTTTGAAGTTGGCGAGCCTTCGTAAGAAAACTCGTGTGTTGAAGTTGGCGAGTCTTCGGATCCAAACTCGTGTTGAAGTTGGCGAGTTCTTCGGATCCAAACTCGTGTGTACTATTTGATTAAATAGTGGATTTAAGCCGGAGAGAGTTCCGGGACTGGATTGCCTCAAGCGAGGATACCAGGATACATCTTGTGTTTGATCTTCTTATCTTTACTTTTATTTGTCATATATTGCCTCTTGTGCTCTAGTTATTTTTTATTACCTTATTCACCCCCCCTCTAGGGTTCTACAATTGGTATCAGAGCTTTGTTCTCTTGATTTGGATTTACACCCTTTGAGTGATCCATGGCCACTAACCCTAGTATCAACACCTTCCACAATGAGGGACACTCCACAAATAGGTCTCCCCTATTTGATGGAACCAACTATAACTACTGGAAGATTAGGATGAGTATTTATCTGAAGTCCATAGATTTCGATTTATGGGATTGTGTGATAAATGGTCTTCCTACTCCTTCCAGAGTTATTGAGGATATTGCTTCTGACACCCTTAGGGACACTCTTACTGAAAACACCAAGAAGCTTGCTAGTCGAGATGCCAAGACTATGAACGCTCTTTATTGTGCTCTCGATAGTAGTGAATTCAATAGAATCTCTACTTGCAAGACTTCCAATGAGATTTGGAAGTTACTTGAAGTCACACACGAGGGTACTTCACAAGTGAAGGAATCCAAGATTAGTAGACTCACGCAAGAATATGAGTCCTTTAAGATGAAGCATGATGAATCTATTACTTGCATGTTTACTCGTTTTGGTGATATTATTAATCCTCTCTCTTCTCTTGGTAAGGAATATCCTGCTCATGAAAAGATCAGAAAAATTCTTAGTGGATTGACAAAAGCATGGAGTCCTAAAGCTACCGCAATCATTGAGGGGAACGACCTGACAGTCATGAACCTTGAGACCCTCATGGGTAAGCTAATGACTCATGAACTCGATATGAAGGATCAAGAGGAATCCTCTATACAAGAGAAGGAGAAGGAAAAGGCCAAGGAGAAGGAGAAGTCTCTCGCTCTCAAAGTTACAAAGTCCTACTCCAAGGATAGCTCCGACGACAATGAGTCGGACGATGATGAAGAAATAGCTCTCACAGCTAAGCACTTCCGGAAGTTCCTCAAATTCAACAAAGCCAACCGCTTCAGACGGGACAATGAGGAAGATCCGGCGTGCTATCAATGCAGAAGAACCGGACACATCAAGAGGGACTGTCCGATGATAAGAAAAGACTCAAGCAAGTATGAGAAGCCTAGCAAAGGAAGCTCGTCCTCCAAGAAATTCGCCAACACAAGCATTTGGTGTGAGAGTGACGCAAGTGACTCCGACAACGACAAAGAGTGCAAACACAATGCCAACGTTTGTCTCATGGCAATCGATGAGGTACTTGATGATCTCTCCTTAAACACTCTTACTTATGATGACTTGGAGAAAGCTATCCTTGAATTGCATGAAGAACACAAAGGTATTAGGAATAAATACAAGAAATCTCTAAAAGAGGTTGATGCTCTTCAACTTGAAGTAGAAAGACTCTCAAGCATCATTATTGATGTAAAGGAAAAATCTCCTGCTTCTGACACGGATGAGATAGAGTCTTTGCGACTCAAGTTTCAAGAATCTCTTGTCACTATCAAGAAAAAGGATGATGAGATTCAATCCATGAGAAGAGCTTATGAATTTGCTATGCATAAGGTTCAAGATGCTAATAGGAGAGAATATGACACTTCTATTAAGTATAATGATCTTCTTGTACAGAGTAAGAAACTAGGTAATAAGAACACTACTCACATGCATGCTCCAAGACACCTCCACACTCATCACAATGCTAGACATACTTCTTACATGAACACTACACACAAATCCTTTTCTAACACAAGGAAAGGACCTTTTGTAAAGAAAAGTACTTCACATCATATTTTTTATTATCATCATCATAACACTAATGTTAGAACTCCTCGCACTAGAGTTTCACATATGCATGATACTCACACTTCTAAATTCTCTATGATTTGCAACTACTGTGGCTTGCTTGGACACACGACCAATTATTGTCATACAAGAAAACTTGTTGATAAGAAAGTTTTTAAGTGGGTTCCTAAGACTAACACTCAAGGACCCATACAATCATGGGTACCAAAATATTCATCTTCAACTTATGTTGTAGGTGGAGAGTCCTTCTCATGCTAGAAGCAAGTGGATTCTCGATAGCGGTTGTTCACGGCACATGACCGGGGAGGCTTCATTATTTACAACGTTATCGATGAAGAAGGAAGGACACGTCTCCTTTGGTAACAATCTTAAAGGTCACATTATAGGAAATGGTAATATAGGTTCCCCTCCTTATCCTTGTATTAAGAATGTGTGTCTTGTTACTAATCTTAAACACAATCTTCTTAGTATTAGTCATCTTACCGATAATGGTTATGATATCAAGTTTGTTAAGCTCAAATGCTTCATTACCGATAGTTCAAATGGATCTATTGTTTATGAAGGCATTAGAGAAAACAATATCTATGTTTTATATCTTGTCGAAGACACTAACAATGACAGGTGCTTAGTTGCTAAGAACGATGAAAGTTGGCTTTGGCACATGAGGCTCGGACACGCCAACATGGATACCATCTCTCGTCTTGCTACCAAGAAGCTCGTAAGAGGACTCCCAAGTATCCCTTTCAAAAAGGATATGGTGTGTGAAGAATGCGAAAAGAGTAAGTTGACAAAGTCATCCTTCAAATCTATCAACTCTGTGAGTACCTCTAGACCTCTTCAACTTATTCATATGGATCTTTTTGGTCCTAGTAGAGTTGCTAGCCTTTGAGGCAAGCTTTATGCTTTTGTTTTGGTTGATGATTTTTCGAGATTTACTTGGGTTATTTTTCTTGCTTGCAAAAGTGATACTTTTCGTGAATTTGTTGCTTTTTGTAAACGTGTTCAAAATGAGAAAGGTTTTTCTATTAACAAGATTAGTAGTGATCATGGAGGAGAATTTGACAATGTCGATTTCAAAAAATTTTGTGAAAAGAATGGTTTTGGACATGATTTTGCTTGTCCACGAACTTCTCAACAAAATGGTGTTGTGGAGAGAAAGAATAGAACCCTTGGCGATATGGTCCGGGTTATGTTAAACCAATATAAGCTCCCCCAATATTTTTGGGCGGAAGCCGTTAATACGGCATGTCATGTTATAAATAGGGTCTTGATTAGACCTATTTCTAAGAAGACTCCTTATGAGCTTTGGTTTGACAAAATTTTCTCTATTGAATATTTTAAAGTTTTTGGTTGTAATTGTTTTATTTTGAATACCAAGGATAACCTAGGCAAGTTTGAAGAAAAGCCTATGAAGGAATATTCCTTGGATACTCCACTCATAGTAAAGGTTTTCGTCTTTTTAATAAAAGAAGTCTTGTTGTCGAAGAGTCAATCAATGTCTTTTTTAATGAACTTAACTCTTCTACATTCTCCTCTTCCGAGGATATTGATGACATCTATTAAAGATCGTCCTTCTTCATCTAACAATGAAGTTGTGACTCCAACAAAAGAATCTCCTCCTCTCGAGCCTCCTCAAAAGGATCTCCCAAAAGAATGGCGATTTGTCACCAATCATCCTAAGGAACTTATCATTGGGGATCCTTCCTCCAGTGTTAGCACTAGATCCTCCACTCGTGATCTTTGTGCAAACGTGGCTTTTATCTCTCAAATAGAGCCTAAAAATGTTAATGATGCTTTTCTTGATGAATTTTGGATGATAGCGATGCAAGAGGAGCTAAATCAATTTGAGCGAAACAAGGTTTGGGAACTTGTCCCAAAACCTAGCAATCACCCCATCATTGGAACAAAATAGGTGTTTCGAAACAAACTTAATGAAGATGGGTTAGTGACTCGTAACAAGGCCCGATTGGTTGCTCAAGGCTATAACCAAGAGGAAGGCATTGACTACGACGAAACCTATGCTCCGGTTGCACGTCTTGAATCCATTCGTATGCTTTGTGCTTTTACTTGTTTTAATGACTTTAAGTTCTTTCAAATGGATGTTAAGAGTGCTTTTCTGAATGGTATTATTAAAGAGGAAGTTTATGTTAAACAACCTCCCGGCTTTGAAGATTTTCAATTTCCTAATCACGTGTTCAAACTCCACAAAGCCCTTTATGGCCTCAACCAAGCTCCCCGTACTTGGTATGAGCGCCTTAGCTCCTTTCTTGTTTCACACAATTTTTCAAAGGGGAAAGTCGACACAACACTTTTTATCAAATCCCATAATGGCACTCTCTTATTGGTTCAAATTTATGTCGATGACATTATTTTTGGTTCTACTAACAACACACTTTGTGTAGAATTTGCTAAAGTTATGCAGGAAGAATTTGAAATGAGTATGATGGGTGAGCTATCATTCTTTTTGGGATTACAAATCAAACAAGGACCCAAAGGGACCTTCATCAATCAAGCAAAATATACAAAGGATTTCCTCAAGCGTTTCGAACTTGACTCATCCAAATCAATGAGGACTCCTATGGCAAGAACGACAAAGCTTTACCATGATGAAGATGGCACATCGGTTGACATCCGTAAGTATCGAGGTATGATTGGTAGTCTACTTTATCTCACTGCTAGCCGTCTTGATATCATGTTTAGTATATGTCTTTGTGCACATTATCAAGCAAATCCAAAGGAATCGCACTTATGTACCGTAAAGCGTATTTTTCGATATCTCAAAGGTACCGTGAACATGGGCCTTTGGTATCCGAAATCTTCATCCTTTGAGCTTCACGGCTTCTCGGATGCAGATTTTGCTGGATGCAAGATTGACCGAAAAAGCACTAGTGGCACATGCCAATTCCTTGGAAAATCCTTGGTATCGTGGTTTAGTAAGAAACAAAATTCTGTTACTCTTTCAACCACTGAGGCCGAATATATTGCGGCCGGTTGCTGTTGTGCACAAATTCTTTGGATGTCACAAACACTTATAGATTATGGCATTTCTCATACTTGCACCCTATTAAATGTGATAACACTAACTCGATCAATCTCACGAAAAATCTGATTTGTCACTCACGCACGAAGCACATTGAAATTAGACACCATTTTCTTCGTGACCATCAACAAAAGGGGGATATTCGTCTTGAATTTATTGACACTACTTATCAGTTAGCCGATATTTTCACCAAACCGCTCCCGGAAGATCGCTTCGTTTTTCTTTGCCGAGAATTAGGCATTTTAAATTTTGACTCAGTTGTTCTCGGCCGGCACACCGACGGTATATGGCGGTATACCGACGACATGTCGTTTTTGATTTAGAATTAGGTTCTGTGTCAAAAATCGGCATACCGTCGGCATACGACGGCATACCGACGGTATGTCGGTTCGCGGCGGACAACTATTCTATTTCAAAATCTGGGCCCACTTGTCTTCTTTCCCACTTTATTCCTTCTTCCCCTCATTAATTCCCTTTCCCATCCATCACTTCCACATTTATTATCCCCCTCCTCTTCCCCATATCATAACTTACAATCACATTTACTACCCATCCCCTCCACTTCCCCATAACTCCTCCTTTATCTCCATCATTTCCAACCCACCCTTTCCATTCCCAACTCCACAACCGTTCACCTCCCTCCTTCCACTTTAAAACCCTATTTTTTTTTCTTCTTCTCCCTACACTTCTCACCTCAAACCCTAACTTCCTCCTCCAATTTTCTTCCTTCCTCCATGGCCAATCCCAAGCGTCCCAGCTCCTCCTCCACCTTCTTCAATCCCTTCACTCCGGTGACTCTCCCTCATGGATATGATCAACGGGTCTTTATCTCCTCCTTGGCGGCCGAGACTTGTTTTTAACACTTCGTCCACCATAACGTCTTCAAGGGCCGAGCAATCAACTGGAATCTCTTCCCCGGCCATGTCTCTCTATTCGACGAGGCCGGACTATCTTGCCTCCTTCGGCGTCAGGTGCCCATCTACCCCGCCGCCGTCTGTCTCTTATACTGCAACTTGGTCCCGGACGACGAGCATGGCGCCATACAGTCGATGGTCAACGATCGTCATTTCCGTCTCACGGCTCGGGACATCGGCAACATCCTCGGCATCCCGGACAGAGGCGAAGCTTTGCCGGCCTTGGCTGCTCTTCACTCTTCGGAGGAGACCCCCTTCGACGAGTTCTGCCACATCATTTGCAAGGGCCCCAACCCTCCTGCTATCCCGGCCCTTTCCGCACAGCTGGAGCTGTTCTATTACGAGCTCCATCGGATCGTGTGCCACACACTTTATCCCAAGGGCGGCAACTATGATGCCATTACCGGCGACGCCCTGGTGTGCATGTACTACCTCTATGCAAGGAAGTCTTTCTCCTTCCCCAAGACTCTCCTTCATGCCTTCAAAGGCGCCATGCCAGCGGGGAAGCAGAACCTTTATTACGGCTCCTTCATCACTCTCATTCTGGAAGTCAAGCAAGTCGACCTCTCCCTCTGCTCCTCGGACGGCGTCCCATCCTATCTCGCTGTTTCCCGCTCCGCTAGTGGTGCCTCCACTTCACGTGCTTCTTCTTCCCAAGAGCCGCGAGCTTCCACTCCTACTGCTCCCGCATCTACTCCTCCTGCCTCCGGCCGCTACATGTCGCTGACTCAGCAGCATTTCGACATGCATATAGCGCAGGCAGAGGAACAAATGCGGGCTCACACTCGTGGCCTTGGCACTCTGATTCAGTCCCGCTTCCATGACCAGGCCTATTTCATTTAGCGCACTATTCAGGACCGGGACATGTTTCTGGATCTGAATCTTCAGGATCCAATGTACCAGGTCTCGCGCTTTTCCGATCCCAATGCCTATGGTTTCATGTACCCGGACGGCATTGATCCTTATGGCGCTTTTCACCAGGCTCAGGATGGTGGGGACGATCCGGATGACGAGTAGGGGTTGCTTCCTTTTGATGGTGGTGTCGAATAAATGAGTGTCTTAGTTTCTTATGTTTGTTTTTATTCTTGTTTTTGCGGTCCTTCGGGGACCTATGTTTGGTTGGATCTAGTAGTTTGCAGTCCTACGGGGACTTGGTATTTGTCTTTCTCATGTTGGTAAACTCTCGTAGAGGAGAGTCTTTTAATTTGTCTTATGTAGTATGAGTGTCCTGCATGTATTCATCTTTAACTTCCATATATCAATACATGCTTTTTATTCTATGCTCTTGTCCGTATTATTGCTATATTTTTTAATTTCTGTTTTTTTTCCATCTTTGACTAAGTGACAAAGGGGGAGAAAACGTATTGAGGGGGAGTTGTCTACCTACGGGAGAGTTACTCCCTGAAGATGCTATCTCTCTATTTTGTCAATTATCAAAATGGGGGAGATTGTTGGCACATTTTATTTTGATATATTAACAGCATATTCGTAGTTTAGTTTTCTATGTTTTCAGATTCATATCTTCTCAGAAGCTCTACTACATAAAGTCTTTCCTTTCAAGTGCTACCATCCTTTGCATTGAAGACTGAAGCAGATACCGACGCTCTTTGCATAGACGGCTTCCTACCTGCTTAGAGTCTTCGAGTCTGTACAAGGTCTAGGTATATCTGTAAACACTTAAGGACGGATGACAAAGTAAAAGCATAAGTCAAAAATCAATTTCTTACAGAGCGGCATACCGGCGGTATACCGTTTTTGTCGTCCACAAAGTTGCTGTGATAAATTGTCGGCATACCGACGGTATGCTCCGGCATACCGGCGGTATACCGTTTTTATCATCCACAAACTTGTTATAAATTGTCGGCATACCGACGGTATGCTCCGGCATACCGGCGGTATACCGTTTTGTGGACCACAAAACGTTCTGTGATAAAACGTCGGCATATCGACGGTATGCTCCGGCATACCGGCGATATACCGTTTTGTTTACCTGAAAATGTTCTGTGATAAAACGTCAGTATACCGACGGTATGCCGCGGCATACCGACGGTATACCGGGTTACAAATATTTGATTTTTGAATCGCTCTGACTAGCATTAATGGCCGCATTTAATGCTCTCAAACGGTCATTAATATGACCGTTACTATTTGACCGGTATACCGACGGTATGCCGCTGCATACCGACGGTATGCCGGTCTGGCTGTATCCAGAGCATTAAATGCCACCCACTCTTGGTTTTTCTATAAAAGAAAGCCTTCTCTCTCTCATGAGGCTTTCACCAACTCTTGCCATAAATTTTCCAAACAACCAAGAGCTCCACCATTAATACTCTACCAAGCTTTTAATTGTCATCCTCTCCCAAAGTGCTAGAGTATTTAAGAGTTGTATTTTTCGATCTTCACGTGTTAGAAGATCAACAAGTTCTCTTCTCATTTGTTTGAAGTTGGCGAGCCTTCGTAAGAAAACTCGTGTGTTGAAGTTGGCGAGTCTTCGGATCCAAACTCGTGTTGAAGTTGGCGAGTTCTTCGGATCCAAACTCGTGTGTACTATTTGATTAAATAGTGGATTTAAGCCGGAGAGAGTTCCGGGACTGGATTGCCTCAAGCGAGGATACCAGGATACATCTTGTGTTTGATCTTCTTATCTTTACTTTTATTTGTCATATATTGCCTCTTGTGCTCTAGTTATTTTTTATTACCCTATTCACCCCCCCTCTAGGGTTCTACATAAACTACACTAATAGTTGTAGTATCATGAAACCATGCTGAGAGAGAAGTTTAAGCGTTGTATATGATACAAAGTGAATGAAAAAAATCAAAAGAAGGAAATTTTATTATACTAATAATTCGCTGGCATTTTAAAAGACAGCTGCACACATGCCTAAGTTCATAATTTAAATATTAGGTAGTGGTTAGAATGAAAGTGTCTGCACATTAAATGAAATGATTACATTGGTAGTTTGTTATTGAAAGTTGCAGAAAACTATTCTTGGTAGTAGTATAGTTTGTATATATAATAAATGAAGCCTACCACTATTTAGCGACGTAAAAAGTAATTGTCGTACAAATTTAGAAACAAAATTAACCCAAATAAGAAAACGAAATAATAAAATACGATTTAAATTCCAAAATTTTAAATTTGTCACAATGTAAATTAACCGACAAAGATAGCAATATTTATATAAATACCCAAACAATTATTTTGAACATCAACGAACAATAATAATCAAAACACTGTTTAAGTCGTACTACTAAAATGGAAATAAAACATCAAAAACAATAATGAAAAAATACTTTCATTTGGTTGGCTCCTTTTTGATATCCTTAACTTTTGGGAACTTTGTGCTTGAATTCTGAGAACACGTTTCTCCAACATGGCTGCCAAACTTCATCAACGTTGATCCACTTTCCCTTGGTATTATCAGAATTGGGTGTATTATCAGCAGTATCAACCTAAAAAGAATGATATATGATTAAGTAATCCATAATTACCTTTAAAAAGTAAAAATTGTATTATGTAGAATTGTGTACTTACAGTATTTTTCTTTTCAAAGTTGTTTTCATTATCCAAACTTGTAATTTCATCATTGTTAATGCGGACCTGCTTTGAATATTTAAAATTTAAATATGTATGAAACAATAATCTAACATTTTTATTAAAAATATTTTGAAATGTAATAACCTTTATGTTATCATCAACTTCAGAAAAAATTATAGTTTGCACATCAGCATCCAATTGATTATGTTGGGTAAGGAAAACTTTAAAAGATGTGCACACCATTGGATTTTAAAAAATGAAAACAAAATCACTTTAATCCCATGATGCTTCTTAAAATCTTTGATAAGATCACTACTACCAGAAATCCGCTTAACAGTATAAGTCTGCCAACTATTATAAATACTGTTGGAGGGATTGTACATGTTCGCTCTTAAGGTAGAGCATCTCTACATGGTGGTCCGGGTGTGAGATCTAAGGTTGGAGAGACTATACAGATTGTCTTCAAAGGCGAGTCTAGTTATCGGGTCTAAGGTGGAGTAAGACGTGTACTCGGCACCTCGTTGTGGTGTAGTTTGGTGAACGTTTGAGTTTAACTGTGTTCGATTGGCTCGAGATGACAATATGTAGGGTTTCCTGGTTGCCCTGGCTCATCCAGATACAAGCTAACGTGAAGATTGTTGGGTTGTATTTCATATTCGGTCAAGTTTGGTGACGAAATAAAAGGACTTGTGTAGAATGTTTTGTCCGACATTGGATAGAAAGTGGGAGGATGAGGTTAGATATATGTGATTGCTCCTGGACTTGCACGAGATTTCCTTTTTAAGTCATATGGATCAAGTCTAATCTCGTACCTTATGGATCAACTCCGGTTCGGATCTTACCGTGTTCCCAACAAAATAAATCAGGAAATGACTCAAAGCACTCACATGCACATAGTTCCTAGATTCTACCTTTATACCTTGATTATAACAAAATAAAATGTAAATACAATGACATGAGCTAAAATTATGCTATAGATTGCAAATAAGATAGTAGCTGAACTTACAGAATGAGGTGCGTAAACTAGATGGCATCTATAAAAAGACAACTCAAGGCCTCAAAATGCTAGTCAGAGCTGTGAATAGTTTCAAGAATCAGCCAATGTGTACATGGTCACACACTAGTAACAACTAACAATGTTGTTGTATGATGCCTTGGTGCAGAAACATACCCAAGTCTACATAGCAACACTACCAAGGGGGTGGTCCAATGGTAACACTAGTAGGGAGAGGTGTGGAGGGGTTGGGGGGGGGGGGGGAGTGGGAGTGGGTTCAAATCCCAGAGCGGGCAAAATAAAAATGGGAGGGGGTCTTGGTGCTGTAGCCCTAGACAGGCGGTGAATAAGGACTGGCCTAATCTCCAAAAAAAAGGAGGAAGAAAGAAAGAACTGTACATAGCCAACTGATAGAAAAAGCCTCATGGTGTGTATAGTGTATGCAGAAAAATATATACCTGCACTAGGAAAAGTCGACATGGGAAATGGAGAATTTGCAAGAAGCAGTAGATGCATTGCACAGTACTGTGCATGGAGGAGTGCAAGGGTGGAGGAGACTTTCATGTATCCTTCCCCATATTACCAGTCATCTGTCTCAATATTCTCATTGACCTACCCAGATTCTTGGACATGTTTCTTGACTGCCCATCATTCAGTAGATTCGATCACATAAAACTCTGGAAGCAGTCCTCTTAAAGCATTCAATATTGACTCACCTTAATATCAAATTATTGAACCTAGATAATGATAACATTCATGTTTAGTTTTCTTTATCATCAATTTTGATGGTCCCCTCATTTTTCTGTCATGTTGCACTCTCTATATTGTCTGTCGTTTTGAATTCTCTACTTATTAGTGCTTCTCTCAACATGTCTACCTTAGACGTAAAGGTTCTCTAGTATCAATAATTATAATGGTATTATCAGCCACGGATATGCCATATACTCTCATATTGAATCTGCTTAATGATTCAACATAACCAAAGTGATGAGATATGAGCTTAAACTGTCCTTTGATGCAAGCCTATGGTAAATTAATCACACCCCCTCAGACTTCGCCTCCATTGTATCATTTATTTCTGATGCGGTTCTTCTAAAATTAATTAATATTGGCAAATCAAAGGAAAATAATACCTTAATTTGTGTGTAAAACTCTTATGCTTTGGATTGTATCATGTGTATCAAAAAAGAGCTAAAATTGTCACCAACTGTCTGAGAGTGAAAATTATTATAAAGTCGTAGACACATTTCATAGGTTGATACATGGGAGTGTCCAGGCATTTCTTATGTGGTAGAGACATGGTTGATGGTTTCATTAAATGAGTGTGAATGCTACGTATAGGATTGGAGTAGTTGTATTATTATAATTTTCTTCTTTTGTACACATTTCCTTGTACTGCAATTATATACTTTTTTTTGGACATCTAATGATGTAAGATGGTATGTCTTTGGATCATTTTAGTTGGATAACGTATGTGTCTCTTATTTGTAATTCCTCATGTTTCATTCATGTATTTAAGGGTTGCTCTTTAGCTTTCACACTTAAATACGCAGTTCCTATGCTGTCAGATTTGTGGCTAACCTTATTATTTCCTTGTAGTTTCCAATTGAATGTTCCCTTCCATGGATGCTGGTGGAACATGTGATTGAGTCCCAGGATGCAGGGCTTCTTGAAAGCATCCTGATGCCATTTGACATCTATAATGATTCTGCTCAACATGCACTGACCGTGTTGAAGCAGCGTTTTCTGTATGATGAAATTGAAGCTGAGGTATGCAAAGCAGGGTTCTTTCTTGTAGTGAATATATGTTCTATGTAATCTTGAATTGAGTACTCAATTTGGATATTGTTATAGTAACTTGTATGATGTTAAGGGACGATGTTTATATTGGAATCATGTTCTTTTTTGTTCTCTTGTTTGGTATAATAAGTTGTAAACCCATTATATAGGACTGGCTGGTGACTCCCTAGATATGTTACTAGATGAATTTCCTTAATCATCAACATAAAGTGGCCAGCTATTTTTTTATTTGGTTCAGTTAATGTAATGATGTAATCATTTTTGTAATTATGAGTTTACTACTATAAAGGTAAGTAGTTGCACAATAATGTTCGATTATGTATTGATTTAGGCAATGTTATAGATTTCGCTAGGCGGAGTCGGTGCGTTAAGGGCCCGACTAGCGCCTAGGGCGCCTAGGCGCCGATTTGATTTTTTATTTATTTTTTTCTAAGTGTATGAGTTTATGTATAAATAATATGTATGTGCTAATTATAGACACAAAAATTGTTGAGCCTTTGTGGCTAGCACAGCTATACTGAAGTCTTGTACTCGTGAGGTAGGGGTTCGATCCTCCAAATATTTTTTCTTTCTTTCATTTTTTTTTTTTTTTAACAGAGAAAAAAAAAATTATATATAAGGGGGAGGAGAGGAGAGAGAGTCTGCACAGCAGACTTCTCCTCTCCCCTCTCTCCTCTCCTCCTCCCTCCCTCCGCTCCCCCTCCGCTCCCCTCTCTCCTCCTCCCCTCCGCTCCCCTTCCGCTCCCCCCTCTCCTCCTCCCCTCCGCTCCCCTCTCCCCTCTCCTCCTCCCCTCCGCTCCCCTCTCCTCCTCCCCTCCGCTCCCCTCCGCTCCCCTCTCCTCCTCCCCTCCGCTCCACTCTCCCATCCTCCTCCCCTCGACGTCGACGAAAGCAGCAACAGCAGCAGCAGCAGTAGCAGTCGACGATGGCGGCAAACGGCGGTGACGACGGCGACGACGGCGGCAAACGGCGGCGACGACGGCGAAGACGGCGGCAAACGGCGGCGACGACGGCGGCAAACGGCGGCGACAGGTAAGTAATTTATTTTGTTGAATATGTTTTTTTTTTTTTTTGAAAATTTCAAAAAAAATTGGCCAAAACCGGCCGGCTAGGTCCGACTAGGCCCGCCTAGACCCGCCTAGACCCGCCTAGGTCCGCCTAGACCCGCCCAGCGCCTAGGCCGGCCGACTAGGGCCTTTTCGGTGCGGCCGACGGCCGCCTAGCGCCTAGGCGCCGCCTAGGCCGATTTTTAGAACACTGGATTTAGGTCTTACATTGATGACTAAAAGATTAATTGAGTAAACCTTAGTGTTGATAATTAAGAGCCGAAGCTAATTGGTTGGAATATATTTTAGATTGTAGAAGTTAAGTTTAAGCCTAAGCGATTTGTACTTCAAATAATAGGAAGGAGATAATGATGTACTATTATACTATACCGGTTTACGTACACCCATATTACTTATATATACACCTTAAGGTTTTTTTTCCTTTCTATTGTACGACTTAGGAGTCAATTTATGAGTGATACCAAACATAAATCCCCCCAATAATTTCCTACAGAAATTGGCAAAGGTTAATCTTTTTGACGACTTACCACCTCATGTTAGGAAACTATTAAACAACAATTGGACAAAAATATCTTTCACTTAATAGGATGTAAAGAGCTGCAAAAAGAAAAGAAAAATAAAATAAAATTGTCTTTTTCAAGTTCACCCTCTTCTTGATATGTTTCATCTAAATGTAATCACTTAGTTTCTAGAAACAAGTTACAACTTACAAGAACTAGTTATGGTTCTGAATGCATGTCTCATTTGTAATAACAAAACAGAGCTTAGACTTCATCTGCATCTAATCTTCGAAGAACCATGTATGATTACTTACAATACTATTCACTCTCTTTTTTTGCAGGTTGATTTATGTTTCGATCAACTTGTTTACAAGATCAATGAAATTATTTTCTCATATTATAAATGCTGCGCAGCTAGGTAGACCATTTTCACATCTTGATATGGGTTTTATATGAATTATGTTGTTTTGATGTTCTCCCTAACTACACTGCAGTTACTTACTTGATGAATCATTCTTCTCTGCCTCTGATGTTGATGACAAATACTCTGTTAAGCCTTTACGATTGGTTGAGATTTTCAAGCTGAGGAGAGTAAAGGTAAGAATCCTTTGTGGAAGTGTTTGTCCAATTTCTGTAAATTCTTTGATAATTGTACCAACTGTAAATTCTTTGATAATTGTACCAACTGTAAATTCTTGTATGTGCTTCATTAATTCTCGTTAGATTTATATAATTTTCAATCCGTGGGTTAGTTTGGTTTCAGCACATACACACATAAAAACACACAGACCACAAGTAAAAAAGTCACGAGGGATTTTGCAATGGATGCTCCATAGCTTTCATATTGGTCTAATCACTTTGAAACATCAAGAAATGACCATATTTAAAGATTTCTAACTCATCCAAGTAGTGATCTTTATTTTTTATTATGAAAATCAATTCATTTATGATTAATTGATGCCTGTCTGAGAAATAGGCTGCACACAACTGAAAGGCCTCCAAGATGTAAGAAGTAATACAGGATATGGCTAAAAGACCTTAAGATGTTGAAACTTGAAAGCGAGCGCATTGATGCACTAAAACTACACCCTGCTGATTGGATAGGACAGCAAGTAATCTCCCAAAGGGGGTTGTTTACATTATTCATCTATATTTAGCATTGTCTATTTGTCCTTTAGGGCATTCTTATACTACTTAAATGATTAGGCTAGTTTTCTCACAAATGCTAGAACATAGCATTTGGTGGATAGTTTAGTATTTAGTAGCACACTACTTAAAAAGGCCAATTTTGGAGCATAGTTTATTATTTAATAGCTGCATCTACAACTTTTGTATGAAAAGTAATTCTACGGATGTTATTCAGCACATTATTATAGCAATTTCCATGTTAAAAGGACAAATTAATACTCTGTTTCTCGTAATCTTGAGCTGCATAAATTGGTCCATAAGATTCAGAAAACTAAGTAAATGATAATAGCTTTGTTTATATGAGCTGACATGTTTTAATGTTGTAGTACTCCTACTGTTACTGAAATGCTTCCTTGTCAAAGTAAGCTCTTTTGAGGGATCACCTTCTGCCTATACACATCTCGGGGAGTAGGTACAAGAGATTAGTCCAAGTACATTATGATGTCACTAATGTTAGCTACCGACATCAGATATTCATGTGTATGCATAATGTTTTTCTACTATCTATCACTTGATTCTTTTCCAATTTGATCAACTGGGAGAAATCTAGTTTCACATGCTGAGTATAGATTATCTAGTTCTTTTCTTCTTGCAATGTTTACCTTCTGGTAATATATATTTTCTCCATTAAATATGCATAAGCCTTTAGAAATTTAAATTACAGTCATTGTTGTATCCGTAGTATTCTTGCTTTGATCAAACCTAATTAGGCTAATTTCACAATCATCTCATTGCCCTGTTTGCCAAATCTTCAAGTTTCTGGTCACCAAGGCCTTGCTTCATGCTTTATAGATATTCTTTGATATTACTGATTTTTTCCTTCTTATTTTGCAGCTGTTAGGAAGGACAATAAACTTGAGAAGCTTAATTACTCAAAGGATGAACAAATTATTCCGAGAGAACATAGATTTTTTATTTGATCGTTTTGAGAGCCAAGATTTGTGTGCTGTTGTGGTAGGTTATATTCTATTTTTGATTTTATCTTTTTCCTTTTTTTTCCCCTTTTCCAATTTTACGTTTTACCTGCAATTCTTTTAGGAACTGCAAAAGCTCTTGGATGTACTGAAGCTCACACATCAGCTTATTTCTGAAAATCTTGATATGGACTCATTTACTCTAATGCTGAATGAGATGCAAGAGAACCTTTCACTTGTCTCATTCTCTAGTAGACTAGCCTCTCAGGTTTGTCTTATATTTATATCTTTATTTGTATGTTGAAAGCTACCTGCACGTTGTTCTTATTTCACCACATGAACTCATGAATGTTATGCAACATAAGTGTTGTTTTTCTCACCAATGCACATTTCCACATGGTGCTCACTTGCTGAGTACTATGTTGAATGCCTGCATGATTGATATACTTTTTTATTCAGAAATACTAGTTGACCAGTGTTATCGGGTACCCAATACCACCTGGAATCCCATCCCAAACCGGTCGACCTCAAGATTCTTTGGTTCCTGTTGCAATATAAATATATAACCTTGAACTCCCAAATATAGCTCTAGAGTTTTAAGTGCAATGGTAGACTTTAACATGGTAGAGGAGCAACCCATGTTTGAATCTAGTGGCAGGCATTTCAAGCAGATTTTATAAAATAAAAAAAATACCGCACTGTCCATCCAACTTTCTGCGCGAAATGGGCCTCTAACCTGCGGGGGTTGTGTTAGAATATGAAAATATAACCCTCAACCCTCACAATAGCTCTAGAGTTTTGGTACAGTGGTAGGGATTTTAATAGTTCCCAGTTCCCAATCTGTATGATCAATATGGGCAATCTGCACGATCCAGATGTTGAAGTGTTTTCAGAAGAAGATATGAAGAAAACATGAAAAGAAAAGACAATAAAAGTAATTGTCTAGTTAAACCGTAATGCCGAATGCAATTTTTGGGATAAAGCTATGTTGTTGTTGGTGTTGTTGTGTAGGAGGTTACTGACGGTTTTGGTATGATTCTTCCTTGGTAGACACAAACACACACAAATGACCCGGTCTTAAGCGAAAATATACTACATATAGTGTACCGATTAAGCCTACCCCTGTACAACATACTATGGTACCAAATCGAACCACTACCCAGGTAATATTGTACATGACTCAGCCCACCACAACTAATTCAAAGTGATAACCAAGTTTTGCAGGTAAACATTATTCAATGGTAGATATGCATGTAGGCAAGAGCCAATGGACGTAGGGCTGTCCCCTGGCTACCACTGTTTATTTGTATCAAGTTTCTAAATATTGAAGATCAGGTTCATAGATGATGTAGGAGGATATACGATGATATGAATCGGCCATCCATATTGTCATCCTAGATATGCCCCTTGCGCATAAAAGCAAAAACTTTCAAATATATTTTCTTAAATAGTTTTTGTCACCTTATCTAATGAAATAATTAATAGGAATCCGATTTATCTGACCATCTTATTATACAAAGGCTATATAATCAAGAATCTACTTAATTTTATATTAACTTTTAATTCTTATTAGCAAAGTAGATATACTTATTGACAATGTTGCTAATGGCGCATAGAGGTGCGCGTCATTGTCACGAGGCGTAACGCTTAATTGAGGTGCACGTCTTAGTCGCACCATGGCGTGAGGCACATGGTGCATTGAGGCGTCGCCTCATGAAACCTAACATGAATGTTAGGTTTTACTTTGTTTTGGTTCAATCATGAACCTATAACATGCACCCTACTCTAACCTACTACTCCACTGACACACATTAACTTTATACTTTCACAATTCCATCTTTAACCTCTTTTATCTCTCGTCTCTCTTTCAATTCTTTAGCAATCATTGTTGACCCTCGTCCCTCGATTGCCAACAACTTATTGTCAGCTAAAGAATTTAACTTATTTTTTAATTTGCATGTTTCAATTTTTTTTTCATGGTCTTTTTTTGCAACTTGAACTTTGTCTTTGTCGATGGTTATTCCTACATCGACAAAAAAATTCTACCAGTCTAGTTAACCTTCCTCAAGTGAGCTCTTTTATTTTGCAACGTATTTCTTGGGAGTTATTTTATGCTTTTTTCCTCTCTCACCCCATCAAACAATTCACCGTTAGGCTAGTTTTGATCTTCTTTTATGGACTGCATGTAATTATCGAGTCCAACAACCCTTCAGGTGAGATTTATAAAATTTGCAATTTTCCAAAACTATCTATACAATAAATGATTGAGTAGGATGTTGCAATCACTTTTGTTGTGTTTTTAGAGTTTTGAAATAAATAAAAAACTGTGCGCCTCACTTCAATGAAGCACTCGTCACGCCATGCGCCTCGAGCATTATGTGTACCTTGTGCCTCGCTATGCGCTTTGTGCTGGTTGATGTAGAGTGCTATAGGGAGAAACAGAAAGGAAGTTTATGAATGAGAACAAAAGTACTCTTGTAGCACGAACTCAAAGAGTCTTTGGCAGCTCATGGTTGTGTTAGAGAGAGAGAGAGAGAGAGAGAGAGAGAGAGAGAGAGAGGACATATCACGGGAGAGAAAAAGGGCTACAAGAGTTAAGGAGAGTCGTAACAGTTGTATTGTGTCAGGTTAATGGGAGGATTGCTTACCGATCTTCAAACTAGTTTCAATATTTCTTTCTTTAGATCCGATCCTTTTTATCTGACCAACAAAGCAATTAGCTAATAAGATTATGATACTGTATCTACTTGCCAAGGAAACCTCCTCTTTTGAGTAATTACCCACAACTTCCTAATATACTAATTTGCTATCGATTGGCATGTGAGTTATATAAAAAGTAGGGACGGCAGTACTGCCACTATAACAAAAGAATTTGAATGTGAAAAACATGGCCAACAACTGCATCTGTGTAATGCATTTTGTCTTATCTTTCCAATTGTAAGTCCCACGGCTGAATAAGGGAGGAAGGTTGCACAGAGATGCTACATTCGCACAAGTGTTGTGCACTACTGCAATTTTAAAGGAGAAGGTGGTACTTATGGGCCACATGTTAATGACGTATCCCTGATTCTGTGACAATTTAGATAGGATTGGCTAGGGTGTCCTCAAGAATTGAAATGCCACAATATTACATCAATGTAAGGCAAGGATATTTTGGACGAGGACATTGTCCATGAGGCTAGGATTAAGTTAGCTCTTGGAACACGACAATCCATTCAGGATTGGTAAAAGATTTTGTTGAGACAATTATTTGAAGAAAAACTAATACATTTTTCTGACAAGAACAAAGAAACATGGTAGGTGAGAAATCTAGAAAATAAATGCAAGACGTACTTTGGAGTTCTAGTCAAGAGAAATATGGAAAGTAGGTCGGGATTCTTGTAGATAGAATCTTAAAAAAATGTTATTTATGTAAATCTGTGGCACAGTCACGGATCAGACACAAGGTGATAAGGACAAGGCGACTAGGCGAGACAGACAAGGCGCCTATTTTGGTGTGTCCTACGATATTTTGGAGTGTCTCCGACACAATACAACAACATTTTTGGAGTGTCTGTGCTCTTAGATGTAAATAAAGTGGGAGATATGGTAAACTTAATACATCTTGTACGAGTGAAAGAGATTAATATATTTGGTGTATATACATCTTCAGTAGTATTGGAATGTCATTCATATTTACTCTTTGGGTTAATGTTCCATAGAGATTAATGCGCTTCCTTATAGCAAATTTTATCATCGTACCTCTTTGTCTAGACTCTTTATAGTATATAGCAACATGGAGGGTGCTCTTTGATTGCATGAATTCCAACTGCATAATCCGGAGGTAGGTTGACCAAAGGTAGGTCTACCTACCCGACAATCGACCTTCTAGTTGACAAGGTAGGTCTACCTACCCGACAATTGACCTTCTAGTTGACCCTCTTATGGTCATAGCTACCTCGGCTAGGAACTTGGCAACAATGTAGAAGGTTGATGTTACGTCAACAATAGGTTATAACACTTTGCAATTCTTTTATGGAGTTTTTTTTCCTTATTAGCCGACCCCATTCAGATTGGAGAAGGTTTGGACAATGATGATGATATACCTTGAGTATGATTGCATAAAGATTATAAAAGTGAACTTTGTGAACATATAATTGGCTTTATTCAAGAAATAAGAGAAGAAAAGTTAGACGAGATTTAAATGCTTATGCTGTGTGTAAGAATATTAAGTTTTTTAGGCCATGTGTATGTAATATGGAATGAACATGAAGATCTAATTATTGATTTCCAGTTTTATATGACCTTAATAGGAAATGTATGTTAAAGAAAGAGAGAGGAGCATTTGCTTTCTGTACAATACTGGATTAAAATTAATCATCCAAACTATTTTCTTACTAGGAAGGCATATAGGATCATACTTAAAAATTATTTTCTTACTAATTTATGACCACACCCATCCTATTTATTCTACTTTCTTGGGTGGCTTTAATGGTGCACTGACTGGTAACAGTTAAAGGCACCATTCTTTATGAAATTATGGAGCCTTCTACTGGAGTATACTTGTTTGTAACTATCCAATCATAACTTTCCTAAAAGAACTATTCTCAGACAACATGGGCTATTTCTTTAGACTACATAGCATTTGATCCCTAATTTTGGCCTTAGGCTACATGAAAATCATCCATTGACTGACAACAATTGTTGTTTTTTTCCGTCTTTTTATGGCCTAATCATAGTATCGACTGTCAGATTTGGACAGAGATGCAGAATGACTTCCTTCCTAACTATCTCCTATGCAATACTACTCAACGTTTCATCCGCTCTCTGAAAGGAACTCGCCAAGCCAATCAAAGGATAGCACTTCCAAGTTCAAAGCCTTACTTCTATTGTGGTTGTCAGGTTAGTGATCTCAAACATAAGTGCTTTGTAATTATTGCCTTGCTATTTTTATTTTTGTTACTTTGTAGCATTAGCCTCATCCTCCAGAGGTTTCCATTTCTACATCATCGATGGTACTAGAGAGAAAGCAGTATATTTTCCCTCAACTTCATGATTCTAGATTTTAGCAACAATGCATCAATACTACTTAAGTTGTTGCTTATTGATGACTGCTGTATTGGATGGTGCAATATAAACCAAGATGGGAGGCTCAAATGAGTTTCATTTTCATCTTGCAACGTCTAGTCGTACTTACGTGGGCCTGCTGACAGGCATAACACTGTATCTACGTAGATTGGATCGTGGTCAATGTAGTTGGGCACTGGTTGCAACCTAACAAATTCTGTGAGTTTCCTTGAAAACGGTCTTCAGACAATGGATAAGTCATCCTCTTCACTATGTTTGCTGGCACTGTCTTGTTCCATTCAAGGTCCAAGAAAGTGTTCGGCTTGTAACCAGTTCAATAAGCTTAAAATTTAGGAAATTCTGAATAGCTTAATGGTCCAAATTGCAACTTCATATTTCATATTGCTATAATAATCAATTTTCATTATGAAAGAATATCAAAGCTCAAATATTGTATTTTACAACATGACTTGGTACAATTTACGACAACAACAAGAACAAGAGCAACAACAAAGCCTTTATCCCAAATTGTTGGGGTCGGCTGACTTGATACAATTTACAGTTTATAAATTTGTATCGTGCATAAAATTGCCTATACCAGTCTTACATACGGAAGGAATGGGTTATATAAGTCTAAATCCCAATCCATGATCTTGTTAACTTGCATGTTGTTTTCTTCTATCCACAGAAAAGATGACAAAAATAAAGACATCATCTATCTGCTCAGATTCTTGAAATGTAAGGAGATATTATAACAGCAATTAACAGAACATATTTTCATCTGCCTTCTCCTCCTATGCTCAACTTTACCTCTTTAGGGTAGGAAGATTAGGTTCAAGTTAATGACCGTTGAGGATCTAGAACTCTTGGTGTCCACCCAAAAATTGGACTGGACTTGATCATTCTAGGTCTTCACCTAGTAAGACTGCTTCAGTATGTCGGCTTCTCTATTTTACCCTGTTGGGACACCGTTCATGGAACCCTGTCAAGTGATATTGCTCTGGACTTGTTATGAATGCCATAAGTTCGTTTAACTTCAATGATTGTGAGGGTTTGAAAACCAGGTGAAAGTATGGATTTACCTTTTCTTGATTTGCAAATTCCTCTAAAATTTTCTATGAAGAGTCCAAGGGTAAAAAGAACTTATCTGTGACGGTCATTCGTCCTTATTTTCTGGCCATAGTGGAACCTGGGGACATAAGAAAGGTTCTTTTGTAATTGTTTCTTCAGAGTGAAAGTCTATGCGAGCAATCATATTTTGATTGCCTACACTACAATGAGACAGGAAAGCATAGGCCAGCAGCTTACATTGTTCTCATGGAAGTTCCTATCTTATTACAACAACAACAAATCCTTTATCTCAATTTTTTTGGGGTTGGCTATTTGAATCATTTTCTTCCATTCAGCTCTAATAAGGGCCATGTCCTCTGACTCAAGTTATTTTCTTGTTCTTGTCAATAAAACTTGTTACTACAATTAATTGGTATGTCTCATCATAATACATTGCATCTTTAATGAATGTCTCTTCTATAATTTTTTGTTTTTCATCATATGATCCATACAAACTGTTGTTTATGCCATCCTTAATTTTCCATTGGCATAACTGTCTGTAATATTCACCTCCCTTATTTTGACTCAAGTTCTTTTCGTGTTCTTGTCAATAAAACTTGTTACTACAATTAATTGGTATGTCTCATCATAATACATTGCATCTTTAATGAATGTCTCTTCTCCTATTATTTTTTGTTTTTCATCATATGATCTATACAAACTGTTGTTTATGCCATCCTTAATTTTCCATTGGCATAACTGTCTGTAATATTCACCTCCCTTATTTTGACTCAAGTTCTTTTCGTGTTCTTGTCAATAAAACTTGTTACTACAATTAATTGGTATGTCTCATCATAATACATTGCATCTTTAATGAATGTCTCTTCTCCTATTATCTTATCTTTGACCTGTAAGCACTAAGCACACAGGTCAAGTGACGTTTGAGACATCAGTTAAACTTCAAAACCGGTTTTTTTGATTTAATATTCTCTTCTTTCTTTAGGACTTAAACTTGGCGTACGAAAATCTTGCAGCATTGTATTCTGAGTTCTTTGGACTCCCGCACATGTTTGCCATTGTTCAGCTAATAGGGCCCAGATCATTGCCCTGGATTGTTCGAGCTTTACTAGATCATATATCAACTAAGGTACGTTCTTATGAAACACATTACAGGAGGATCCAAACCTTTTATTCCTTTTCTTTTTCTTTATCTAGGTAATGGTCAAAAGTTTAGCTAATTTATGTTTTGGTTTCACATTTTTTTTCCTTCTGAATCATTATTCCTTTACCATAAACCTTTTTATTGTATAATTCTGTTGCATGCCACTTATTAACTTAACATCAAGGCATGCAGACATTAAAGTATATAGCTGTGTATATTACACATTCAAAATAACCTATAGCTTTAAATCTTATTATATGTGAAAATAAATGGTTAAAACTAGTCTTGTATACACACACAAATATAACTAATATACTCTTTAACACACATATATACGTGTTAAAGAGTAGATTAGTTATATATATTTCCTGTATTTTTCATTTCTAGGGTATGCCAATTTCATATGCTTGTAGTTTTATAAATATTGGCCAATAGTCCTAATAAAATTTAATGTCATTCTCTTCACAGTATAGCCGCCACTTTCAACAATGATATGACAGCCATATGTTCTCTTTCTAGACTCTCTCCCTTCTCTTCCTCCTTCGTCCTATAAATATGTGGCTATTTTCAAACTTGATGACTACTACTTCTTTGGCGATGCTTGTGGTTGTATCTTCAATGACTACTTCAGACACAAAAGTTTTTGGAATTTATTTGATATTCGAAGCCCCAACCTTCTTCAAATAGTTTCTTTTCGATATTTCTTCTGTATGCAACACCCCTATTCTCCCAAGGATGATTCTTTTAGGAATTTCTCCTTTTTTTTTAGAGCCACGAGATATTTCAGATATTTCTTATGGAATTTCTCACTTTTTAGTGCCCAACCTACGTGTGATATTTTCTTCCAGGATTTGTCATATTTTGGAGCTCCGACGTTCTTTGGATACTTCTTTTTGGAATTCTAGTTTCTGTCACTACCCGATCCCAATAATCTGGGTCTAGTCGGATCATGCCCAGCCTGCACCGTTGTTGAGACGGCGGCAGTAAGCTGTTCAGTAGCAGGTAACCATACAACACAACTATTTGTCACAACTCAACATCGGAAATAAACTTTATTTAAACTTGAAATTTAAATACAAAAGGAGATTGTTCTGAAAGGAAATAAAGAATTTTGAAATAAAAGAACAATGCAGAAATAAAATCTATCTAGCAGCCGGATCATCGGCCTCAGTCCCATCGTCCTCCTGTGGGGACTCTGGCAGCACAACTGGGTACAACACATGGTCGTAGTAGCTGTTGTAAAACCGATCTGTATCCTCAGTATCCCCTAAAAATGTATCTCCAGTCAGGAGGGAGTAAAGTACAATTCATGCTAATTTTTAAACAGTTAAATAAGTAATAGAATCATGCAGTTCTAGACAGTTTTAAACATGAACAGTTTGTTACAGTAAAAACAGTGATTTGAACAGGTAATGAAATATGACCGGCTTAGGTTTGTTACAGGAAGGATGAGGGGTTTTTGTTACAGTAGTGGTCATAATCATTACGCTATTCCCCAAGTCCCCAGTAGTTACAGTACTCTCGGAGAGAGTTTCGTGTTTGCATCGTGGTTTAGACTTGCAGTAAAGCGATTAAATAAATAACTGTAAACTAACATAAACTATATTTGCCTCAATGGAAATGGCTGGAGAGGTAGAAGACTTCGAGACAGGTAATTAGAGTCGTCCTCGAATTCCTACATTCGAGAGATAGACTCAGATATTAGGTTCACCAACTTAGCTATGCTAGTTGAAATCTCTATTTGCGTCCTAGTCCAATTTTAGTTCTTTAATTAACCAAACACAGAAAACACGATTATTTGGTGCGTTGATTTAATACGAGAGAAAATGGTCATTTTAACATTGAATTCGGAAAAACATCGTCGATGCCAGATTATTAGGAAAACTTGGTAATTTTATAAATATAATTATAAAGCTAATTTTTCTTATTTTAGTGAAAAATACGTAATTTTTAATTATTAATAAACTTGTCAATTTTAGGTGAGAAAATATTAATTAATTTTATACAAAAATACTTTTTAGTCAATTTAATCGTTAAATAATAAAAACTCGCAAAACCAGAAAAGACAAGAAAATCTAAGCTATTACAGTTATAGACCACAGCCAGCTGGGCTTATGCCCATTACAATTTATTTACATAAATTGAAATAAGATAAACTGCCGTTAGTCCTAAACTGAAATATTAAATAAATATAAACAGAAATTAAATAATAAAAATAAAGGTAAATAGAGTCTCAGATATGGTCCAATCCTCATCTTGGCTAATTGCCTCAACGTCCGGGCGGGGCCGGTTTCGTTTGCACTTAGCCGGGTCCATTGACCGATACAGTCGTCACCCAAAACCAAAATCAAATAAAATTCCGAAATTCATTTTAAATTCATTTTTAAAATAATCCAGGATTTACGGAAAAATCCGGCAGCATCTCCTCTGTTTTTGGTCAACTCAAAAACTGGGAATTGGCGACGATAATTTCCTGCAAATCCCAAACCAGGGAAAAACCCAAATTTTTTTTTATATATAAAATCCACAACCAATCCACAGAATAATCGGGACGACCCGAAATAATTTCGGAAGTCCGATTCCAATTCCACAAATCACAGAACGCTACCGGAAAAATCCGGAAAGCTAAAACATACCAAAAATCCATTCCCGAAATATTCCGGGAATCCAAAATAATTCACAGGACCTTTCCGAAAGTCCCGGAAAATTACGACGTCGCTAAAACCGAGTTCCCAAAGGGAATCGGGGACCATTTCATCATCGACAATAATAATAAAATGAGCGGGACATGGGGTTATATCTCGGATTGCTCGGCTAGAGCTCTCAGATGAATAATAGAAAGAAAATGAGCTCCAAATCAGCGAACGTATTCCCGAAACAGTGCTGTAATAGCAACGTCGTCGAAAACGCTGAAAACTCCGAAGCTAGGGCATGACAGGGGGTGCTGGCCAAAGAGAGATCGGCCAACGGGGCTCGAAGGGTTCTGACCCAGAGGGGCGCGGGTTGGCACGGCGCTGGCCGGAGGGAGAGGGGCGCGGCGTCGAGGGGAACAGCGGCTAGGGGTGGCGCTGTCGGGTTCTCGGCGGGGTATGGGCCGCACGGGGGCGCGGGCCAGAGGTGGTCGGCCGGGGGAGCCGACGGAGCGCGGGGGGCGGGGGGGGGGGGGGCGCGAGGGGTCTCGGCCGCGAGGGTGGCGCGGCTAGGGGGTCGCCGAACGTCGGCGAGGCGGTTGGCCGAGGGTGGTCGGCCGGACTTCGATCGACAGGGAAGTGGGCGCCGAGCTTCGGGAAGAGGGTGCGGGTGAGGGAGAGGAAGTGGGTTTGCTTCTGGTGAAGAATGAGAGGATTAGAGAGAGGGAGATGGGTTAAAGAGAGTTCTCTGTGAGGAAAAGAGTGGGGAAAGTAGAGCAGAGTTGAAGAGAGAGAGAGAAATGAGAGTTATGAGTCTCCTGTGAAATGAAAAGAGTGGGGGTCGTGCAAGTAATAAAGGGGGAAAGTGGTGCTCGTGTGTGGTCCAGAGTGTAGTCAGGGAGAAAAATAGGAAATGAAGAATGGGTTGGGGTGTGCTGGTCCTACGGGACCAGCTATACGTATTATTATTATTTTTTTTAAAAACAACCCAAGTCAAAAATCAGAATTAAGAAAGAGAGGAAAAGGATTGGGTTTGGCTCAGGTCTGGGTTCGGACTCGGGTCTGGGTCTAAAACAAAGTCCATGTTATTATTATTTTCGAAAGCATTTTAACACACAGAAAATAATATAATAATAATTTAAAAATACTAATAATATTACGAAAACATTAATATTAAATATTCACAAAAGATGGGTTTCACAATCTTCCCTCCTTAGAAAATTTCGTCTTCGAAATTAAAAGTAAGGTTAGGGATTACCTCAAGTCTCAAACAGGTACGGGTACTGCTCCCGCATCTGGTCTTCTCGCTCCCAGGTCGACTCGCCTGGTGAGTTGTGCCGCCACATCACTCTGACTATTGGCGTCACGGTGTTCCTGGTCCTCTTCTCGCCTCGGTCCAATATCGCCACTGGCTTCTCCGGCACTGTGAGGCTGGGTCCAATCTCCAGCTCTGAATGGTCCAAGATATGGCTCGGGTCCGGGATGTAGCGTCTCAGCTGCGAGACGTGGAAGACGTTGTGGACGCCTTCGAGACTTGGGGGTAGAGCCACCCGATAAGCCACTTCTCCAATCCTGCTAAGTACTTCAAATGGACCAATGTACCTGGGGCTTAACTTTCCTGCTCTGCCGAAACGGATTGTTCCTCTGGTAGGCGAGATCTTCACAAACACACTGTCGCCTTCTTCAAACTCCAAAGGCCGTCTGCTGCAATCGGCCGAATGCTTCTGTCTGTCTTGGGCTATCCGGAGCTTGTCTCTGATCATTCTCACCTTCTCTGCTGCTTCGGTCACCATCTCAGGTCCAAGCAACACTCGTTCTCCGACGTCGTCCCAGGCAAGTGGGGTGCGGCAACGACGTCCATAGAGTGCCTCGAACGGTGTCATCCCGATGCTAGCTTGGTAGCTGTTGTTGTAAGAGAACTCTACCAAGTGCAAATGGTCTTCCCAAGACCCTCCAAATTCCAGGACGCAGGATCTCAGCATATCTTCTAGCGTCTGGATGGTTCTCTCCGATTGCCCGTCAGTCTGAGGGTGGTAGGCGGTGCTGAACTTCAGTTGGGTTCCCAAGCTGTCATGCAAACTCTTCCAAAAGTGAGATGTAAATCTAGTATCTCTGTCAGATACGATACTTACCGGAATTCCATGAATCCGGTAGATGTGCCGCATGTACAGTGCTGCCAACTTCTCGGTGGATAAACCAACCTTGAAGGGGATAAAGTGAGCTGACTTCCTCAGTCGGTCCACTATAACCCAAATGGCATCCTTCCCTCCTTGGGATCGAGGCAGTCCCGATACAAAATCCATCGTTATGTGCTCCCATTTCCACTCCGGAATGTCAAGCGGCTGCAATAATCCTGCTGGTCTCTGCCTGCTAGCTTTAACTTGCTGACAAATTAAACATCTAGCCACATACCTGGATACATCCTTCTTCATTCCGTACCACCATACTATAGTCCGCATATCCCGGTACATCTTGTTGGCTCCAAGGTGTATGGAATACTGCGACTGATGCGCTTCTTGCATCAGCTCGTTCCTCAGTTCGCCAGTTGGTACTCAAAACCTCGTACCATTCTTCAATGCTCCGTCGTTGGCGATTGAGAATCCTTCAAGTGTTCCTGCCAGCACTTGGTCTCTGAGTTTGCAAAACGTCTCGTCTTGGAATTGTGTCTCCTTGATCCTATCCATAAGACTCGAACGCACTTGCAACTGCATCAATGATGATTCATCTCCTGGTACGATGGCTTCTCTTCCAAGTTTCTTCATCTCCTCCTCGGACAGTACAACTTCCAATCCAAGCTTCTCCATGTCCTCCAGCAAATGGCGCTCCTTGGTCAAGAACATCGCCATTGGGTAACGACTAAGTGCATCTGCAACAACATTAGCCTTACCCGGATGGTACTGCAGGTTGATATCAAAATCCTTCATTAGCTCCAGCCATCGTCTTTGTCTCATGTTCAGCTCCTTCTGAGTGAAAACATATTTCAGACTTTTGTGGTCCGTAAATATTTCCACTCTCTCTCCATACAGGTAGTGCTTCCATAGCGTCAAAGCAAATATCACTGCTGCAAGCTCCAAGTCATGTGTGGGGTAGTTCTTCTCATGAGTCCGTAATTGTCTAGATGCATAGGCAATCACTTTCCCGTGTTGTTGAAGAACGCAACCCAGTCCTTTTCCGGAAGCATCACTATAGATTGAGAAACCGTCGGTACCTGCGGGTAGCGCAAGTATCGGCGCAGTTGTGAACCTCTTCTTCAGTTCCTCAAAAGCTGACTGGCATGCTTCAGACCATATGAACTCCTCGTTCTTCCTGGTAAGCTTCGTCATTGACTCCGCAATCTTGGAGAAATCCTTCACGAACTTCCGGTAGTAGCCAGCTAGTCCCAAAAAGCTCCTGATCTCTGCAACCGAGCTTGGTGCAGTCCACTTCTCAATAGCAGCTATCTTCTTTGGATCCACCGAAATTCCTTTTCCTGTGACAACATGGCCCAAAAATTCCACTTTGTCTAAAAAGAATTCACACTTGGATAGCTTACCATAGAGCTTCTCCTTCCTCAAGGTACTCAGCACTTTCCTCAAGTGCTCTTCATGCTCTTCCTCCGTCTTCGAGTAGATCAGTATGTCATCGATAAAGACAACAACAAACTGATCCAGATATTCATGGAAAACCTTGTTCATGAGGTTCATGAATACCGCAGGAGCATTTGTCAGTCCAAACGGCATGTCCAAGAATTCAAACTGCCCATACTTGGTGTTGAACGCCGTCTTGGGAATATCCTCCTTCCTGACCTTGATTTGATGGTAGCCTGATCTGAGATCTATCTTTGAAAATACCTTGGCTCCACTCAGTTGATCAAACAGGTCGTCGATCCGGGGCAGGGGTACTTGTTCTTGATGGTGATGTTGTTCAGCGTCCGGTAGTCGATGCACATCCGCACGGTTCCATCCTTTTTGGGCACGAACAATACTGGTGCTCCCCAGGGTGAAGCTCCGTCTCTGATAAATTCTTGCGACTTCAGCTCGTCGATCTGATCCTTCATCTCCTTAGCCTCCTTGGGGTTGACTCTGTAGCATCTCCGAGAAATAGGGGAAGAACCGGGTACTAGATCGATGTTGAATTCCACATCTCGATCTGGCGACAATCCTGGAAGACTATCTGGAAAGACGTCCATAAATTCCGCAATGATAGGGTGAGGAGGCCCGGGTTCTTCGGTGATAGAGGAGTAGGAAATACTCTTCATATCTTCCGGAGCCCGAGAGATTTCAAACTCCGGTTCTCCTGGTGGGCTGAAGATTACATATCCTCGGTGACAATCTATCAGCGCATGCTGTTCACTTAACCAGTCCATCCCTAGGACTACATCATAGTTGGGCAGGGGCATCACTAGTAAAGGTGTTGAGAACTGATGGCCAGAGATGGTTATGGGACAATTATAAGCTTCAGTTATGGGTATAGGTCCACCACCGGTCATAACCCTACTAATCACCTTGCTAAGTCCCGAATCTATGTGGTGTGCAGATATAAACTTGGATGATATGAAACTATGTGATGCACCCGAATCAAATAATGCTAGTGCAGGATGTGAAAACACATAAATGGAACCTGTGATGACATCTGCAGTGGGTTCCTACTCTGGTTCCTGCTCATCAGCTGCTAGGGCAAAAGCTCGCCCGGTCTTCTGCTGGTGCTGTCCAAACTGTTGTTGCTGAGTAGGTAGGGGAGCTCTCTGCTGGTTGGTCCCGGGCCGGTGGGCTGACATGGGACAGTCCTTCACTTGGTGGGTGGCAGACCCACAGACTAGGCAGTGTCCTAGCCTCTTCCTGCAGATGTTCGACTGATGCCCTGGCCTCTTGCAATAGTCGCAGACAGGGATCTGCTTCTGGTGTGCTCTGTCATTGGTTCTCGTCTGATGACGATGCTGCTGGTGCGAGGGCCTGTTGTTGTTGTTGTTGGGCCTCCTCTGACTACCCTGGAAGTTGCTAGTTCCAGGGTACTCCCTCTTGGATCGAGAAGGTTGGCTCTTCTCCACGTCCTGAGCTCGGATCAGGATCCTCTCATAGGTCTTTGCGCCACCTGCGATCACAGGGGTGCGAATCTCTTCTCGTAAGCCATACCTGAATCGCTCATCACGATCCTTGGGGTCAGCTACCAGGTTCTGGGCAAAGTGGCTTAGTCGGCCGAACTCTGCCGCATACTCGCTGACCGTCATGTTTCCCTGCTTCAAGTTCTGGAATTGCCTCTCCATTTCCCGCATCTCCGATGTCGGGAAGAACTTCCTGCGGAACAGCCTCTTGAAGGTGTCCCAGTCGAGCTGCTTGTCCTGGAGTCGGGGTTCATTCCGATACCAGGTGCTCGCCACATCCTGTAGTTGGAGTCCTACAGCTTCCGTCTTGAGGTCCTCCGGGAGTTGAGCGACGCTCAAGAGACGCTCCATATGGTCTAGCCATTCATCGGCGTAGATGATACCCTCGGTTCCTTTGAAAGGTCGAGGGTCTTGCTTCTTAAAGCTTTCTATATCTCCAACCTTCATGCAATAATACGCCTCTAATCAAAAGAATGGCCTTAAAGAAAAATAACTTAACTCCTGAATCATGCTTACCTTGGCAGGTCGTGGCTCTGATGAAGTGGTTCTTCCTCTCTCGAGGGCAGCCATGGCCACGTTGTGGGCATTCTCCATGCCTTCTCTCATAATCGCGGTCTGCTCGCGATGGGCTTCAGCTTGGGCAGCAGTCTGCTCTCTGTGGGCTTCTGCTTGAGCTCTCTGTGCTTCAAGCACTCCTCGTAGCATTCCCACTAGGTCAGTGGGATCCACGGGTACTGGTGGAGCAGCTGGTGCGGGCACTACCGCAGGGGTCTGCGGCTCAGCCCGGGAAAGTGCCGGTTCCGCCGCTTGTGCTGTGGAAGCGTAAACGGGCCGGGGAGCTGGTGCAGCATGGGGACGGTCTGTCAGCTGCAAGGGAGGTGGGTCCCGGCGTGCTTGAGAAGGGGTGTGATCAGTTGATGACACCTCGTCGTCAGCAGGGCCGGATCGGGTAGTCTTTCCTTTGGCCATGATCTGGAAGGTTTAGGGTACATACATAAGCAAGGTATCCTACCAGTCTATAATCAAACAAAAATATTTATTTATATAATTCGGTCCTATGTCGTGACAAATCAATGTTCTAGTGTTCTAATTGTTTCTAGGTATGTTTTCCTAAGTTGTTGTAGGACCTGCATGGGCCACCACTGAAAACATGTCACGACCCGATCCCAATAATCTGGATCTAGTCGGATCATGCCCAGCCTGCACCGTTGTTGAGACGGCGGCAGTAAGCTGTTCAGTAGCAGGTAACCATACAACACAATTATTTGTCACAACTCAACATCGGAAATAAACTTTATTTAAACTTGAAATTTAAATACAAAAGGAGATTGTTCTGAAAGGAAATAAAGAATTTTGAAATAAAAGAACAATGCAGAAATAAAATCTATCTAGCAGCCGGATCATCGGCCTCAGTCCCATCGTCCTCCTGTGGGGACTCTGGCAGCACAACTGGGTACAACACAGGGTCGTAGTAGCTGTTGTAAAACCGATCTGTATCCTCAGTATCCCCTAAAAATGTATCTCCAGTCAGGAGGGAGTAAAGTACAATTCATGCTAATTTTTAAACAGTTAAATAAGTAATAGAATCATGCAGTTCTAGACAGTTTTAAACATGAACAGTTTGTTACAGTAAAAACAGTGATTTGAACAGGTAATGAAATATGACCGGCTTAGGTTTGTTACAGGAAGGATGAGGGGTTTTTGTTACAGTAGTGGTCATAATCATTACGCTATTCCCCCAGTCCCCAGTAGTTACAGTACTCTCGGAGAGAGTTTCGTGTTTGCATCGTGGTTTAGACTTGCAGTAAAGCGATTAAATAAATAACTGTAAACTAACATAAACTATACTTGCCTCAATGGAAATGGCTGGAGAGGTAGAAGACTTCGAGACAGGTAATTAGAGTCGTCCTCGAATTCCTACATTCGAGAGATAGACTCAGATATTAGGTTCACCAACTTAGCTATGCTAGTTGAAATTTCTATTTGCGTCCTAGTCCAATTTTAGTTCTTTAATTAACCAAACACAGAAAACACGATTATTTGGTGCGTTGATTTAATACGAGAGAAAATGGTCATTTTAACATTGAATTCGGGAAAACATCGTCGATGCCAGATTATTAGGAAAACTTGGTAATTTTATAAATATAATTATAAAGCTAATTTTTCTTATTTTAGTGAAAAATACGTAATTTTTAATTATTAATAAACTTGTCAATTTTAGGTGAGAAAATATTAATTAATTTTATACAAAAATACTTTTTAGTCAATTTAATCGTTAAATAATAAAAACTCGCAAAACCAGAAAAGACAAAAAAATCTAAGCTATTACAGTTATAGACCACAGCCAGCTGGGCTTATGCCCATTACAATTTATTTACATAAATTGAAATAAGATAAACTGCCGTTAGTCCTCAACTGAAATATTAAATAAATATAAACAGAAATTAAATAATAAAAATAAAGGTAAATAGAGTCTCAGATATGGTCCAATCCTCATCTTGGCTAATTGCCTCAACGTCCGGGCGGGGCCGGTTTCGTTTGCACTTAGCCGGGTCCATTGACCGATACGGTCGTCACCCAAAACCAAAATCAAATAAAATTCCGAAATTCATTTTAAATTCATTTTTAAAATAATCCAGGATTTACGGAAAAATCCGGCAGCATCTCCTCTGTTTTTGGTCAACTCAAAAACTGGAAATTGGCGCCGATAATTTCCTGCAAATCCCAAACCAGGGAAAAACCCGAATTTTTTTATATATATAAAATCCACAACCAATCAACAGAATAATCGGGACGACCCGAAATAATTTCGGAAGTCCGATTCCAATTCCACAAATCACAGAACGCTACCGGAAAAATCCGGAAAGCTAAAACATACCAAAAATCCATTCCCGAAATATTCCGGGAATCCAAAATAATTCACAGGACCTTTCCGAAAGTCCCAGAAAATTACGACGTCGCTAAAACCGAGTTCCCAAAGGGAATCGGGGACCATTTCATCATCGACAATAATAATAAAATGAGCGGAACAGGGGGTTATATCTCGGATTGCTCGGCTAGAGCTCTCAGATGAATAATAGAAAGAAAATGAGCTCCAAATCAGCGAACGTATTCCCGAAACAGTGCTGTAATAGCAACGTCGTCGAAAACGCTGAAAACTCCGAAGCTAGGGCACGACAGGGGGTGCTGGCCAAAGAGAGATCGGCCAACGGGGCTCGAAGGGTTCTGACCCGGAGGGGCGCGGGTTGGCACGGCGCTGGCCGGAGGGAGAGGGGCGCGGCGTCGAGGGGAACAGCGGCTAGGGGTGGCGCTGTCGGGTTCTCGGCGGGGTGTGGGCCGCACGGGGGCGCGGGCCAGAGGTGGTCGGCCGGGGGAGCCGACGGAGCGCGGGGGGGGGGGGGGGGGGGGGCGCGAGGGGACTCGGCCGCGAGGGTGGCGCGGCTAGGGGGTCGCCGAACGTCGACGAGGCGGTTGGCCGAGGGTGGTCGACCGGACTTCGATCGACAGGGACGTGGGCGCCGAGCTTCGGGAAGAGGGTGCGGGTGAGGGAGAGGAAGTGGGTTTGCTTCTGGTGAAGAATGAGAGGATTAGAGAGAGAGATGGGTTAAAGAGAGTTCTCTGTGAGGAAAAGAGTGGGGAAAGTAGAGCAGAGTTGAAGAGAGAGAGAAATGAGAGTTATGAGTCTCCTGTGAAATGAAAAGAGTGGGGGTCGTGCAAGTAATAAAGGGGGAAAGTGGTGCTCGTGTGTGGTCCAGAGTGTAGTCAGGGAGAAAAATAGGAAATGAAGAATGGGTTGGGGTGTGCTGGTCCTACGGGACCAGCTATACGTATTATTATTATTTTTTTTTAAAAACAACCCAAGTCAAAAATCAGAATTAAGAAAGAGAGGAAAAGGATTGGGTTTGGCTCAGGCCTGGGTCTGGGTTCGGACTCGGGTCTGGGTCTAAAACAAAAGTCCATGTTATTATTATTTTCGAAACCATTTTAACACACAGAAAATAATATAATAATAATTTAAAAATACTAATAATATTACGAAAACATTAATATTAAATATTCACAAAAGATGGGTTTCACAATCTTCCCTCCTTAGAAAATTTCGTCCTCGAAATTAAAAGTAAGGTTAGGGATTACCTCAAGTCTCAAACAGGTACGGGTACTGCTCCCGCATCTGGTCTTCTCGCTCCCAGGTCGACTCGCCTGGTGAGTTGTGCCGCCACATCACTCTGACTATTGGCGTCACGGTGTTCCTGGTCCTCTTCTCGCCTCGGTCCAATATCGCCACTGGCTTCTCCGGCACTGTGAGGCTGGGTCCAATCTCCAGCTCTGAATGGTCCAAGATATGGCTCGGGTCCGGGATGTAGCGTCTCAGCTGCGAGACGTGGAAGACGTTGTGGACGCCTTCGAGACTTGGGGGTAGAGCCACCCGATAAGCCACTTCTCCAATCCTGCTAAGTACTTCAAATGGACCAATGTACCTGGGGCTTAACTTTCCTGCTCTGCCGAAACGGATTGTTCCTCTGGTAGGCGAGATCTTCACAAACACACTGTCGCCTTCTTCAAACTCCAAAGGCCGTCTGCTGCAATCGGCCGAATGCTTCTGTCTGTCTTGGGCTATCCGGAGCTTGTCTCTGATCATTCTCACCTTCTCTGCTGCTTCGGTCACCATCTCAGGTCCAAGCAACACTCGTTCTCCGACGTCGTCCCAGGCAAGTGGGGTGCGGCAACGACGTCCATAGAGTGCCTCGAACGGTGTCATCCCGATGCTAGCTTGGTAGCTGTTGTTGTAAGAGAACTCTACCAAGTGCAAATGGTCTTCCCAAGACCCTCCAAATTCCAGGACGCAGGATCTCAGCATATCTTCTAGCGTCTGGATGGTTCTCTCCGATTGCCCGTCAGTCTGAGGGTGGTAGGCGGTGCTGAACTTCAGTTGGGTTCCCAAGCTGTCATGCAAACTCTTCCAAAAGTGAGATGTAAATCTAGTATCTCTGTCAGATACGATACTTACCGGAATTCCATGAATCCGGTAGATGTGCCGCATGTACAGTGCTGCCAACTTCTCGGTGGATAAACCAACCTTGAAGGGGATAAAGTGAGCTGACTTCCTCAGTCGGTCCACTATAACCCAAATGACATCCTTCCCTCCTTGGGATCGAGGCAGTCCCGATACAAAATCCATCGTTATGTGCTCCCATTTCCACTCCGGAATGTCAAGCGGCTGCAATAATCCTGCTGGTCTCTGCCTGCTAGCTTTAACTTGCTGACAAATTAAACATCTAGCCACATACCTGGATACATCCTTCTTCATTCCGTACCACCATACTATAGTCCGCATATCCCGGTACATCTTGTTGGCTCCAAGGTGTATGGAATACTGCGACTGATGCGCTTCTTGCATCAGCTCGTTCCTCAGTTCGCCAGTTGGTACGCAAAACCTCGTACCATTCTTCAATGCTCCGTCGTTGGCGATTGAGAATCCTTCAAGTGTTCCTGCCAGCACTTGGTCTCTGAGTTTGCAAAACGTCTCGTCTTGGAATTGTGTCTCCTTGATCCTGTCCATAAGACTCGAACGCACTTGCAACTGCATCAATGATGATTCATCTCCTGGTACGATGGCTTCTCTTCCAAGTTTCTTCATCTCCTCCTCGGACAGTACAACTTCCAATCCAAGCTTCTCCATGTCCTCCAGCAAATGGCGCTCCTTGGTCAAGAACATCGCCATTGGGTAACGACTAAGTGCATCTGCAACAACATTAGCCTTACCCGGATGGTACTGCAGGTTGATATCAAAATCCTTCATTAGCTCCAGCCATCGTCTTTGTCTCATGTTCAGCTCCTTCTGAGTGAAAACATATTTCAGACTTTTGTGGTCCGTAAATATTTCCACTCTCTCTCCATACAGGTAGTGCTTCCATAGCCTCAAAGCAAATATCACTGCTGCAAGCTCCAAGTCATGTGTGGGGTAGTTCTTCTCATGAGTCCGTAATTGTCTAGATGCATAGGCAATCACTTTCCCGTGTTGTTGAAGAACGCAACCCAGTCCTTTTCCGGAAGCATCACTATAGATTGAGAAACCGTCGGTACCTGCGGGTAGCGCAAGTATCGGCGCAGTTGTGAACCTCTTCTTCAGTTCCTCAAAAGCTGACTGGCATGCTTCAGACCATATGAACTCCTCGTTCTTCCTGGTAAGCTTCGTCATTGACTCCGCAATCTTGGAGAAATCCTTCACGAACTTCCGGTAGTAGCCAGCTAGTCCCAAAAAGCTCCTGATCTCTGCAACCGAGCTTGGTGCAGTCCACTTCTCAATAGCAGCTATCTTCTTTGGATCCACCGAAATTCCTTTTCCTGTGACAACATGGCCCAAAAATTCCACTTTGTTTAAAAAGAATTCACACTTGGATAGCTTACCATAGAGCTTCTCCTTCCTCAAGGTACTCAGCACTTTCCTCAAGTGCTCTTCATGCTCTTCCTCCGTCTTCGAGTAGATCAGTATGTCATCGATAAAGACAACAACAAACTGATCCAGATATTCATGAAAAACCTTGTTCATGAGGTTCATGAATACCACAGGAGCATTTGTCAGTCCAAACGGCATGACCAAGAATTCAAACTGCCCATACTTGGTGTTGAACGCCGTCTTGGGAATATCCTCCTTCCTGACCTTGATTTGATGGTAGCCTGATCTGAGATCTATCTTTGAAAATACCTTGGCTCCACTCAGTTGATCAAACAGGTCGTCGATCCGGGGCAGGGGTACTTGTTCTTGATGGTGATGTTGTTCAGCGCCCGGTAGTCGATGCACATCCGCACGGTTCCATCCTTCTTGGGCACGAACAATACTGGTGCTCCCCAGGGTGAAGCTCCGTCTCTGATAAATCCTTGCGACTTCAGCTCGTCGATCTGATCCTTCATCTCCTTAGCCTCCTTGGGGTTGACTCTGTAGCATCTCCGAGAAATAGGGGAAGAACCGGGTACTAGATCGATGTTGAATTCCACATCTCGATCTGGCGACAATCCTGGAAGACTATCTGGAAAGACGTCCATAAATTCCGCAATGATAGGGTGAGGAGGCCCGGGTTCTTCGGTGATAGAGGAGTAGGAAATACTCTTCATATCTTCCGGAGCCCGAGAGATTTCAAACTCCGGTTCTCCTGGTGGACTGAAGATTACATATCCTCGGTGACAATCTATCAGCGCATGCTGTTCACTTAACCAGTCCATCCCTAGGACTACATCATAGTTGGGCAGGGGCATCACTAGTAAAGGTGTTGAGAACTGATGGCCAGAGATGGTTATGGGACAATTACAAGCTTCAGTTATGGGTATAGGTCCACCACCGGTCATAACCCTACTGTAGGAACCCTAGAGGGGGGTGAATAGGGTCAAGCTAACTAATCAAGCACTTAGCACAAGCTAATTGGCAATTTAAAAATATAAGTGCAAGAGAAGAAGCAAACACAATACCGACACCCGATGTATCCTGGTATCCTCCTAAGAGGCAGTCCAGTCCCGGAACTCTCTCCGGCTTTAATCCACTATTTGAGCAAATAGTTACACACGAGTTTGGATCCGAAGAACTCGCCAACTTCTTACACAAGAGCTTTAATCCGAAGGGCTCTCCGACTTCAACCGAGAGTTTGGATACGAAGACTCCCCAACTTCAACCGAGAGTTTGGATACGAAGACTCTCCAACTTCAACCTTTCACAATAGGTTTTGATCTCCTTATACAATAGGATGAAGATCTCACTTTTCAACTCAATAACTCTAACACAATTAGTGGATGGCAAATGAAAGCTTTGTAGAGTTGTTTGTGGATAGGCTTTGGTGGTTTAGAAATTTTTAGGCTCAAAGCATCAACCTTGAATGAAGGGGTTCAAGGCTATTTATAACCAAAGCATTGAAAAGAGCTCAAGACAACTTTTCAGTCCACGAACCGGCATACCGCCGGTATGATCCGGCATACCGGCGGTATACCGGTCTGGAATTGCAACGGCTAGAAATAGAGCCGTTGGGATCATTAATTGCTGGAAATCCGACCGTTGGAATTTCAACGTTTCGGAAGCGGTATACCGTCGGTATGATCCGGTATGCCGTCGGTATGCCGGTTTTGTAAACAGAAACTTTCTGTGAACAAAAACCGGTATACCGTCGGTATACTCCGGTATACCGTCGGTATGCCGCTTATCCACCAAAAATGATCCTGGGCTTATTTCTGCCCTAGCTTTCGATTTTGCCATCCATTTCTTGTGTTTACAATTATTCCTAAGACTCATTACAGACTCCAGATATACTTAGACAGGTGCAGGCTTCTTCAGAGTCTTGAAATGATGATGGCACGGCTTGGCTTCTTCCTTTGATAGGTGCTGGCTTTTTCCCTTGGCGGCAGCTGTCCAAAGATATCCAGTTTGTAAAAACTGAATACCTTTCGGGGGCTTCGCCCCCGAACCCCCGACGAGGGGCGCTGCCCCCTCGACCCCCGTCCGCTGACCGGCCAGCGGAACCCCCGGTGCGTGGCTCCAGAGATGTCGTCGGGTGGTTCAGAGAAATCTTGTGGGATCCGTCGTCTTTGGCCCACCATGATTTCTTCATTGCATATGTCCACATTGATCTTGTTTATTGCTTTTCTGCATGTACATGTTAGACGAACAAAGCAATATACATAGTAGCAAGTATGATAAGTTAAAGCACATTAGGACTATGCAAAGTTTAAGTACAAGTGCTAAGGTGATGGCATAAATGTTAGTGATATCATAATGATTAAACTTAATTGAATGACCACAATCAAAAACATAGTTTTGATTTTGGCAACCCAATTAAATTTAAGATAGATAAGCTCATATCACTAAGATGTAGACCAATGGGCACATATCATCAAAAATATAAGTATAAGTAGAAATGCTATAGCGATTGTATGAAGATTAGTGATAAAGAAATGCTAAACTTAACATATTAACCATATTCAAAAATATGATACAATCATTGGGCCAACAATCTCCCCCTTTTTGATTATGGCAAATCGGTTAAGTTTAGTATGAACACAATAGATGCATGTATCACTAATAAACACAAGATATAAGCAATATCACTAAACGCATACTACTTAGATTACTTATAAACACCTACTTAAACTTACTTCTCCCCCTTTGACATGATCAAAAATGGGCTCCCCCGTACTAAGAGATAAAAAGAAATCGATCTTAAGCATAGAAATCAGAGCATGGGGAAGTCATAGACAATCATGGTCAAAATAGACTAATGAAAAACAATGGAAGAAGGGTGTAATGACAAGTGTATAAAGCTACATATCGAATGTAGAGTGCCAAAAGGAAAATAACTTGTCAAAACACAATATAGTTGGTAAAACAAATAAAATTGATAATCAGTCAAAGAATAGTTTTACCATCTTGAAATCCAAGAAAGAAACTCCAAAACATAATATTATATGAATGAAAACTCTAGTTTTGGAAGGAAGCGATATACTAATTGAAATAAGGATTTCAATCAAGAATTTCAATCAAAAGCCCATGAGGATTAGATAATTGCAAAGTAATTGATATAAATAAAGTACCAAGTGAAATAGTTGAAAGATATAAACTTAATACCAATTGAAATATAAGCTTGAAACATTGATCAAAAAGTCATTTGAAAGTCAAAATTGTCCACAAATGAATAGTGGAACAAAATAAAGGAATGATCAATGAAAAATAGAGCAATTGATATAGACTAATCTCACTCTTTGCAAAATCTATATGCTTACCCAAGTACATGCATTTGAACTCAAATACCTTATCATGCTATATGAATACCCTTTTAGATAAACATGAAGGTAAAGGAGAAAAATACTTAAGAAGGAGAAATTCAGTCGACTTGAATGCTCCCCCTCAAAGTACTACCTTAAGGTGATAAAAATCATGAATTTTGGATAAGTCCTCAACAAGGAAAGCCAACTCAATTAAGCATGAAAGAAAAGCCAAGTCAACGAAAGCATAATATTCATCAAGATAAGATCTGAAAGTTAATATTAGCAAGATGACATATTTAACCCATATGAAAGAGAGAGATAAGATAATAAGGACAATTACATACACTCTCATAAACCCTTCAAAATAAAAATATCATGACCTCAATCAATAAGATATGAAATAGAAGAAAATATGGGTCCATGATGAACTAGGTATACGACATATTAAAGGGTATAAATAAATTGAATCAATTGATTTGCTCCCCCTCAAAATATGCGTATATAGTTCCAAAGCACTTATAGCATAAAATATATAACTAAAAGATCTAGGGGTAAATCAACTATGGATTTCTCCCCCTTGCTCGATGCATATAAAGCTACAATATCGTCAAAAGACGAAAAATATCATCTTTAGTCAAGAAGAGATAACCAATAAATAGCCACTAAAGATGAGAAATCAAAAGAATATTCCAATAAAGCACATATAATCAAAAGATGGCATACATTAGTCTATATAGAAGAATCTCATATTTAAATATGATAGATCAATGTATGTAATCCTTTGAGAAAATGTCATCATGAAAAAGAATAAAGTCAATTAAGAACAATCATGATGATACACAGAATATAGCTCAAAAATAAAATAAAAAATGGAACTCAAATATCATGTCCATGATTATCTAATTGAGAAATAATCAACCAATTTATGCTTTGCATGGACTAGGTATGCTTTATCACATATGTACCCATCAACCGGGTAATATCCAAACTTTGCTACTTCTAAATGAAAGACCAATAAAGTTCAAATAGCAAAGGTCATATGTGATAAACCATGAGTAGTCAAAGTAGAGTAATAAATTAACTTGACATTTACAAAATTAGATAGTTTAGGACTACTCAATCATTAGGAACATTCATAAAGTAAACAAATGAATAAACATGATCCAATGATAAATCTCACCAAGAGAAAATTCAAAATCCATATTTATAAAGAATCTCAAAAAAAATGAAAATATGAAAAAGAGTCATTCTCATTTAGACAATTGCAAATATAATCAAGAAGAGATGTAAATGATAATACGATGAAATCATGACTCAAAAGTGAGAGAAATTTAAGAGAGACTTGTTAATGACTAGTTATGGAAGAGAGTTAAAACAAGGAATCACAAACCTCTAAGAGAAAACAAAATTTAATAAAGAATTTGTAAAACTAGTTTTAGAGATAAGCATATCACAAATCTTGTTTTTGTAAACTAGCATATCATATATAGATTGAAGTATAGGAATATAGCTAGATGTGTGAAAGTGAGCCAAATTATATAGCTTAACAATATATCATAAATAAGCAAACTATATAAACCAAATAAGATTAATGAGAGAAGCCATTAACAAGATAAATGTGCTCATTAATTCTTAAGTCACTAACACTAAAAATACTTGCTTAAGCATAGAGTTCACAATTAAGGAAATACATTTTGAATGATCAAAATGATTTATAGACTCTTTACTAAGCAAGGATAAGAGCATAAGATGATAAATAAATGAATTAAACTCTTATCAAGTATAGGCCAAAAGAGATACTCATGAAAACATAATAAAATAAATCTTTTTGCCAAATATTGAGATTATCCCAAGATAATAAAATGATAGATCGATCTAGAGAATGCAAAATATTATAGCCATTATAAAATAAGTGTATTCTCTAGAAATGGGAAAATCTCATCATAAAAGCTCAAACCATAGTAGCTAAAGTCATAAGAAATATGATGTAACAATTACATGTATTCTCATGTGCTACAAAAACTATTGGGCAACAATAATTCAAAAAGAAGTATAAACCCAAGGAATGAGCAAAGAAAGATCATTAAGATCAAGAAAGCTAAATGTGCTAAAGATAGTAAGAATCATTTTCAAAAACTTTCATAGTGCACAATAGAAATATATAGATGATATAGATTTGAAAATGTGCACTAAAAATGGAGGTAAATATAAAAATAAGACAAAGCACAAAACCATGTGATTCTTAAAAGAACTTCCATAAATAGTCAAGTGCAATACATAAACAAATATTTTCTCTTGCCATCCCAACTTAAAGATATAAAACAAATGAATATCAAAAGCTAGGAATCATTTATATATATGAAACTATATATATATCCCGAATAGGCATACATGAAAAGATCAAAAATCAATTAAGAACATGTATCCATAAGGTCAACCAAAAAGTTAAAGAGACATCATTAAAAGAAAGCTTTAAGGAAGAAGCATATTGATTCAAAAAGAGATACACAAATTTTATCAAAAGAATCAATAGCTAGAGTATGAGTTAAGCACAAGTCTAGAAGTAACAAGTATGAATAAATACTCTTCAAGTTAATATAAAACTTTAGCTTAACTCATATGCCTACATAAAGGTATTTATACAAAAATAGATATCAATATAAGAGATACATGAACTATATGTAAATAATTTTTTTAATGAATATAGTCATGTATCCTTAATGAATATTTGAGAAACCATCACAAATCCAAAAGCATGTATAAATAAACTTTATTAGGCAAAGTCATAATTGATTCTCAAGAAGATAATCAAGATAAAGTGTGAGAATCAATGATGAATATATTATACAAGCACAAGATTAAAAAGAAGTATAAGTATATACTTGTCACGTAATAAGAAGCTTGTGCTAAACACATATATTCGCAAATACCGATTTAAAGAAAATATTACATATTAAGGAGAAATCGGTAAGAAGTAACTATTCTCAAAAACTTTAAAGACGGAGAGTTAAAATCATATTAACTCAAATCAAAATCAAGCTCCTATGGACTAGAGTGATATGCATGCTTTATAAATAAAGGAATAACAAGCATGCATAAATTAAATGTGTCACACTTAATAGAAAATGAGTGATAAACTACAAGTGTGAACTAAACATTTAAGCTAAGTAACTAGTCATGCTAGATAAAAGAAATAATAAGAGAATTAACTAAGCATGCTAGTATTATATCTCACATTGATTTATACAATAAGCAACTAAGGATATCAATGTGAGCTAGTAGCAAAACATCAAGAGAAACATGCTAGATTCTACTAATATAAACAATTTAAAGAGAATCGCTTAGCATGTTACCAAAGTGGCTCTAGTGGCCACGCTTGTGTTGGTGCAATTGCTTGGAAGATGTCCTTTGAGCTTTGCAACCACCAACACGCTCCTCGGTGCTATGTCCCGATATAAGAAGCTCCACCTACAACATTAGGCGAAGACTTTGGTATCCAAATAAACTTGGATCCACATTTGTTAGCTTTAGGGACCCATATACTATTTACTCTAGCATTGGTAGAAAAACTCCTACGAATAGGACAAGTTAAGCTCATGTGTCCAATGCGAGAGCAATAGAAGCACCTAATACTAGTGTGTGCACATGTATCAGAATGAGCATGGTTATGAACATATGACATACTAGAATGATGAATATCTCTAGAATGAGCATGAAAAGATTTGGTTTTAAGAATATTATGTTCTAATAACAAATCATCATGCATACAAGTAAGAGAATCAAATTTAACATTTAAAGCATTATTCTCTTTTTCAAATAAAGCAATTCTAGAGATAAAAGCATCATTTTGTTTCTTTAAAGTGTCAATAGAAGAATCATGCAAATGATTAAGCTCATGTGTTTGCCTCTTAAGATCTTCTATTGATGAGGAAAGAGATTTGATTTTCAAAATTAAAGCCTCATTCAAACTCTTTAAAGAAACACAAGATGAGTTTTGAGAATCAAGTCTAGATAATAAAACATTGTTTTTATTTCTCAAAAACTCATTTGCTTCTTCTAAATGAATAACCTTTTCAGAAAGTTCTTCATTTGTAGAATGAAGGTTGTCAAGAATCTCTAAGGATTGTTTAGCCATGGCTTTCCACTTAGAGCATTTCTTGCATTTAGAAGAAACATGATTGTCTATGCTACTAGAAATAAAACCCTCTTTATCGGAGGATGAGGAATAGGTTGTCATAGAAAAATAACAAGGATCTACTCTAAGGATGTTAAGCCTAACAATAGAGTCCTTGCTCTGATACCAATTGTAGGAACCCTAGAGGGGGGTGAATAGGGTCAAGCTAACTAATCAAGCACTTAGCACAAGCTAATTGGCAATTTAAAAATATAAGTGCAAGAGAAGAAGCAAACACAATACCGACACCCGATGTATCCTGGTATCCTCCTAAGAGGCAGTCCAGTCCCGGAACTCTCTCCGGCTTTAATCCACTATTTGAGCAAATAGTTACACACGAGTTTGGATCCGAAGAACTCGCCAACTTCTTACACAAGAGCTTTAATCCGAAGGGCTCTCCGACTTCAACCGAGAGTTTGGATACGAAGACTCCCCAACTTCAACCGAGAGTTTGGATACGAAGACTCTCCAACTTCAACCTTTCACAATAGGTTTTGATCTCCTTATACAATAGGATGAAGATCTCACTTTTCAACTCAATAACTCTAACACAATTAGTGGATGGCAAATGAAAGCTTTGTAGAGTTGTTTGTGGATAGGCTTTGGTGGTTTAGAAATTTTTAGGCTCAAAGCATCAACCTTGAATGAAGGGGTTCAAGGCTATTTATAACCAAAGCATTGAAAAGAGCTCAAGGCAACTTTTCAGTCCACGAACCGGCATACCGCCGGTATGATCCGGCATACCGGCGGTATACCGGTCTGGAATTGCAACGGCTAGAAATAGAGCCGTTGGGATCATTAATTGCTGGAAATCCGACCGTTGGAATTTCAACGTTTCGGAAGCGATATACCGTCGGTATGATCCGGTATGCCGTCGGTATGCCGGTTTTGTAAACAGAAACTTTCTGTGAACAAAAACCGGTATACCGTCGGTATACTCCGGTATACCGTCGGTATGCCGCTTATCCACCAAAAATGATCCTGGGCTTATTTCTGTCCTAGCTTTCGATTTTGCCATCCATTTCTTGTGTTTACAATTATTCCTAAGACTCATTACAGACTCCAGATATACTTAGACAGGTGCAGGCTTCTTCAGAGTCTTGAAATGATGATGGCACGGCTTGGCTTCTTCCTTTGATAGGTGCTGGCTTTTTCCCTTGGCGGCAGCTGTCCAAAGATATCCAGTTTGTAAAAACTGAATACCTTTCGGGGGCTTCGCCCCCGAACCCCCGACGAGGGGCGCTGCCCCCTCGACCCCCGTCCGCTGACCGGCCAGCGGAACCCCCGGTGCGTGGCTCCAGAGATGTCGTCGGGTGGTTCAGAGAAATCTTGTGGGATCCGTCGTCTTTGGCCCACCATGATTTCTTCATTGCATATGTCCACATTGATCTTGTTTATTGCTTTTCTGCATGTACATGTTAGACGAACAAAGCAATATACATAGTAGCAAGTATGATAAGTTAAAGCACATTAGGACTATGCAAAGTTTAAGTACAAGTGCTAAGGTGATGGCATAAATGTTAGTGATATCATAATGATTAAACTTAATTGAATGACCACAATCAAAAACATAGTTTTGATTTTGGCAACCCAATTAAATTTAAGATAGATAAGCTCATATCACTAAGATGTAGACCAATGGGCACATATCACCAAAGATATAAGTATAAGTAGAAATGCTATAGCGATTGTATGAAGATTAGTGATAAAGAAATGCTAAACTTAACATATTAACCATATTCAAAAATATGATACAATCATTGGGCCAACACTAATCACCTTGCTAAGTCCCGAATCTATGTGGTGTGCAGATATAAACTTGGATGATATGAAACTATGTGATGCACCCGAATCAAATAATGCTAGTGCAGGATGTGAAAACACATAAATGGAACCTGTGATGACATCTGCGGTGGGTTCCTACTCTGGTTCCTGCTCATCAGCTGCTAGGGCAAAAGCTCGCCCGGTCTTCTGCTGGTGCTGTCCAAACTGTTGTTGCTGAGTAGGTAGGGGAGCTCTCTGCTGGTTGGTCCCGGGCCGGTGGGCTGACATGGGACAGTCCTTCACTTGGTGGGTGGCAGACCCACAGACTAGGCAGTGTCCTAGCCTCTTCCTGCAGATGTTCGACTGATGCCCTGGCCTCTTGCAATAGTCGCAGACAGGGATCTGCTTTTGGTGTGATCTGTCATTGGTTCTCGCCTGATGACGATGCTGCTGGTGCGAGGGCCTGTTGTTGTTGTTGTTGGGCCTCCTCTGACTACCCTGGAAGTTGCTAGTTCCAGGGTACTCCCTTTTGGATCGAGAAGGTTGGCTCTTCTCCACGTCCTGAGCTCGGATCAGGATCCTCTCATAGGTCTTTGCGCCACCTGCGATCACAGGGGTGCGAATCTCTTCTCGTAAGCCATACCTGAATCGCTCAGCACGATCCTTGGGGTCAGCTACCAGGTTCTGGGCAAAGTGGCTTAGTCGGCCGAACTCTGCCGCATACTCGCTGACCGTCATGTTTTCCTGCTTCAAGTTCTGGAATTGCCTCTCCATTTCCCGCATCTCCGATGTCGGGAAGAACTTCCTGCGGAACAGCCTCTTGAAGGTGTCCCAGTCGAGCTGCTTGTCCTGGAGTCGGGGTTCATTCCGATACCAGGTGCTCGCCACATCCTGTAGTTGGAGTCCTACAGCTTCCGTCTTGAGGTCCTCCGGGAGTCGAGCGACGCTCAAGAGACGCTCCATATGGTCTAGCCATTCATCGGCGTAGATGATACCCTCGGTTCCTTTGAAAGGTCGAGGGTCTTGCTTCTTAAAGCTTTCTATATCTCCAACCTTCATGCAATAATACGCCTCTAATCAAAAGAATGGCCTTAAAGAAAAATAACTTAACTCCTGAATCATGCTTACCTTGGCAGGTCGTGGCTCTGATGAAGTGGTTCTTCCTCTCTCGAGGGCAGCCATGGCCACGTTGTGGGCATTCTCCATGCCTTCTCTCATAATCGCGGTCTGCTCGCGATGGGCTTCAGCTTGGGCAGCAGTCTGCTCTCTGTGGGCTTCTGCTTGAGCTCTCTGTGCTTCAAGCACTCCTCGTAGCATTCCCACTAGGTCAGTGGGATCCACGGGTACTGGTGGAGCAGCTGGTGCGGGCACTACCGCAGGGGTCTGCGGCTCAGCCCGGGAAAGTGCCGGTTCCGCCGCTTGTGCTGTGGAAGCGTAAACGGGCCGGGGAGCTGGTGCAGCATGGGGACGGTCTGTCAGCTGCAAGGGAGGTGGGTCCCGGCGTGCTTGAGAAGGGGTGTGATCAGTTGATGACACCTCGTCGTCAGCAGGGCCGGATCGGGTAGTCTTTCCTTTGGCCATGATCTGGAAGGTTTAGGGTACATACATAAGCAAGGTATCCTACCAGTCTATAATCAAACAAAAATATTTATTTATATAATTCGGTCCTATGTCGTGACAAATCAATGTTCTAGTGTTCTAATTGTTTCTAGGTATGTTTTCCTAAGTTGTTGTAGGACCTGCATGGGCCACCACTGAAAACATGTCACGACCCGATCCCAATAATCTGGGTCTAGTCGGATCATGCCCAGCCTGCACCGTTGTTGAGACGGCGGCAGTAAGCTGTTCAGTAGCAGGTAACCATACAACACAACTATTTGTCACAACTCAACATCGGAAATAAACTTTATTTAAACTTGAAATTTAAATACAAAAGGAGATTGTTCTGAAAGGAAATACAGAATTTTGAAATAAAAGAACAATGCAGAAATAAAATCTATCTAGCAGCCGGATCATCGGCCTCAGTCCCATCGTCCTCCTGTGGGGATTCTGGCAGCACAACTGGGTACAACACAGGATCGTAGTAGCTGTTGTAAAACCGATCTGTATCCTCAATATCCCCTAAAAATGTATCTCCAGTCAGGAGGGAGCAAAGTACAATTCATGCTAATTTTTAAACAGTTAAATAAGTAATAGAATCATGCAGTTCTAGACAGTTTTAAACATGAACAGTTTGTTACAGTAAAAACAGTGATTTGAACAGGTAATGAAATATGACCGGCTTAGGTTTGTTGCAGGAAGGATGAGGGGTTTTTGTTACAGTAGTGGTCATAATCATTACGCTATTCCCCCAGTCCCCAGTAGTTACAGTACTCTCGGAGAGAGTTTCGTGTTTGCATCGTGGTTTAGACTTACAGTAAAGCGGTTAAATAAATAACTGTAAACTAACATAAACTATACTTGCCTCAATGGAAATGACTGGAGAGGTAGAAGACTTCGAGACAGGTAATTAGAGTCGTCCTCGAATTCCTACATTCGAGAGATAGACTCAGATATTAGGTTCACCAACTTAGCTATGCTAGTTGAAATCTCTATTTGCGTCCTAGTCCAATTTTAGTTCTTTAATTAACCAAACACAGAAAACACGATTATTTGGTGCGTTGATTTAATACGAGAGAAAATGGTCATTTTAACATTGAATTCGGAAAAACATTGTCGATGCCAGATTATTAGGAAAACTTGGTAATTTTATAAATATAATTATAAAGCTAATTTTTTTTATTTTAGTGAGAAATGCGTAATTTTTAATTATTAATAAACTTGTCAATTTTAGGTGAGAAAATATTAATTAATTTTATACAAAAATACTTTTTAGTCAATTTAATCGTTAAATAATAAAAACTCGCAAAACCAGAAAAGACAAGAAAATCTAAGCTATTACAGTTACAGACCACAGCCAGCTGGGCTTATGCCCATTACAATTTATTTAGATAAATTGAAATAAGATAAACTGCCGTTAGTCCTAAACTGAAATATTAAATAAATATAAACAGAAATTAAATAATAAAAATAAAGGTAAATAGAGTCTCAGATATGGTCCAATCCTCATCTTGGCTAATTGCCTCAACGTCCGAGCGGGGCCGGTTTTGTTTGCACTTAGCCGGGTCCATTGACCGATACGGTCGTCACCCAAAACCAAAATCAAATAAAATTCCGAAATTCATTTTAAATTCATTTTTAAAATAATCCAGGATTTACGGAAAAATCCGGCAGCATCTCCTCTGTTTTTGGTCAACCCAAGAACTGGGAATTGGCGCCGATAATTTCCTGCATATCCCAAACCTGGGAAAAACCCGAATTTTTTTATATATATAAAATCCACAACCAATCCCCAGAATAATCGGGACGACCCGAAATAATTTCGGAAGTCCGATTCTAATTCCACAAATCACAGAACGCTACCGGAAAAATCCGGAAAGCTAAAACATTCCAAAAATCCATTCCCAAAATATTTCGGGAATCCAAAATAATTCACAGGACCTTTCCGAAAGTCCCGAAAAATTACGTCGCTAAAACCGAGTTCCCAAAGGGAATCGGGGACAATTTCATCATCGACAATAATAATAAAATTAGCGGGACAGGGGGTTATACCTCGGATTGCTCGGCTAGAGCTCTCAGATGAATAATAGAAAGAAAATGAGCTCCAAATCAGCGAACGTATTCCCGAAACAGTGCTGTAATAGCAACGTCGTCGAAAACGCTGAAAACTCCGAAGCTAGGGCACGACAGGGGGTGCTGGCCAAAGAGAGATCGGCCAACGGGGCTCGAAGGGTTCTGACCCGGAGGGGCGCGGGTTGGCACGGCGCTGGCCGGAGGGAGAGGGGCGCGGCGTCGAGGGGAACAGCGGCTAGGGGTGGCGCTGTCGGGTTCTCGGCGGGGTGTGGGCCGCACGGGGGCGCGGGCCAGAGGTGGTCGGCCGGGGGAGACGACGGAGCGCGGAGGGGGCGCGCGCGAGGGGACTCGGCCGCGAGGGTGGCGCGGCTAGGGGGTCGCCGAACGTCGGCGAGGTGGTTGGCCGAGGGTGGTCGGCCGGACTTCGATCGGCAGGGACGTGGGCGCCGAGCTTCGGGAAGAGGGCGCGGGTGAGGGAGAGGAAGTGGGTTTGCTTCTGGTGAAGAATGAGAGGATTAGAGAGAGAGAGATGGGTTAAAGAGAGTTCTCTGTGAGGAAAAGAGTGGGGAAAGTAGAGTAGAGTTGAAGAGAGAGAGAAATGAGAGTTATGAGTCTCCTATGAAATGAGAAGAGTGGGGGTCGTGCAAGTAATAAAGGGGGAAAGTGGTGCTCGTGTGTGGTCCAGAGTGTAGTCAGGGAGAAAAATAGGAAATGAAGAATGGGTTGGGGTGTGCTGGTCCTACGGGACCAGCTATACGTATTATTATTATTTTTTTTTTTAAACAACCCAAGTCAAAAATCAGAATTAAGAAAGAGAGGAAAAGGATTGGGTTTGGCTCAGGCCTGGGTCTGGGTTCGGACTCGGGTCTGGGTCTAAAACAAAAGTCCATGTTATTATTATTTTCGAAACCATTTTAACACACAGAAAATAATATAATAATAATAATTTAAAAATACTAATAATATTACGAAAACATTAATATTAAATATTCACAAAAGATGGGTTTCACAGTTTCCGAGTCCGATCTACTTCTTTTGGGATTCTTCGATATGTGAAATTCAGATTCACATTGGATGATCTCTTTTGGAATTTATTAGGCATCGAAGTCCCAACCGAAATTTTTAGATTTGTCAAGTTTCTTTCTTTCTTGCTCTCTCTGTCCTGGACTTGTTATAGAGTACATTAGTTATTTTATTTTCTGTATTTTCATTTCCATGGTTATTATGAGCCTTCACTTTCAAAACAAAATAAGATCCATTGGCTAATTTGTTCTTATATACCATAAACATTTTTTAAGCAACTTGATACCTGAACTTTCATAGTGGTTGGAAGTTACTCTTCCTCTTAGTATACCATCAAACTTAACGAAGTAGCGGTTCTTTTGCCCCTAAATAAACAATTCCTTCTAACTCCTAAAACTTGTAACAAAAGAGGAACACAAAACTAACATCCCTTCTTCTTCCTCCTCCCCCCACCCTACGCACCCCACCCTCTACCCAACTCACTCCCGCCCACAACAACCACCGTAATCGTGACAGCCTCTATGGCGGCGATGGGGGTGTAGGATCTTTTTTTCCTGAAACGTATTTTAGGGGTTATTAGGCTTTGGTTTAGGGGATTATGGTTATAATTAACTTTTAGTGGTTAAATTATTTTTTAAAGAAACCTGAGGGGTTATAAGTATTTTTTTAGGGCTGGGGGATATTTTTTAAGCATTAAATTTATATCAGAATTATAATTAGTGTAATTTAATTTAAATTTTGAAATGAAGAATTAAATTTTCAGAATTATCGTTGCAAGGGGCATTGTGGTCTTTTATGTGTATCGTTAGCCTAACTTTGCAAAACAGTGATAGTTCATGGTATTTAAGTGAGAAAAGCTAAGTTATGGTATTTAAGTTGCTTAAAAGATTGTTCATGGCATAACATTCTAAAAGCTGTAAAGCTCATGGTGTTTAAGTGCAAATGAATTAAGTAGTTATATTTACCATTTAACCAATGGATAATTTTCTGAAATAACTTGATGATATTTCAATGTTGTAAAATTGATACATGCATTTAAAGAGAATATGCGAACAATCCTATTTTAAGATACGTATTGGGTTGTTCTTAGGGACAAAGGAGAATTTGATACTAAGAAGCTATGTTATCACAGGCGATGTCTAGGCGGCCTAGGCGTGCAGCGGTGTAGGTTGGAGAGGTCTCGTCTCGACTGGAATTTTTTTTTTCCTGTGTGAGGTTTTACTCACCTAGGCGTCCGGCTAGGGTCGCCCAATTATGCTTACTATCCTTACTTGATGTTGAATATTGGTTATTTCATGTTTGTTATTTCTTATATTACTTTTATGCTCATTGCTTAATGTTTATTGCTTATTAGTTATACTACATATTTGTTGTATCCATAATTGCAGAATTTTTTGATTCAAATCAGCGGACGCCTAGGGGCGCCTAGGCGTGGCGGGTGGCTTGTCGTCTCGTCTCGCCTAGCGCCTAGTACAACAGAGCTAAGAAGTTGTTGAAATCTGTAGAGAGAAATAAATTTAATATGAAGAAATGAGGAGAGGGGAGAGTTTCCAAACCTAAACAATAAAATTGGTCCAAGCAGTATATTTCCCAGACAATATGCCATGGATTATATATAACAACCAAGATATAAAGAATACACCATGGTTTTCAACATTGAATTATAGTTGCCTTCAATTTTCGCTCTATTAAAAAGTAGAGTCATAGATATCGCCGATATATCAGTTTGAGGCCTAAACCGACATGTATAGGTCATATATATCGTTTTGTGAAAAATCGATTGACATATTGGCCAATATCTCTTGATATTATTAAACTATCATATATTGGAGGTGAATAAGTGTTTACGGGTAACCATTAACCAAATTTAAACCTAAAAGTCATAAACCTTACTCACTCACTCTCTCTCTCTCTCTAGACTCGAGGAAGCCTCCCCTGTCTTGTCTCTCTGTGTCTAGTTGTCGAGCCATGAGTTAGCCTCCCTCTCTCTCTCTCTCTCTCTCTCTCTCTCTCTCTCTCGAGCTGTGACCGCAAGGCTTCCCTTCCCTCTATGTCGAGTAGATTGTTATATTGATATAATATTATTAATAATACTAGTTTTTATTTGTACTTGTAATTTTATAATTGTTAGTTTGTTACCATGTTATGATGTTATTTTTGATATTTCTCTTAGTTAGTTTTAGCCTTTTACGGCATTAAGAACATATATTACATCTAAATTTGAATTTGATAGGACATTTAGTATATAAAATATATTTATCGATATATGAAATTTTAATATATCTCCAATATTCGACATCTGATATCTCAAAACCCAAACCGATATAAACCTGATATCTTGATTCCGACATCTTGAACATTGAGTAAAATAATAAATCACAAAATTGGATCAAACCTTATTCGACAGCCAAAATCAACTTTATGATGGGAAGGACAATTAAAGTCAAAGAAGAGGGCTCCTACTAAAGCGAAAAGCTCGGCCGATACAATCCATTTGTTTTTCCCAATATGACGAAACATAAACCAAACTTATGAGGTTAAGAATTCACTCTTTCCTCTCCAGCACTCTTTTCTCCTAGATGGTTGAGAAGTCACTCTTGTAGTGTTCGTTTACTCACTTAAGTACCCAATTTTCTCCTCATTAGATTTCCAAAAAATGTTTTAGTTGATTGCTCTCTCTTTCTATGATTTTCTTTTAGGTTATAGGTTTCTGGCTTTTTCTCCTAGTTGGCTAAACTTTGAAAACTCGCAGTGTTTATCATTCTATGATTTGTAATCTGTGTTTTGTCTGATCATACTCATAGATATTTCTATGAAGCAAAATGGAGATCCTGTACCATGAGGCTACCGCTAGTGCAAGATTTACATAAAATTTGAAGAGAAAAATGAGTGTCATCAACATTTCCAAGTAGAATTTTCATGATATATGTTTATTTGTTTTCAAACACAAAATCAAGTTGCTTGATTTTTTTTAATTCTAATTAGAATTATAGATGCAAATATGCTATTACTTTACAAAGCTAAGTGAGTATATATACTTATTATAAATTGGTATGCCATCATTGTATCATGTTCTACTGTAGGATTTATTGTGCGAGTGACATGCTTACATAGTAATTTAGCTAGGTTTGTAGTACATGTATTGGTTTTGGACCCTTCTTATGAGTATCGGTCTCAGTGGTTTCGACGGTTTTACATCGGAGTTTCGGAATTCTTCGCCTGAGAAGTCAAATAATAGTAATAAAAAATTAGAAAACTAGAAAAAGGTCATACATTTATTATAATTTTATGTACTGTTTATTTTGTTCTCGTTATCTTTGAATTATATAATATTGAACATAGATAAATTGTTCACTCGAAATAGATACTATTGTTTATTTACTTGCTTTTGAGCTCAACCGCAATAGATAGTTTTGAAAGGAATAATATTAAGATGGATGAATGCTGTGAATTTATAGATATACAACTTAGACAAAATGACATTGGTTATAGTATATCTATAAATAATCTTATTGACAGTCTTCAGCACAGCTGAATCTTTGTTTCTAAAGTGTTTTCCCCCACAGTTCCGTTTCTCTGTTAATTTTTCTTTCTTAACTGACCGTACATAAAGTCCCAAGTTGGTATCAGTCAGTATCGACGAGTATGGGGGTCAGTATCAGACTGGGATAGGGCCAAAACTTATACGATACATCCCGTACGTATGGGTGTTGGTCGATACTACAATGCTGCAAGCCTTCTAATGTCCATGCCCATGCTTTGTATATGGTTAATGAGCATGATGATATACTATGCATGTGAGTTACAATGGAAAACCTTACTTAAATGGTGAAAGGTCTAATGTTTCCTGTACATGTAGGAAGAATGTAAGGTGGAAATACATAGAATATTACCACAGATATACCATGCTTTGTAACTTCAACGCACCTTTTAAGTTACCATCGACAGATTGAAACCTTTGGTTTGCTATCTTTCATTTAAACTGATTTCTTTTCTATCCTATAATTTACAAGGTAACACACATTGTGGAAGTTATACGTTTTAAAACCGAAAATCAAAATGTTGAACACAGATATTTCTGTCGATGCACCTTTTTCTTTTTTCAGATATCAACAATCGTGCCCAAAATTGCTGGACTGCAAGAAACGTTGCCGAAATCGATTGGGCTGCTTCCATTTGATGGTGGTGTAGCAGGTAATTGTTCTGGACGTAAAGTTGATTTTGCAATTTACACTTATATTATTTTTAGATTTTCCTGTCAAATTTCTGTAATATTTTATTTTGTATTAGGTTTCACCTCTTAAAGATTATAGATAATAATTTCCTTATTGTATATCAGTAGAGTTATTTTTCTAACATTAGAATATACCAAGAAACTGGTTGTACTGCAGATGTTTGGTAAAACTAGTAGTTTATATTGGTGATAGGAAAAAGAGGCATCCCGCTGCCACAGGGCTCCCTCTAATGCAGGGTTGTGGAGAGGGTGCAGGGTTCAAGAATCAAGATCTACAACTTTACCCCTCCCCTAATATATGATGAGGCTGTTTCTGCATCTTGAACCTGCATCCTCTACGATGCAAGTGACAACCCTTACAGTTTGCACCCATCAACACTTATTATATATTGATAATAGAACCTACAATTATTTCCGAAATTTTGAAAATGAGTCAAGATTTGTTACTTCCTAGTTTCTTCGTGTTATTTCTTTATGAAAATCTACAATATCCTGGGTGAAGCTAAAAGCTAATGTTTTAACTGTTAATTAGAATGCTATTTGGATTGGAAAACTATATTTGAACCCTATGGTGTGTTCTGTTAGGATTCTTCCAGTGATCCTATATGAAATGGGTAAATAAGTCCTTTAATAATATAGTATAGAATAGTACATGTATAGAGCTTTGTTATTTGTATCTTATAGTGTATCTTCTGATACTAGATGGCACAACCTATAAACGCGCTATGATTCTTGAAAGATAAGTAGACTGCAACTTATCGTACGATACACTTTCACGAATCAGACAATACTTTATGCATCATACAGTGTGGTGTATCGATACATGAATTATTGGGTTAACCTGCTAGATCTGTTGGACTTTTAAGTGGTTTAGAAAATGATGATTTTATAAGCATACCATAGAACTCAAAACTTGACTTGGTTACCCATATTACGCTTTTATAAATCCCTTTTTAACTTTGTTGCAAGCAACTTTTTCTTCCAAGCGAACAACTCTCTGTATGTTCATCTCCTTTAGACATCCTTCATGAACTTCCACCATCTCCAACAACATACACCTCTGGGGTTAGCATGTAACGACTCTTGATATTTCAACAACCCATGCAATTGGTTTTTTTTTCTTTGAGAAAGGACTGTTTTTTATTATTTCATGTTTATATTTGTTTTCTTCTTTATTGTGGATTTATTTATCCTTCATGTTTTCTTAGGCTTTTGTTGAAGGTTTTTCCATCTAGGTTTTTTTAACTAGTTGTACATTTTTTGAAATTAGAAAGTATAACAAAACATTTTTGAATGTAAACAATCGATTTTAAGGGGTGCTAGCTGCTGACAAGAACCCAAGTGTTTATTCTGCGAGGAGTCTAGTCACTACCGAAAGTCAGGTGCTTAATTTGCAATGGGAACAATCCACCAACAGGAACCCAAGTTCATTTGATGAAGGGGCAATTCACTTGCGGGATGCTTACAACAAGCTGGGTGCTTAATTTCTAAGCGGACAAGCCCCTAATGGAAACCCTAGTGTTTATTCGGCAAGGGGCTTATTACTACCTGTAGGCTGGTGCTCAATTTGCAAGGGGGACGATCCACCAACGAGAACCCAAGTTTTCATTTGGTGAGGGGTTGACTATCGAGAACCGAGACTTTACTATTTTGAGGGAAATTCAACAAATGAACTTGTGATCTTTGGTAATGTCATGTTATTATTGAATTTTCAGTTCCAGTTTTTTTAGAGAGTTTGTATCTTGTATTTTTTTCTTTTTTTTGGAATTGTGTTATTGTACTTGGGTTTGCTTTCCTTGGTTATCATTAATGGAACAAGGGGGCATTTTTCCACTAGGGGTGAGCATTCGGTTAATTCGGTTTAAACCGAACCGAATAACTCAAAACCGAATTGGACCGAAACCGAATAAGCAAAACCGAAACCGAACCGAATTGGCCCAAAACCGAATCAAACCGAACCGAATTAAATCGGTTCGGTTTATTCGGTTTATTCTTCTTCTTTTTTTTGCGTTTTTTTTGTTAATATATATAATAACTAAATATACCTAGACACATTTAGTATATACCTATAGCATATACCTATAGTATATATATATATATATTAAATTTTCTTATTCGATTTTCGGTTTTGGACCGAAACCAAACCGAATTTTTTTAAACCGAACCTCTTATTCGGTTCGGTTCAGTTTTCGGTCCAAAACCGAATAATGCTCACCCCTATTTTCCACCATTTTGTCACGCCTCGGCCCATGGGCCCACAAGGTCATGTCATGTGCATGGAACTCATGTTCATATCACTTGGTCCAACTTGGCAAAATGGATAGTCCGGATGTACACATGGGATCAGAGGAATCAAACTCGCCTTCTATCTGATAGGAAACAAAATATCAGGGTTTAACAATTTCCCTCACTCAATGATGTGAAGTCTTTGTTGTAGCTCGTGCAAGTGGCCCACTCGTCCCGGAAGAATATGATCTAACAGGCAGCTATGAAACCATTGTCATGCCACGACCCACAGGGTCGCAAGGACATGACTCATGATTGGACCGCGTCTCGTGATTGGACCGCGTGTGGCAAGCACTTGGACAAACTTTCCAAAATGGTTAACCTGATCTACACAGAAGACATTGACACTCCAATATAAACCAATAAAACTCCTATCTTATATCCGATGTGAGATTAAATATCGGATTTCACACATCTAGTATAAAAATGTCAAGAACCAGTTTTTAGCCGCTAGGTTGTTATTAGTGCAATGATGCATTCATGAATGATACCACAATCAAGATTGTGAAAAGCGCTAGACGCTAGTTGAGCGGGCACCTTTTGCCTAGCCCGCCTAGGCGGGTGCCTAGGCGGCCGCCTAGATCTAAGCGGTTAAAAAAATAAAAATAATCTAAACAAATATACTAAAAATTGCAGAAAAAAATCCATAAAACTCCAAAACATGCATAGTCGGGCGTCAGGGGGCGGGCGCCTAGCGCCTAGGCGCCGCCTTTTAGAACAGAGACCACAATGCAAAATTTAAGTTATAATTTTGTTCTTAGTTATCGTCTTCATGATGAACTTGTCACTTAATGCTCAATGATGCTTCTTATTATTGTTCAATGTGTTAATTTATCCACATGATATGATAATCAAACATGTGACAAGTTTGTCATTATACCTCGCACAATACATATCCCGGTTCATTAACCTTGATATAGAGTATTTGATCAATTTCACTTACTATTCTAACCTAGATTGTGAAGATAGTGTAAGAACAAAATGATGAACTATGTCGTTAACTGTAAGAAATCAAGCATTATAACATCAATGCTCAAGTTTCTGGGAATTGATAAATGCACATCCGTTTTTGTCAAATGAATTGCCTTTCCTTTAAGTGATTTGATCAGGAATATATCCGGTGGGAGCGAACATGAACAATTACCTCTTCCAAAAATAATAATATATATATAAGGTCTTTTTGTTGATTTTTATTCATCTCCGTAAGTGTTCTTATCTTTTATTCCTATAATAGACCATAATTTTCTCTGTTCTTTTCTTATATGTAGGTTGCCAGAGGATTGTTCATGAACAACTGGTCTGGGGATCAAAAGCAGAACTGAAAGCAGATGTGCTTCATGGTCTGAAGGAAATAGGGAGTGCACTTTATTGGATGAGCCTTCTTGACCTTGTTCTGGTGTGTACTTTTGCTGTCTGTTTCTTATATAAGCTAAATTATCATCATTCACTATTATGCATTTGCCTATTTAAATGAAGCAGTAAGCTTGGAGGCACATGTTTTTGATGTGTCAACTTTCATTTCCCTTTACTCTATATAGGCTTATGAAGAGTAAATGGTTACTGCATGTTTCCACTTGACAGGTGTTTAAAACTTATTTATATCCGGATTGAAAAACTGATGAGTTGAGTGTTTTTTAAGATCGTAAATATGCTTAAACAGTTGTCCGGATTGAAAAACTGATGAGTTGAGTGTTTTTTAAGATCGTAAATATGCTTAAACAGTTGTAGGGAAAAAGTTTACATCAGATATAATAAATATATAATAAAAGATGCGGTCCAATGTGGTCTATTTATAGATGTTTTCAAGAGTTAATATCACCCTCTTTTCCCCCTCCATGTGGTGTGATGGAAATGGATTTGCATGTGCTGAGGTACTTGTAGCAGATGTTGTCATGCCCGTAATACAGGAGACATTGGATCTTGAAATCGCAAGGTCTATAGCTGATGAACTTTTTCTTTTAGATAAGGTCAGTCATAAATAACCAAGCTGATCGAGCTATAATCATCAAATAAACGTATCTATAATTTTTATCATTAACACAACAGTTATATATAAAATATTAAAAATCTATATCCTATCACAATTCATAAATACCCATCCTCACGTACATATATTAATCTCAATAATTATACTATTCTTCCTCATTCAAAGGCTAGTACACCAAAATGTACTATGCACCACATCATGTTATGGGAAAAGATGCGGCAACGGAAAATAAAATAAAAAAATCAAGAAAAATAATTAATACATAAATCCAAAAAATATTAATTATTAATAAAGAAGATTACAAGCTTTCATAATCCTTACCGAACATTCAAAACCCCAAAACCCTATATCTTTCCTATCTCGCACAATTTTTTTCCTCAAAAGAGGCCTATATTTATAGCCTAAAACCAAACTCTAAACAAAACCTAACCATCCAATGTTTTTAACTGTCAAGAAGGTAATTCTAATTTATTTATGATTTAATTACATAAAAAAACCTTTTAGTTACTTGAGCTAAACCTAATAATCTTCACATTGGCTCATGTTTCTTCAATCTCCAATCATCAAAATTCCCACCTAAAGGAAACAAATAACCCATGATATGTTGATTAGATTGCGCCTTTGTATCACGTTCTCGTCCTAATAGACTGACAAAATGTTCTCGTCCTGATAGAGTGACAAAATAGAAACTGAATGTTGACTCTTAATATTAGCAATTCAGGTGTCTCACTTCAACTGCATCCTTTAGCTGATCAACGCCAAACTCCAAGTCACTATAGTCGTCTCTCTCGCATGCACAATCTTCCAACATAATCATCAAACACCAAAATCATTCTCTCCCAAAAAAACCTAACACCAAATTCAACAATATAGAAATCTCCATCAACAAAATCATCGTCATTAACAGAATATCCATAATTTTCAGCACTAGAATCTCCATCATCTTCAGCAACAGAAACCAAGCAACTCCACCTTTAACAAAACTTAGATAACTTTTTTTCTTTTCTTTTTCTTCATCCTCCATCTTGCATTAAACTGCCGTTGTCGAGGCGTCACGACGATCATGCTCACATTTTTCAACATCACCTTTGGAATTCCTTCTCTCAATCATTGCGCACAATTACCGCATCCGATCTTGAACTCCTCTCTAATACCAATTTGTTACAACAAAATATGCAACAATAGAAAATAAAGTAAAAAAGTCAAGAAAATAGTTCACACCCCAACCCTAAAAAAATATTAATTACTAATAAAAAGATTACAATCTCTCAATACTCACCATACATTCAAAACGCCAAAACCCTACATCTTTTCGCTCTCACCATACTTTTATCAAAATAGACACCAATATTTATAACCTAAAACCAAGCTCTAAAACTAATATGAACCATATAATGTTTTTTAACTGTCATGAAACTAATCGTAATTTACTTATAATTTAAGTACACAAAAACTTTTTAGATAAACTTGAGCCAAATCTTAACAAGTAACAAGCCACCATCCGGTTATCGTCATTAACTAGCTATACTACATCCATTCCAGAGCCTACTAGTACCCATCACTCTCCTCTGATCTGAATCATATTCCCATAAAGGGCGAGAAACTAATCTCGGAAAGTAATTAATCAACACCATACATGTGCAGCTCGGATAAGGATTCAAAGAACAATATAAATGTTCAAGTTCAATAACAGGGAAAACATTATGATTTTCATTTCAAAATCCATAAATGGTTCACAGTTAGAGAATAAACATATAAACATTAATTTAATGTGTGATTTATGATTCATAGATGGACAAATAACAATTTCAAGCATATATCTCCCATACTTTTATGTATGGAACTAAAATACTACTCTATTAATCAGGTATATTCTTAGTCTTTAGGGTTTCATTGAATAAAAGTAAGCCATATCAATCTTTTCTCACATTTTCGACTTTTCGTTCCACCACCGACTTTCTTTTGAAGTCCAACAATTACCTTTAGAAACTTCTAGAATATCTTCTGCTACTTTTTTGATACAATTAATGTACTACACCATATGACATCTGAACATTTTCTGTGTTCAATTTTCAATTATCATTTTTGCTTAAATAGTATTTAAGCTTTCTCCTTTCAGGTTCCACCATGTAGGCCTTGTCTCTCGTCTATTTTAGTCTTGCTCTTCCGTTTCCTAATATGCTAATATCTAAGACCATCGACCTATGTTAAGTGGTTAAGCTCTCTCCTAATGTAACTTTGCAACCTTTACGTACTCTATATTAACATACTAGTCTATCAACCTTCCTTAATGAAATAACTCACTTTGCTGAGATGGGATATGTTCTTAAAATTAATTATATGTTCAACTCTTTTCCTAAAACATAATTTGCTATTATAACGTAATATGATACTACAAAGTTAAAGATCTTATCGTCCCCTTCATTTATAATTTTATTAGTATAACGTCCTGTATGCTATCATAATCATTTTTCTCCTTTACAACGTTACTATTTTAGAATGCGATATATAACTTTGCTCCTCCAGGTATTCTTTGAATCAACTATCCATATGCTCCCAAAAGTATTTTCATGTAATTTTACTTGGGGTGCATATGCAATAATAAGATCCTCCCCTCACAATAAAGTAACATTATCATATACTAGAATAGGATATATTATCAAATATCCTATTCTCTATGTTAATGATTTATCCAGCCTATCCCTATTCCATTTTTATGTCTATTTTTACCTATATAGCAAAGTTTAAATCCAGTGCAATTTATCTCGATATACCACATATTCATTTAGTTTCCTACAGATAAGCTATATTAAATCTTCCTCTTAATCATTTTATCAGCCAACTCCATTCTCTTTTTCATTAGTGTTTCTATGTTCCGAATAACTGATCTAATCATACTCTAATGTATCAACTAGTTAGATTGTTGCTTCTTATACCCTGTAACTATTTTTTGTGTATTTGTCACCGTATTGGATTAGCAACATGGTGCATCTTTTCGGGGAACTTATAACTACCTTTGCTCAATTGGCATTGCATAGTGTTGTTGTCGGTGCAAGGAGCAAGCATTGTTACTAAGGGTTACACTAACATGTATTATGTACAAATTTTGTAATGTTTTAAGCTGATTGTTGGCTACCTAACACAATCCTCCTTTATCCGGGCTTGAAAATTATAGCATGCGAGACACTTCTCATGTAAACTCACGTCCTTCTAGTAGGTAGGCTCGTAGAACTCTAGAGTTCTTTTGATAATTGATTGGAGTTTTATCTAGGTTGAAGTTTAACTTCTATCGTCTTTATCGTTTTTGGCAGGGTTTTTTTTTTGTTTTTTGTTTTTTGTTTTTTTTTTTTTTGGGGGGGGGGGGGGGGGGGGGGGGGGGGTCGTCTAAAGGTGTGAAATCCCAATATGTACTCTTACATCGGATAAGATGAGAGTTTGATTGATACATGAGTCTTTGATTCTCATGTGTACATCCATTTAACCTTTTTGGCAAGTGGGCTATGTGATGATGCACACGTGAATCATTCATGGGTCATATGTCCTTTGCAGGCCAGTGGGCTGGGCGTGTCACAAATTGTAGCAGAGCTACTTTGTAGACTCGTGTTCCACTTGGATAAGGCTATACCATTTGTACTTAGTAGATAACGTCTTGTATTTGAGTGAAGGATATTGTGAAATTCTTAGTGGCCGCACTTCAGATATGAGAGAAGAGTTTAATCGGTTTGTATATGAGAGTTTGAGTCTCATGTATATATCCGTCTAACCATTCTGGCAAGTGGGCCAAGTGACAATGCACATAAGGCCCATCCATGGGTTATGTCCTGGTGAGCTGTTGAACCGTACATGACAAATTTGTGAAATTCCAAGATTTAGTCTCACATTAGATATGGGATATGAGTTTCGTTGGTTTATGTTTAGGTGTTTGGGTCTCATGTGTTCACCAGGTTAATCATTTTGGTTAGTGGGCCAACTGGTGATGCATTTAAGGCCAAGACGTGTATCATGTGTCCTGGCGGTCCCGTGGCTGGAGGATGACAAATGGTATTAAAGCTACATAGTAGATTTGTGTTTCACTAGGGTGAGACTAGGCCATTGCACAAGATGTAGGTTGCATGTCACTTCTTCGAGTGAGAGAATATTGTGATACTCCGAGATTTAGTTCCACATTGGATATGGATGAGAATTTGTTTGGTTTATTTTGAGTGTCTGAGTCCCATGTGCACTTCGTATTAACCATTTTGTATATGGGTCAAGCGATGCAGGTCCATGTATGGGCATGTCCTAACAAGTCCGTGGGTTGGGGCATGACAAATGACACATGCTTTTGGTTCAAAAAGTCAAGATCTCACCCACAAACATTTGACACAAAGCTGTGTGCATATGTTGGATACACCCATCCTTGGTAATTGGTAAGTGACTTCTTGAGCAAGGGACCAGTGGTGACATGGTTGCTCAGTGTGAGAAGTTCCTCACATTAAGGACTCGGACCATTGGTGACATGATCCAGCGGATCTGACTAAGAGTCGGCACCTTTTCTTTTATTCTCCTTTGACATGTACTTAATTTATGGAAAACATGTAAGCTTCAATTAGTGTATGTTTTTTCTTGAAGAACAACTATCAAAATGTTACCGCAATTTTCAAGCTGGATTGGTTAGTGTAATCTTACTTCCAGTATTGTTTCTTTTGCATGTGAAACTCTAAACCTTTACCAGCAAAAAACTAATTTATCGACAAGAACTCACTTAAGTGCATAGGGAAAAATAAATTTATTAAACTGGAAATTGCTGAGAAACCCAATTTCGGGGTTGGTTTTTATGAAAAATCCACCCGCAGGATGGGTTTTATGAAATGCACAGAATTATATATTTCCACGTTAAGTATTCCAAGATTCCCTTTTGATGCTCTGTATTACAAAATTAATACCATAACTAACCCTCCGCACAAACTCAGATTTGGATTGCGATTCTTGTCGTCTTCTTCTTCTTCTTCTTCTTCTTCTTTACGAGAGATCTGAATTCCATTGCTCTCATCTTCAGCAGAGATCGCAAAGATCGTTCGTAGTCCACCGTACTTTTTTTCAGTCGAACTCCGATCATCGCTCATCATCTTCTTCTTATTATTTTTTCAAAAATTAGGTCAATTATGGAGAGAAGATCTTCTTCTTCTTTTCCATAAGAGTTAGCATCGTTTTGAAAGAAAAACGAAAACTCTTGAATCTTTATTCACGTCAAATTTCTTTCCACAAAACAAAAAAATAAAAAATTAGGTTTCTGTCAACTGTTCTCCGTCGATATAACACGAAGAATAGTCATTCTCCTGTATTTTAACAAGGAGAATGTCATTCTCTGTGTAAATTAACACGGAGAATGCCATTCTCCGTGTTACTAACACGGAGAATGGCCATTCTCCTGTGTTTTTAACATTTGAATGACCATTCTCCGTGTCATTTAGCACGGAGAATGGGCCATTCTCCGTGTAATTTAGCACGAAGAATGGCATTCTCCGTACTAAATTACACGAAGAATGGTCATTCCAGTGTTAAAACGCAGGAGAATGACCATTCTCCGTGTAAATTAACACGGAGAATGGCCATTCTCCGTGTTCTCCGTGTTTCTAACACGAAGAATGGCCATTCTCCTGCGTTTTAACACTGGAATGACCATTCTCCGTGCTAAATTACACGGAGAATGGCCATTCTTCGTGTAAATTAAGACGGAAAATGGCCTTTAGCACGGAGAATGCCATTCTCCGTACTAAATTACACGGAGAATGGTCATTCTCCTACGTTTTAACACTGGGAATGGCCATTCTCCGTGTAAATTAACACGGAGAATGGCATTCTAACACGGAGAATGGCCATTCCCAGTGTTAAAACGTAGGAGAATGACCATTCTCCGTGTAATTTAGTACGGAGAATGGCATTCTCCGTGCTAAAGGCCATTTTCCGTCTTAATTTACACGAAGAATGGCCATTCTCCGTGTAATTTAGCACGGAGAATGGTCATTCCAGTGTTAACACTGGAATGACCATTCTTCGTGCTAAATTACACGGAGAATGGTCATTCTCCGTGCTAATTAAGACGGAGAATGGCCATTCTCCGTGTAAATTAAGACGGAGAATGCCATTATCCGTGTTACTAACACAGAGAATGGCCATTCTCCGTGCTAATTAAGACGAAGAATGCCATTCTCCGTGTTACTAACACGGAGAATGGCCACCCTCATGCGAAATTAATATTCTTCGTGTTCTAACACGGAGAATTGTCATTCTCCTGCATTTTATGGTTAGTTGAAACTTTGAAGGGCCATAACTTTTGACTAGGAGATCGAAACGAGGTCTGGTTTGTCGCAAAATGAGCGTATCTTCGAGGAGCCTGAGATTAAACGGTTTCTCCGTTAGTCGGCCTTCCGAAATTTTAGAATCGCAAGAAAATGATGTTTGGACCTCCGTTTTAGCACTTTTGTCGTTTGTCTCGGTCTTTCCGAAATTTTTCGACGAGTTTTTGATGACTTTTGAGGAGAAAACCTAGATTTGAAAGTAAGCAGCGTATGGAAGAAGATGAAGTATCGAAACATTTTTTTAAAAAGTAGTTTCGTGGGTGTTTTCAATAACTTAGAAGGAAGGGCAAAAAGGTCATTCGGAACCCTCTTTATATATTTTTTGCTAATTCTGGGCACGCGATGAAATATTATTGCACGGTGGGTTTTTCATAAAACTTTTTCTTTTTTTGGGCATTTCATAAAATTTCCCTATTTATTGCAATAAATTTTGAAATAAATAACTTTTACCTCTTATATTTATGTAGAACTGGATCCTCGATCATCTAGTTATTCTTCGATTTAATGTCTAATGTCGTTGTGTACGTTCTCAACGAGTTTCAAATGGTCCAGCAGAGACCATTCAGGACCAAAGTTGTCCTGTCGACACCTGTGTCATGCCTCAGTACCGAAATACGGAGACGGCCATGGCCAGCTACTCCGTATGAGGTACGAAGACGTCATACGACGATTACGGCTGTCTAGAGACAAGGGATGCATGCTGTCACGCTCCGCTCCCGTAGGAGCGATCGTCCTCGCTAAGACGTGATGCCGTACGAGCCTAGATTGCGCTCGTGCAAGGTGGGTTCCATAACGGCCGATTACAGCGGCTGCGACGGGGTCGTCGCACAGAAGTCCCAAGCAAAGACATTGAATAATAGCAGCGAAAATTTAGAACAAGACACAAGTCATTCGAAAGATGCATTTTATTGATATTGAAATAAGGATTACAATGGGGCGCAAGGCCAAGATTACAATCACTCAAGCTCACTCTTCTCACATTACAAGTCACTCAGCTCTCTCTCTCATCTCTCAATACATGTCTCGAGCCAGCGGATGCTTCGGAAGGTAACGTCCATACATTATGTCCCGTATAAGTCCAGACTCCACGCGGCCGCACGCCTCGAATCGCCAAGGAACTCCGTGCCTCGACGCATCCAAGCGAGCTCCGCGCCACGAGCTTCTACCTGTTCCTGCACATAAACACTGTGTGAGTGTCAATACTCAACTGTACTGGTGGAATGAGCTCCTCGTCCACCCGTACAAAACCAACACGTTTGATTCAATTTGTGCAACATAGTCCCTTTATGACTGTCTTACTAGTCTTGCCTTAGGATCAGTTTTAGGACAGACGTTTTGGCCTACTTGTGTCTCTAGACCATCTTGTGCTTGCGACAACGTTAACCTATCAAGACGTGCTTGTCTTTCGGCCCGAAATCAAAGACGCAACTACTCGGTAAGACTCCATTTCCATGTGACCGTGCTTCAAGTCCATTGTGTCGTGCCTCGTAACTCAGTGAGACTTAACCGCATCGTCGCATCGTGGCCCTTGCTACTTTGATCACCGACTGACCCAATCAAGACTTGTGAACTTAGTGTCACTTAACCAACTTTGCCTTGCGGCGATTCCTGACATAAACCCGAGACGACTCAAATCCAACTTGTGCAACTCTATGCCAACAACTTAAGACTCGACGCCACAACTCATGCCGAAGCACGTCGCCTACGTTGACACCGGATCTTAGGCCCAAACATTGTGTTCGAAATGTACACACATTCAACTGACTCAATCCAAAGGCACACACGCGGATTGCCGCCCGTGCCGACCCATCTATATGAATTGGTCACTAACATCACAAGCTATCTTGGACTATAGCCTTGCTATTCGGCGACCCTTTCAACGCAAGTAGTTAGCCCCGTTGAAAGTTTCCGAATAACCCGAGCGGTTCGTCCAGCTTCGGCTATACCGTGTTCCCCCCCAGGACGACGCGGTCCCATGGCGCCCAGGGTTGCCGCTCGTGGAAACTCCTCCTTGTCGACAAGTTGTCCAATGACCACGCAAGACTCGACTCGAACTGACGTCTCATATAGTCATTCTTCTTCTAGTGTTACCATATCTTTCAGGGCCAAGTTCAATACTTCTCACATCTAAGACAGCCTCGACGACCCATGGTCGCGAGCATTCTTCTTTCTTGCCCTATCATTCCACTCAGCTTAGAAATGCCTATTTGAAAGCCCCTTTTTCCAAACTCAATAAATCAACTGTGGCTCGTGCCTTAAACAATAAGTCCGTGCATCGTGCCTTAAACCGACTTCGTTCTACGCGACGCTATCAACCAAGTCATACTTTATACGACGAGCCTTATCATCGTGAACCAAGTAATATCGACAATTGTAGAAAACATGGGACAACGCTTAGAATGTCTTTGATAGCCTAACAAAACTTAGTCTAACTCGATCGTGCAACAACTTGACGAGCAAAGGCTGCGTCAAGCCTTGCATCGCGGAAACGTGCCGTGCACGCGTTCGACTTTGAACGACCAAGTCATTTGGGTGCCTAGACTTATGTCAAAAGCCGTTCAACGCAACTTGACTCATGGGACAAGCCAAGGCTATGCCAAGCCTTGGACGATGGGACCGTGCATGCTTTATCAAGCGTTATGCGGGTGACGCCTATGACTTAGGCTAGCTCTTAGCTTTGTGACGAAGACCAACTTTTTCTTCTCCCAAGTCACGGGACGATGGATCGAGTGTCATTTTTAAAGCCATCGTGCAACAATTCTAAGCAACCGTGGGACGTTTTTCATGTTCTAACTCGATCGACCTGTCGGGATTATTCCCTTAGCTATGTGGATGCGTTTCTTTTATTATCATGCCTAACTTGTGCAAGTTGAAAACATGTGATTTATTATGTGAAGGCTAAGATGAGGCAAGTTCACCGAAACTACTCCACCTGAGCGAGGAGTCGCCTCGACCGAGCGGGCCTCCGAGCAAGCCGTTGCAAGTCTAAGTCCGAACGTCGTCGGTGTTTCGATTCCTCCGTTTGACTGAGGGGGACGGGGCACTACACATGCTACAATCAAGTCTTCTATGGTCTCATAGAGCATCTATGTATGAATCTATCAAAGCAAGAAACACTAATTAATGGTCATATAAGATAAAGCAGTAAGGCGTCTCCGACGCTTCATCAAAATGATTCATGAGTCTAGCTTTACGAGTATCAGCTAGCACAAAGAGTCAATAGTACATAATCATAGTTAGCTACAGTCTGATTTAAATTACAATTATGTAAGGGAACTAAATACCCAGAACAACCTGCTAAATAGGTGCCGATGGCTAAATGCCAAGTACAAAAATTTAAGATATCAGTGGTGGAGAAGAAACCCACTCATGGTCCTCGACGTCCATGCTCTTGGTGGCACCATGGTTCAGGTAGAAGGCTGGATTCTCAGGCTCTGCTACAAAATCTGGCCAAACAAAACTAGCGGGATCAGGCCCTGAATAGCAAGTACCACAAATGAGCACAAATGAATGAGATAAAATCTAATTAAACATAATAAGGCCGGAACATAAGCATAGGCATATATTCCATCATCGAGGCAATGTGACATCACTATACCAAACAAGGAAAAGAGATGTCGTATCGTGCCGTGACAAAATGCGTCCTATGATCATGATCAGGTTATAGACTTCTGTGTTGCAACTTTGGTTCATAGTCTGTCGTAGAACAATGGTCCAATCCAACAACCAAACAAGGACATGGGTTGGACCACGCACCATGACAGTCCCTACCTCCAGCAACTAACAGAAGAAACAGATCACAAACAAGTCAGTTTACAAGCGACCAATCAATCCTATGGCTCTCTATAGTTTGTCAGGATTATCCCAGTAATGCTTATATATAGGAATCTTCAAATGGCGTCGTATCCAAGCAGGGCTAGCATAACCAAATATATAATAGTAACAGTGAATAGTAAACGGTAAGCGTCGGTCCCTTGCCAGGCCACCGGGATGAGTAAAGTCGGTAACAGTTCCAACCTTCCTATAGGGAGAGGCTGGCTCGGTCAGTACTGTAGTCAGATATTGCACTCCACTATGGTGGATGATATACAGTATCCGTAGTGGCCAACCTTGCACGCCATAACAAATGTCTGGAGGTGGCTTGTCATGCACGATCTCGAGATTCCGTCCCCTCCTAATGCTTCTACCATTTATAGTTGCTTAGATTAGCCCTATCTTGGTCTTGGAATCGCATGCCGTGGTCACATGGTCATCCTCCTATATGTCGTACCTCAGTACGTGTACCCTAAGCATGACTACACATCGGCTCGTATAGTCCCAAATTTAGATTCATCTTTAGTGTAATGCATCAAGCAATAATTATCATACGACGTCAATGCTACTGACCATTTACTATGACTGTGCTAGGACCAGGAATGCACTGACATATAACAGGCATGGTCAGATAGTATGGAGAGTCACACCTCAATGCACTCATATAGATTGTACCTCAGTACACACTTAGAATAATACCATCACGTGTTCAGGTAATCGAGTCGGGAACATGGTCAAACAATCAATGATAGTCCTTCTACGCGTAAACATATGATCTCTACGCACATCTGTACAAAATAGGGATTCTATGCAATTTTGCGCACAACAGGGATCTCTACGTAATTTTGCACACAAATAGGGGACCTATATGCAAAATATGCATATGAAAAGATTTTGTGCAAAATTACACACAAAACAGACCTTGTCGTACCCGGTTGTAAAAATACATGCAAAAAAGGATTCTGGCATATAAATGAGAAACTACGTACAGTTAGTGGAAACTGGCGCATAATAAAAAATTGGGAACTGGTGTATAAACGAGGAAATACGTACGTACGGTATGGGAACTGTGGGAACTGCGTATAAATGAGAAATTACGCAAAGTGGTAAATTGTGCCTAAAATAGAGAAAGAGAAACTACGCAGTACGCACGGAAACTACGCATAGTGAGAATTGGCGTAAAATGAGAAAAGGGAAACTACTCATACTGACAACTGGCGTACAATGAAAAATGGAAAACTACGCACGATGAGAACTGGAGAAATAAACTTGTAGAAATAGGAAACTACACACATTGACAACTCGCCTACAATGAGAAATGAGAAACTACGCAGCTGGAGAAGTAGGAAACTACGCACAGTGACAACTTGGCGACAGTGACAACTGGCCTATAATGAGAAATGGAAAACTACGCAAGTGGAGAAATAGGAAACTACGTACAGTAACAACTGGCGTATAATGAGAAATGGGAAAGTACGCACAGTAGAATGAGAAATGGGAAGTACAATGAGAAATGAGAAATGAGAAACTATGCACAGTGACCGTACTTTCCTACGCACTGTGACAACTCATCGTCCCAAACAGTAAATTCAGCCATGGATTTTCCAAGAAACTTGTCATGGCCATAGCTTTCTTTCTAGGACACGAAATCTGACGAAACAAAAGTCAAAACTGCATGAAATCAAATTCTCTACAACATGAAACAACTAGTTTTCGCAAACAAGTTTTGATAGATCATTTCCAAGAAAAATCAATAAAATCCTATTTTTGTAAACTTAGATCTACTCCAAAATACTCATCAAAACCAAAAATACCAAGTACTAAACATATAGAGAATGAAAAGATGCATAATATAAACCAAAAATGTGGAACAAATCAAAGAAATAAAGTGAGCAATGTGGTCTCTCCATTAGTGCAAGATGTACTTGTCTATGGCTGGTTGAGGAAAATAAAAGAATGAATGAGGAGAGAGAGAAGAAGAAAATATATATAGGGGATAGGGGTTGGTGGCTCCACTGAACCATAACCCAATTCTAATGTCTAACCCAAATAAAGTTTAATGTCAAGCCACATGATCATAAGCAAATAAAACAAAACAAATAATCATGTACATGAATAATGTAGGAAAAAAAATGCGTATACCGGGAACGGGAAGTGACAACCTGTACACATGTTACAGATTTGGCATATCCACAAAGTCAACCTATGATAGATAAGCTGGTACATAGAGGAAACCATTCAATCCAAAATTAGCTCGTGAGTTGTGAGCAGCACGTTTGGAGCTCATGGATTAGATGATTATACATACTTGTCTTGTCACTATTGTCATCCTGTATATATTACTTAAACATGTAATATATAGGCATTACTCAGTGATCTTGATGGACCATCCTAGATATAGAAAATATACGAACCTAAATGGTGGCAGTATTATGTCAACTTCTTATCATATGATCATAACGTTCCAAAACTGTTTCAGTCTTGTACCAATGAGAAAATGCCGAAGATCCATCTTTTACTGTATCTAGATCCCTTAATTTATTGGAATAATCTTTGTTTTGCATATCTTTTACTTATTACTGTTGTCACTGCTGTCATTAATATAGAAAATGTTTTTGCTTACAAAATATCCATGTGGTTATACTCACGCAGAGGCAGGTCGATACGACACAATTCATGCAGACAGCCCCATGGCTGGGATTGATCCCAGGAACTGATGGACAAGTAAAATTAGGAGCCACAGGTGATAGTCCTATCGTCAATTTGCTCAAATCAACCACCAGTGCTGTTGTTCGTAATCCTGTGTGCCAAAATCCATCTTCTTTTCTCATCATGTCAAAACAAGCCGAAGCTGCTGGTGAGTGATAGCATTCAGAAGCATCAACTTTTAGACTTGCTCAATTAGATTGTTTTTTCTTGAATGTTATGACTCATGTTGGGTGAGTATTTTTTTTCCTAATAGTTTCATCACCCCCCCCCCCCCCCCCCCCCCCCCCCAACCCACCAAACACACCCACACACATTTGTTTTTTTCTAAATGTTATATGACTCATGTTGGGTGTCATTTCTTCCCTAATAGTTTCACATCCCACCACCCTAAACGATATGCTTGAAATAAATAGCAACAATTACACAACTTAGCCTTTATCCCAAGTCCTTGTGGTTGGGTACCTTAATCCTTCTCTAGTCCGGTGACTCCAGTCTTTTAAGCGCCATCTTCCATTTGACATTAGAAGCTACAGTGACCTCCCTTTACTGCCTGAAATCAGGTAACTTTTTGTCTTCCTGTGGTCCTATTGTCTTTCTGACTTGACCTGTCATCCTAAGCAGTGGATCCGTTGGTTTTTTTCACACATTCAAACTAATTTTGTTCCATCTTATCTTCAATAAAACCAACTTCTAATTTCACAAGGATGAACCTCATTTCTTATTCAATCTTCGATTGCTGCTCATCCATCCCAACTTTCTTATTTCAACAGAGACTATTTCTTTTCGGCATGATTTTTGTTGCTAAAGAAACTAATGGCAGAAGTGTTTACTGGCCACTTAATTTTTCATGTTTTGGAGAAGTCAAAACATATAGAAGTTGGAAACTTGAGAACACTTTCATGACACTCCAAGGACACTTTTTATTGTTTTATGACAGAATCATCTCTAGTCCTTTATAATGTTGGTACTTTTGTATGGACCACACCAACACTAGATTCTATTAAGCATAAACTTAAATCAATTTATTTGTACTATAGAATGACTGTTAAGTTTGTCATTCATTATAAACATATGTATACTCATATATGTATGCTTGACCATAGCATGTTTTGTGTCTCGCTCAAAAACCAGCAGCCTACGTATATAGGCTAAGTCTAATACAATGACATAAAAGCCCCATAATGTTGCCATTAACCAACCCAATAAACAGCCCAACAAATCCATAATCCCGAATGTGACAAACAATCACAAGGGCTAGAAATGGTCAAGACAATAAAGTGAAAGAATGCAGCCTTGAACCCGTCCAGATTCATTACGAGTAATAATAGAAAGCATGGAAACATGGAAAAACACAGTAAATCAAATTGAAATTTAGCTTGTCCTTCAGAATACTACCCCCCAAGGTAATTTTCAGAACACTCACGAAAACAGTTTTGACGATTCCGTTTAACTAAGCATTGGGTGCAAATGGAGTTCTGAATTTACGCTTCGTAACACTTGTTGCCACCTGGGTAGTTGAATCAAATTTCCTTTATCGAGTTATAACAAGGTACATCATTGCATTCTCAAGTTATTGGGTCAAGCAGGTGCTGCAGGTTGATTCGATAAATGCCATGCACCTTACCGTTTTTATGAGGGTATTAGGGATCAACTTGGTTCCCACAACTGCGACCAAACGGTGGCCCTCAAGTTGGTAGATCCTTCGATGATACATACTGACGGCCTTGTATCCTGTGATTTATGCTCGGATCTGTAAAGTGTTACGGACTCATCCTCATATGAACATCATACACAACATCATCGGGATGGGGTTGGATGCCAACTCCTAAGGAGAGAACTAATCAAAACATGAATTACTAGTCCGACTTGTTTGTCCTATTGAACTTCCTTTATGGGATCTCAAATGAGAGAAGTTGGGTTCCACCGTTGATACCTCATTATTAGGGCTTAGCCCATCCCCCTCTATCATTATTGGACTTGTGACCTTAGAACACTTTTCAGGTCAACCAATAGTTGTCCTTCTATGAGGCAACAAATGTATTTATTCTAGATTATTCTAGAATATCAAAAGGATCCATTTTTAGGGATTTTAGCATCTCAATCTTCTTTTACGTAACAATTCGCATAAAAACATACCATATAATTTTAATGTTTATCATAATAAATTAAATGATGCATATGATGTAGGAACACACACACATATTGGAAAAACATGTTTAGCATAATATGCATATAGTCTAATAAATCACAACTATAACTTATGAATCTGCACAAACAATTATTATCCAAATTAAGTATTATGATTGTGAAACAAAAATTGAAAAATTCTAGGTATCGCTAATACCATACAATTATAGATAAAAATTACTCTCATGTTAAACATTGCAATATAGGAGCAAAGCAAAAAAATATTAACATTTAAAATTTAAGAAAAGCTTTGGGAAATTTTTTATACCAACTATTTTGTCCGTATAAGCATTATTACAATGTATAAAGTATTATAGATGCTTTCTCAATCACAATTATTGTAATGATCAAATTGCATAATTCTCAAGTCAATAATGTTTTATTGTGCACATCAATACCAACATAAACATTTATAAATCATATATTTGAACATGAATACAACTTCATTTTTCAATTTATTAACAAATAATTTTCTCAAGTATTAGTCTCTGGCCAAAATCTTAAAATGTTAGCTTTCACGAATAAAGATTAATAGTCAACAATCACAAACAAATAGGAATAGTTGAAATCAAAGGTTAAAAAGTTGTTCAAATTAAACTATATGCTTTTTATTTAATTAGCAAAAGACATGCAATAAATTTAATGAAAAATAAACTTCAGATATAAGCTTAAGAAATTATTTTAATTGTCCACTAGCAAGTCAGTGACAGATGACATTGTCATTTACGTACGAAGAAGGCAAATGTAAATTGTTGATATCATAACCAAAAGAATAACTCATTTCCAACTGACAACTGAAATTTTCAAGAAAATAATTTTTTTTTTAAAATGAAATTCTAAGCAAGTTTTAAACATTTTATTCCCTTAAATAAAATTTAGGCATCGATTGAAAGAACAAGTCAATCTATGCTTGCAATTAAAACGTAAATGCATGAATTTTTATTTATTCAAATTTGAATAGAAATAAAATTTTAAAATTGATTCATGCTTCAGTGATATAATCTATTCTACTAAAGAGTGAAAGTTCTAGAATCATGCTTTTATGAAATTCATACAAGAATATGATTACACAAAATAATTATTATAAGGGTGCGTTTGATTGCAAGGTGTAAAATATGTGGAAAAGAAATTAATTCCATGGAATTATTTTCCTAGGAAAAAATTTCCATGGAATTTTAAAAAATTTCCATTGAAAACTTAATTTAGGTGTTTGATTGCCATTATTTTCCACGGAAAATAGTTATTTTCCATAGAAAATGACATTTTCCTATGGGTTGGACAAGTTTTATTTTCCACCATTTTAGATGAAAATATGGAAAATGATAGTTTTTTGGAAAATAATTCCATGAAAAATTTAACCTATCAAACACTACAATTGGTGGAAAATTTGTGATGAAAATATTTTCCATGGAAAAAAAGCCCAAACAAACATAGCCTAAGATTTGAAATTCAGTAACAATTCAACAAATATTGAAATGTATAATTTCTAGATTACCACTACTTAAAAGTAATTTAATATAAGGGTGCGTTTGATTACAAAGTGGAAAATGTGTCGAAAATAAATTAATTCCATGGAATTATTTTACTAGGAAAAAATTCCATGGAAAAAAATTCACAGAATTAATTTGGGTGTTTGATTGTCGTTATTTGCCATGGAAAACAATTATTTTCCATGGAAATTGATATTTTCCTATGGGCTTGGCCAGTTTTAATTTCCACAATTTTGGAGGAAAATATGGAAAATGATAGATTTTGGATAATAATTCCATGGAATATATACGCTATCAAACACTACAATTGGTGGAAAATTTGTGATGGAAATATTTTCCATGGAAAAAAAGCTCAAGCAAACACAGCCTAATAAGAAAATCTTACAGGATTTAGTGTCACTAGATTTTTAAATACATAAAACACATGTATCATACTACACATGCATAAAGTCATATCGTGCTTTGTATATAATTCCTAAAATCGATTTATGCTCTCAAATTCATCAATTGCAACAAAGAAATTATATATTTTGCAAATAATTAATTAATCGATCAAGTCAATTAGTAAATTCAAGCAACTGCTTGTGTAAATTTAATATAAGATGAATTATGCCTTAAAATATGAGATAGCAAATCAATGTTCTCAAAGAAAAACACGTCTTAATTAGAGTTTCTAGTTTGTTCAAATTATTCCTATAGAAAATAAACCATAGAATTTGAATTCTGTTCAATATATAGAATCTACAATAACAGAATTCGGCATAAGAATAATTTTGGTTTAAACAAAATATCCTATATTATGTTATAATAGTTTGACAATGCATATTCAATTTGTCAAGTAACGTATGCAAATATAAAAGATATTCTTTGCAAATTCTAAATGCTTGATAAACGTACAAGTGGTTAATTGTACATGATGAGCGCTGTATAAAAACAAGTACACAATTATCCTAATGGTTTATGGATAATTCAAATTACAATTTCGAAATTGCTGTTTGCAAGAAATAATTTTAAAATGTGATAACATTTTGAATTCAGCTACAAAGTTCCAATTCTTTCAACTACAAATTTGAATTGAAGAAGCTGTGAAACAAGATCAGAGAAAGTTAATCATCCTAAAACAAAAATGGCTCTAAGTAAAATTAGATTTCATAATCAAGATTTGTACTATTATGGAATAATAGTGAGTGGCAATGTAGTGAGGGGTTTAACAATTTTTTCCGAGACTTCAAAATAAACAACAGATCAAAAAGAAAATATTGTTTTACTTAGAAAGGGATTTTAAAAGATGATCCGTGCAATAAATAAGGTATGTATTGCCAAAAAGTCATGTTTCTCTTCCTATTTAAATATAGGAATGACAAGTGTATGTGCCAAAACTTGACTGTAGTAAATTTCTTCATAGAAGTTAGATATTACACAAATGCAGCAAGTGATATGTATATAGAGGGAATAATTGCCTAAGTTAAACAATTGTCACTAGGAGCTATGTTAACTATAGTTTACTAAAATGTTACAAGTAACTTTAAACAATATGTAATTTCTAACCAACATTGCCGCTAAACCTAAACGTTTCTTGATTTGTAATATCCACATAATGATCATACATCAATCAATACGTTTAACAAAATTACAGTGTGACAATGTGTACAAAATTTGGTAAGTATTTCTGAGTTCTTCAATATAATTGTGAAGAAAAATAAATCATGCATAGGCACACTAAAACCACCAATTCTCTGGTTTTGTTGTAAGATACAAAGTATGATTTTTGAGGCTTTACATGATGTACCATGTAGTCTAAAGCCCGTTGTTCCTGATGATGCTATCATGGGTAACCAAGTCACCAATAGTGAAATGAAGTTCAGTTAGCAGGCATAGGAAGTTCTCCATGCACTAAGTTGGTAAGAAAATTGCACATAAAGAAACCATGCTACAAAATTAAGTTCAGTTAACAGGTCATCTTTATTAAATAAAATGTCTCAATTGATACTAAAGTGAAAAACTTTGGGGCATATATATATATATATATATATATATATATATATTTGGAAAAAGGGTAAATTTTATTCCAAAAGCAACTCAATACTCTTACAACATACAATCAGAGTGTGACTCCCACTCTTCAGATCCCCATAGCATTTACATCAAACTCTATGTTATGGAGGATGCCTATCGGAGGGGTGACTAGACCCTCAAAGATGCGACGGTTCCGTTCCCTCCATACATGCCAGACAGCGGCTGCCAGTCGAACCCGGGCGGTCCGGATCCAGTCCTGCCCTCTTCCTCTGCTATCCCGGAGCACAGTGATGATGTCTCCAATCCCCTTTCCGGAATCACAACCACCCAGCACCCTACTTTGTTCGGTCCAGATCTGCCAAGACAGGGCACACTCAAAGAAAATGTGCCCTATAGATTCATTCTCTACACTGCATAGCACACACGTAGGGTCTGGGACCGGCACCCCAAAAGCACTAAGTCGATCCCTCGTCAATAGACGGCCCAGAAGAAGCTTGTAAACACAAAGTTGCATCTTCCGGGCAAGTCCCTTACACCATATGAATTCATAGTCTGTACTCTGAGGATAAGTGTGCCGAATGAGGTTGTAGCAGCTCCGAAACTGGAAGATTCCAGTCCCCGAAGAATCTCCTGGCGGCTTCCAAATCCACCGATTAGCAGGCAGACCGGGATCAATGACTACAAAACTGATACTCTCATCCATCTCCGCAGTATAACGATAGGATTCAGGCCTCCACTCTCCATCGTAGATAATGCGTCGACAAGTCAGCCCCCGACTGTCCTCCTGATTCGGCGGTGCTCCCCTGAATCCCTGATATCTAATAGAGATTTCCGATCAATCCAAGGATCCCGCCAGAGGTCCGTGCCAGACCCACCTCCATGACCCTCCGGATAGCAGATTGGAGAACTCCCATGTGTCTCAAGACAATCTTGAAAGAGACTGAATGGTTGTTGTCAGTAGTACAGGTCCAGAAATTGCCATGTTTCACATATCTGCTATGCATCCAGTCAGCCCAGAGGGACCCCCTATTGATGAGTCTCCAAGCCAGCTTCAGTGCAGAGGCCTTCCCGATCTCCAGCAACGGCCTTAACTCCACTCCTCCCTCCTTCCTGGGTCTACAGAGCTGCTCCCAGGAGATCGCCTGCATACCACCCCTCCATATGAAGTCTGCACACATCTGCTCTACTTTCTTGATAGTGGCAATAGAGAGAAGAATGGATTACAGCCAGAAATGAGCCACAGCCGATATCACTGATCTAACCAGCTCAATGCGACCTCAAAAAGATAAACTGGCGGCTTGCTAGCCTTCCACCCTCCGCTGGACATACTCAACCAGACTATGGCAGTCTTGGTCTCGCACATAGTTGACTGTGAGAGGAACCCCTAAATATTTCACCGGGAGCTCACTCCTCTCAACTCCCAGCGCGTCGGCCCGCTCCTCCTTCTGGGGGCAGAGGGAGCTGAAATACACCATGCTCTTCTCCATGTTCATCTGCAGACCATAGAGGGACTCCAGCTCTCCCATAATCTCGGCAATCGTGTGCATACCCTCAGTGGATGGTTGGATGAACACCAAGAGATCATTTGCATAAATGAGGTTGGGTAATCGGGGGGTCAACCCACCTGAACAATAGAACCAGTCTCCCTCGATGCACTGCTATATCCATCAAGCACGTGAAGTATTCCATGACAAGCGTGAATAGGTAAGGGGACAGAGGGTCACCTTGCCTAAGCCCACGGTTGCTCTGGAAATACCCATATGGGGTGTCCTGGATGAGTACAGAGAAGGTAGGAGTCGTGATACACTCCCGAATCCTCGCTACCCAATGGTCCTCGAAACCCATAGCAGTCATCAGATGACAGAGGAAATCCCTATTAACCATGTCATAGGCCTTCCTCAGATCTAACTGCACACACGCTTGCTCTCCGTACTGCAACCCCTCACCATCTCATGAGCCAGAAGGCTGTGCTCCGCGATCGACCGCCCCTTGATAAAAGCCGCCTGGTTCGGAGAGATTAAGTCCTGCATGATCCTCTCCATCTGCCGGCACGTAATGTTTGTAATTATCTTGTAAAGGTAATTACAGCAAGCAATAGGCCTGAAATCCGTCAACGAAGTCGCTCCCTCCTTCTTTGGCACAAGAGTCAGGAAGGTGTGGTTCAGCTCCTTCAACAGTTTCCTTTTAGAGAAGAACTCCTGCACCACCTCGAGGACCTAAAACTTCAGGGTATCCCAGTGGCGTTTGTAGAATCCACTGCTAAACCCATCCGGCCCAGGTGCCTTGTTGGGATCCGCCGTCTTGACAATAGATTCCACCTCCTCCATAGTAACTGGGGCAAGTATAAGGCTATTCCCATACGGAGTCACCACTCTCTTCGTAACTATATCTGGGAACACAGACAGGTAGTCAGTCTGAAAATATAACTCAGAGTAATACCTGACTGTCTCGCCTTGTATCTTAGCCGGCTCTCCCACCAGGTTGCCATCCACATCATGAAGCTGGAAAATATGGTTCCTATGTTGTTTGGTCCGGATGACGTCATAAAAGAACTTGGAACATCGGTCTCCATCCTTAAGCCAGGAGCATTTAGCACGCTAGGTCGTGCTAATCTCCTTCTGCAGACGCAAGATATTGACTTCTCCGATCAGCTCCTTCTCTCTCGCTGCCAGGTCTCCGTTCAGCATATCAGATTGCATGTCCTGCTGGATGGTCCGAAGCTCCGCCTCCTTATCTTCTAGTGTAGACTTGGGCAGCCTCTTCACCCAGCTTCTTAAAGCCTTCTTCGTCGCCTTGAGCCGATGCGCCATGCGATACTGGACCGTCCCCTCCTGATGGCTAGTGATCCCCTCCGTAACCGCCTCTAAGTAATCCTCCGAAAGATACCAGCTGTTGTTGTACCTGAAGGGACGAGACTTCACGGGAGGCCGAATAGTGAAACCGACCCTGATGGGGGAATGGTCACTCGTCCCAGCGGCCAAGCCCTCAGCCGACGAATTAGGGAAATGCTTGAACCATTCCCCGTTGCCTAGGGCTCTATCCAGCTGGCACGCAACCCTGTTACGGATTGCTTTGTTATGCCAGGTCCATAAGAACCCCGAGCGAGACAGCCTCTTGAATCCCGCCTGGAGAAGGCATCTCTGAAAGTCATAGAGGATCGGGTCAGGAACCGGTCTGCCTTCCATCTTCTCCCCTCTGTGAAGCAAGGCATTGAAGTCGCCCATCAACAGAAGCGGCAGGTGCGAGGCATCAGCAGCAGCAGCTACCCTGAAAATATCGCTCCACAAGGTCTCCCGCCGCCGTCTGTCGTTGTGACCATACACTGCTCCAAGTAGGAACCGAAAGCCACCCTTATTAGTGAAGGAGACGGCTATCAACTGCTCCGTTATTAAGATCATGTCTCCATCCCAAGACTTGGCATTCCATCTGACCCATATCCGAGCCATGTTACAGATGGCCAAGTTGTGGAGTTGAACCCAGTGAGATGGGGTCCAGCGGGCAAGAGTCTTCTCCCATTTAATTTTAGTCTCCAGCAGGATAGAGATGTCGCACCTCTCTCTGTGCAAAATCGCACAAATCTTCCTCCATCTTCCTAAAGAACACGCCCCCCTCATATTCCAGGCGATGACCGCCATTAATTATTACTGAAAAGGGTCCCCTGGACATCACCTGGACTGGTACCTGGGGGCATTACCACATCCGTCGCTATCATATCCTACTCCCTCCCCGCGGAGGGGTTGAGATGGGGAGCTGTCTGGGAGAGCACAAGTGTCCATGCCGGGTTCTCCACACAGAGCGCCTCACTTGGAGGGCTCTCACGTAGAGGTCCAGCACGTCTCTTCCTACTGTATACCTGCTCCTCAGAAGACCCGCCAACGCCCCTCTCCTCTCTCTCCAAGGCTGCCATGCCTCTAATAACCATACTCCTCTGTGCCGAGAAGGTTATCATAGTCCCACTAGGGGAGATCGGCTGCACCGGTATAGTGAGACTCAGTCCCCCGGCCTCCTCCTCCGGTCGGTCACCCTCCTGCATATAATCCTCCGTTCTTCCTTTCCCGGAAGGAGGCTCCCTCACCCGAGATGGGCTCGGCACCTCAATAGGGGGCGTAATCGGCCCCGACTGTGCTCCTCTGGACGGGCATGTGCTGTCTAGATGCCCAAAACAAGCACACTTCGAACACGCAGGAGGAACCCATTCATACTCCACCTTCTGGGTTAGAACCTCTCCAGAAGGCACCTCATACTCCAGTATACTCGGTAACTTCCCTCCTGTCCGAATTTCGACGAAAATCCGGGCATACATCAACCTCGATCGAAAGGCTGTAGTTTCATCAGCCTTTATCGGGGTGCCGACCAAACTGGCCAGACGCATCAATAGAGGAATGCTCCAAAAGCGAACGGGGAACTTCGGAAAGCGAATCCAAACGGGAATGGCATTCAGGACTTCCCGTTCGCATTTCAGATCTGGAGTCCACTCCTTCAGAATGATCAGCCTACCATCAAACGCCTACGGACTACCTTGTAGAATCCTAGTGACATCTTCCGCGAGCCCAAACTTCACATAGAAGAATCCATTTTCTCTGGCAAAGAACTTCATGCTGCCTTTTGGCTGCCAGACTCGCACCGCATATCCCCGGATATGTCCGTAGAACGGCTTGCTCCCCAGCACGTACATGACCAACGTGTTCTCCCAGAAGGCAGACACCTTCTCAATTTCCTCAGCCGGGAAAGAAGCCCGGAAACCGCTCCCTACCTTCTTCGGCGGAACATACTCCATAGATGTTGGGCTTTTCGTCCCCACCGGTTTACAGACATCTGCCCAGGAACGTCCCGCTTGTCGGGGAGCCGTTCCCTGGGTGGCTCCAGTTTCAGGGCTGGAAGCCCCTGTACCTTGGCCTACCGTGTCCACCACTTTGTCCTTTCCTTTTTCCACCGCGGTCGGCTTGAGGCGCCAGCCCACTGATCTCCCAGTAGGCGCCACAGGACCTCGAGACGATGTTCTGTGTCCCATTCCCTCCCCCGGCCTTCTCCCTGTCAAGGGACGCGACTTTTGGAGGGTCTGTGTGGCCCCGACCTTGCCTCAAGACTTGCTCTCCCGACGTCTCGAAACTGTCGTCCATCCACCTCCCTCCGCCTGACCCCCCTGAGAATTGGGTCCAGATCCAGATTTGAATCCCGGAAATACGCTTCCATCGCCGGAGCCGCCCAGTACTCCCACCGCCTGACCACCGACATGGCCGCCGACCTCGCCGCTGTCCAGCCACGCAGCATCGCAGCCTTCCCACGACCGTCTCCGCCGCGTCCGCTCCCGAAGCCGCCGGCGCCGTCTCCACCGCACGCTGCTCCGCCCTGACCTCCCTGAGGCGGCCTGCCCCTGGCCAGGCTGCCGCTAACCGCGCCTCCTCCGACAGCGCCCGGCTTCCCGCGACCACTCCCGAAGCCGTCTCCACCGCCCGCCGCACCGCCATGGGTCGGCCGGCCCCCGGCCAGACCGCCGCCGGCCTCGTCGCCTCTGTCACCGCTATATATATATATATATATATATATATATATATATATATATATATATATAAAAGGTAATTATCCATGATCGCACCCACTGGGATTCGAACATCGTCCACTCGGATCCTATGCCTCCACACTAGAAACATTTACGAGAGAGGAGTTTTGAACTCATGTCTATTATTTAAGAGCCCAGAGCACAAACACTGAAGCTGACTTACTCTTTTATATGGAGAGAGAGGGTTAATTACATTGACCTCCCCTATGTTTCATGAGGATTACAAGGACTACCCCTATTCCGAAAATAATTACACTGACCACCTATCTCCTTTATAAATTTTATTAACCATAGGGGTGGTCAGTGTTATTAGTTTTTATAGAAAGTAGAAACTATAGGGGGGTACGTGTTATTAATTTCAAAGCAGGGGTGGTCCTATATATATATATATATATATATATATATATATATAACACGGACATCCCCCCCCCCATATATATATATATATATATATATATATAGAGAGAGAGAGAGAGAGAGAGAGAGAGAGAGAGAGAGAGAGAAAGAGAGAGAGAGAATATGACTTTCATGTTTAGAATGGCTTTCTTGGTATCTTTACTGTTTGTCCTTAAGATTGTTATATAAAAATCATGCCTCTCGTGGTGGCAGCTACGGGGGCTGTCTATCCCAAAGTGGTACGAACCCCTTCCATGAGATACTCCTAGAGCACGATCTCCCGCAAGCAACAGACCTTGAAACTGAACTTCGGAATTGTCGGAAAATCAACACGAAAAAAATAGCAACAAGAAAACGAAAATACGAATAATGTAGACAATTTGAGAGGGAGAGAGGATGAATTTTTGTGTGTTTTCTCTCAAAAACCAGCATCCTGCATATATAAGCCTCATAATGTTGGCCATTAACTAGCCAATAAATCCATAATCCCAGATGAGAAACAATAACAACGGCCAGAAATGGTCAAGACAATAAGTGAATGAATGTAGCCTTGAATCCGTCCAGATCCATAGCTGGTTACCAATCCATCCAGATTCGCAACGACTAAAAAGTCGGAAAAAAAAAACAAAGCATGAAAAAAAACAATAAATCAAATCGAAATTTAGCTTTTGTCCTTCAATTAAAACATGTACATATAAGGGTGGCAATTTCGGTTCAAGGGTGGCAATTTCGGTTCAACCTGCCGCCTTAGACGGATTTGGATTAGTCCTAAACGGTTTCGGGCAATATATTAATTGACCCATCTAACCCGTTTTGTACACGGGTTGGGTTCGGGTTAAGGGTGTTGACGGATTTGCTAGAAAGTTGATAAGAACGAAAAAAAAAAAAAAATCCAATTTGGACCCCACCCATTTAAACAGTTACATTGGTCACATTGACCCGTTTATAAACGTGCCGGTTCAGTGAGACCTAAATAGGTCGTGTCCGAGTTGAGCCTAATGGGTCAACCAGAATCTGACCCGACCGAATTGCCACCCCTATGTACATCCTTCAAACATTTAGGTGTCCTTTTCTCTTTCATAAAATTTTAAGACAGTTTGTCACCTAAACTGAATATTATGTCCGTTGAAACTTTTGTTTGAATGTTTGTGTTTATGGGATATGTAAGCAACTTCTTTTATGGTTGAATTCTTCATTAATTTCTGACTAAATAATGCTTTTCCTCGTGCAGATCTATTGTACAAAACTAACTTGAATAGTGGAAGTGTGCTAGAATATGCTCTTGCTTTTACGAGTGCAGCATTGGATAAGCACTATACCAAATGGAGTGCAACTCCTAAGACAGGATTCATTGACATTACAACATCAAAGGATTTCTATCGAATTTTCAGTGGACTTCAGTTTGTAAGTTTAACCATGAAGATACGGCTGTGAAATTTACTCTGTTGTCGCACCATTTTAGATAGCTAATTTCGTCCATTCTCATTTCTAATTGCAATTCAAGCTTCTAATAGCCATTGATTCCGTAGGACAAGTTACCATTATATATTTAAGTAGAGAAATACTTCTAAACAACACACCGGTGGTCATTTTCTGCGCATAAAATGTAGCAAATGAAATAATTATTGGTCAACTTTGTTCATATTTTCAAATCACATTCTTATCAACTTCTTTTAATGGGTGTAGTTCATTTGGTGTTTTATGGTGTGTCCTACACCGTCTATCAGAAGTGACCATATACTGATTGTATCTGATGATGATTATCACCAGCCCTTATACTTCATATCCACCAGGATCATCTAAGCATTTTCCTGTCAAATAGGGTTGGATATGGAGCAATAGTTTATATCGAGAAGTTTTATGGATATGATTGACCAAATTTATGACAACCTGACAAATCGAAGTTAACCCTTAAGTTGGTGTCAAGTTTCTGCCGTTTTGGTGGAGACCACTTTGCGCAATATGATTGATGGCAAAAAACCTTATGGTTGCTTTTCAATCTCAATGCCAGATCTAATGTTTCTCTACTCGTACCTGTAATTACCCGAAAGTACATTCTGGGGCATACAACATATGTTTAGAAATAAAATTAGAATCAGAATATCTAACTCTAACCTTCATTTATATGCCTCTGGAATTATTATGTCCAAAAATGCCTTTTTGGGAGGATTCCATACATGTGCAGAAAATAACAAGGCTCTGCACATGTTTTCTATTTATTACAATGCAGTTTTGAGAATTGACTTTTAAATTAATACACTTAGAAGCACTGTAACCTTAAATGTCGTCTGTAATCTAATTGGTATATTAAACAGTAGAAATTGCAGGGTTATATAGGTTCAGGTCTGTGTTTGATTTCGTTTTGGGTATCTCTTCATTTTGTTACATATTTACTTTCCAATGCTATTAAAGTTTAGCAACTGAATCACATCAACACTTTGGAAATTCAGTTCGTTTTTATAAAGTTATCAAATATAATTGTAGAATTGAACACATGCTATCTTTTAATATTGATCTCTAGGACCTGAAGGATGTGAATAATCATGACTAATAACTATCTTTGAAATTTATAGCTGATGATTGAGTGGCAAAACTATGTAATATCTTTACATTCTGTCATGATTCATCTATTTAATGCACTCCTCATGTTTCCAGAGTTACTTGGAGGAGACCATTCTTGATCATTCACAGAATCATGAACTGCTGGGGGACTCGGTAGCTTGGGCAGGCTGCACTATTATCTACTTACTGGGTCAGCACCTACACTATGAGCTTTTTGATTTCTCTTATCAATTCCTCAATATTGCAGAAGTAGAAGGTGTAACTATGCTGCAATCCCTATCTTCTGATCGAGCCAAGAGTACAAACTACTTGCAGGTAGCAAAACTTTGTTGTGTAACTTCTTTGTTCTTTTTCTATATTATGTTGTGTTAAGCAAATATTTGATTTGCAAGATTCAAGTAGCAGTAGAGAAACAAGACGTACAGAAACCCAACTCTGTCATCATGGGAATGCCCTTGCATTTCTATAGGCCCCTACAAATTTGATAGGGGGTAAGATAGATTTGGGGATGATTAGTTTGCCAGGAATATAGAAATCTTAGTTTTTCTTGTGCAAAATGTACCAGGAAGTTGTTTACTTTTCTGGGTTGCTCCCAAATGCCATATAAGGTACCAAAACTTCCCCATATTCCTTTTGGAGTAATGGTAACTTGAAACGGGTTGCATGATTTATCACATTCGGAGAGGCTCAGTACATACAGCAACAGAAAACTGAAAGACTCCTTTTTAAAATTTATAGGCTATTCGGTAATTTAGTCGGTGTTCATATGATTTTTGTATTTCCAAATTGCTTTATTTTCAGCATGCATTTGATGTCCATACCTCTAACTGTGTTGTAAAATATTAATCTTTGGCACTGCTGGAACTTGTCATGCACTCGGTCACCCTTACTGAATTATTATTGCAGCACAAACTTACTATGAAGAAGTTATCAATTAGGGCGAAGTAAAAAATTTAAACAAAAGTTAATGAGTCGCATTTATTTTTCTTAATCCATTTTTGGCTGCACTAGCATTATTATTAACCTATCCACGTTAAGAGACTAGTACCCATAATTATAGAGTTCAATGGTAAAATCCTGAAATATATAAGATCATAATTGTCTTAGCACATGATTGTAGAAATGTAGTTATTTTATACCCCAATTCCAAGTAAATCTCAAACTTGCTGCTGCTGCTTTTTCTCATATGTGAAGGGTTATGAGAACTTATTAGAAGCTATGAGAAAAGCAAGAAGGTTAAACAACCACGTGTTCTCGATGTTGAGGGCACGATGCCCTCTGGAAGACAAGGTAGCCTGTGCAATCAAGCAAAGCGGTGCCCCCCTGCATCGGGTTAGGTTTGTCAACACGGTCTCCGCCTTTGAAACATTACCACAAAAAGTTGCATGAAGGGTGTCCTATGCTTCTCCTTCAGTCCAGAATGTCCCTTGTTTAGTGCTGATGTAACTAGACTTTGAAGAACCTTCATGAATGCATATCACTGTGTCTATATGACCTTGAATGCTGAATGTTTATATGTTCAGAGAATGAATGTGTTTTGTTTTGTGGATGAGCAGAAATGTTCCAATTAGCCATTTTTCAATTCCCTTTAAAGAGGCAGCCTCCCACTCATAATCATTCGTCAGAAGATACCTATGTAAGTCTGAACACTTTTCTCACTGTTCCTTCCTCCAGGTGCCTACAGTTTCTTATAGTTATATTTAGCTTTAGTTGTTATTTCTCTTTATTGAATGAATCATTAGATCGTTTGCTGTTGTTAGAAATCGGCTTATTTTTACTACTGTTCTCAATGAACTTTTTTAACCAAGGGAGACGCACGTAGCAGTCCATACAACTGGACTGCCAAAGATCGAGGTGTCGAGCCTACAGGTCGGTAACCTGAATGACCTGAACTTCTCAGCCTTCTCTTCTTCTTCTCCGCTTTGCTTGCCTATCTCAGCCTCAGCTTCAATCAGTTGACGGGGCAAATTCCGCCTTCCATTGGTTCTCCGGAGCGATCCCACTCGAACTCTTATCCTATCTTGACCAATCTCAACATGCTGTCTCTGTACAACAACACTCTGGTGTCATCCCCTACCCCATAAGAACATAATCTCCGGTTTGATCTCTTGAGAACTAGCCCTACCACTGGCCTAAACCCGCAACTGCATTTCAGGCCCCAAGAAATGTCGAACCATACGAATCTTGTCACGCTAGGTTGAGTCCCAACGAACTCTGGTGATGTTTCGTATCCGACTCGAGGATAGGCAGCTCAGCGGGGATGTGTCTGAACACTTTGCCGGCGACGATTCGATTTGGACATCTCCAGTAATCAGCTGCCAAGGCGAGATACCAAAGGAACTGGGTTACCTGAAGCTGCGGTTCAATTTAACCCTGAGCAATAACCAGCTTTCCGGAAAGTTGCACAACAACGTTCAGGCTCTTGATTTCACGGATAACAAGTTCTTGGTGGGTCATACATCGGAAAGTATAGGGGAGATCTTGAGATTGAGCAGCATCCCTTGTAGAGTCAGGCAATATGGTACAGTTGCATGGTTTTCTTGATCTCAGCCGTGTAACTCGTTCTAAGGAGAGATACCGGCGCAACTAGGCAGGGACCCGAGGCAGACTTAAAAGAACGTTGCCACCAATAATTGAACTAAGGACCTCTAATATATAAGTTTAAGATAATAGCCACTGTACCACAATTATTTTATATTAAGAGAGGCCGATGATACATATTAGTTCTATTTTTATGTAAGATTATTAATATATTTATGTTTAATCTGATTTTTTTTTTAACCTCCTAGTCCGTGGGTCTTGGTCGATCGTCTTGCATGTCCTGGGCCAGAGCCGGCCATGCAACTAGGCCAACTGAGGAGCCTCGACGGCATGAACCTCTTCACAAAACAAAGTTATCGGATGGAATCCCACCTTCTTTCAAATCCTGATCAGCTTGTCGTCCATAGATTTGTCGGGCAACGAGCTATAGCAAGGTCGTTTACTGATTATGTGGATCAAACAGGACCCAAAAAGTTGGAATGTTCCAAAAAAAATTAGTCTCTGAAGTATTACTAATGTAAAAATCTCCATTTTTTATTTAGATTTTTTTTGTTAGAAACTACACTAACATTGTCCCTAGAATGAAATAGAATGGACTTCGGACGAGGAGTGGTTCAAAATTGAGAGACACGGTAACATTGTGAAGCTCTACGGCTATTGTTGATCCCCCTGGGAACGTTTCTGTCTGGCATCGCGAGATTATTGAAGCCCGGTTGCTCGAATTGGATCTACGTTTGATATGCTTACATCCCTAAGGGTACTTTTTTTTACGGTGTCCGTCGTAACGTTCGAAATTTTTGTGCCTTTTGGATCCACTGTTCCTCAACTTTCACCATAAATAAAAATAATAATATATTCCGTCGCTCGTTTCACTGATATTCCGTCACCCAACTAGAGCTTTTACTCCCCTCCCTGCTAACCACAAAGGGTCATTCGGGTTCGGGCTAAGTATACATATTTGAGTCATTATAATGCATTTGCAGTATCATATGAAAGATCACATTTTTTTTTAACTTTTGATTGTGATCTTGTGATCCTTCGGACAAAAGATATATAATTGAAGGGTATTGTTAACATGTGTCCTAAGGACACTTATTAACATATCGATAAATGTATATTTTACATGGATATTTTTATCAACACATTAAATAAAACAATCATTCATTTAAATGTATATTTATCAATTTAAAAATGTACATTTATTAATATGTTGCTGATAGTATTCATGTAAAGTGCATATTTATTGATGTGTTATTATATAACCTTAGGTATATGTTAAAATAACCATAATTAAGTTTTGAAAAAAAAAAAACGAAAGATAGTAATTTTAAATGGATAGGCAAGCACTTATTTGTAATAGAAAAGTTTTATTTTTATTTTTCCAACATTGGGACTAAAATAACAATTCACCAATATCCCTCACATCCATAAAATTACATAAAAGGAATCATGTTTGTTTAGGTTTCCTCGCCTTCTTTAACGGAGGTTTTTATTTTTTAAAAAAATAATTTTATAATATAGCTTTCATAGGGAAAAAAAATCCAATGATAATTTCTATCTCAAGCTCTATCTCAGAAAGAATTAAAACAATTTCTTGATATATATTTTTTATGTGGCACATGAAAATAGATCCTACCGCTTTTTTTTATATCAAAAATCTATTTGGCTCCCTCTAATACCAAGGAATGAATGACAACTCCCTAATATGTGATATCTTTATATGAGAAAGTTCTCACAGTCCGAAAGGGAGGACCGAAACTAGAAACCACGACCCACCCCTGCTCAGGGGTGAGCATTATTCGGTTTTGGACCGAAAATCGAACCGAACCGAACCGAATAAGGAATTCGGTTCGGTTTTGAAAAAATTCAGTTCGGTTTCGGTTTTGAAAATACTAAATTTTCTTATTCGGTTTAGGTTTCGGTTTTGGGATTCGGTTTCGGTCCAAAGCCGAAAACCGAATAAGAAAATTTAGTATATATATATATATATATATATATATATATATATATATATATATATATATATATATTTGTGTGTGTAAAAAAAAAAATAATAATAATAATAATAATAATAATAATATATATATATATATATTTGTGTGTGTGTGTGTGTGTTAATTATAGGTATATACTAAATATACATATGTATATGTTATAGGTATATACTGAATATATCTAGGTATATTTAGTTATTATATATTAACAAAAAAAACACACAAAAAAACCCAAAAATCGAATAAACTGAAAATCGAACCGATTTAATTCGGTTCGGTTCGATTCGGTTATTGACCAATTCGGTTCGATTTTGGTTTTGTTTATTCGGTTTCGGTCCAATTCGATTTTTGCTTATTCGATTCGGTTGGAACCGAATAAACCGAATGCTCACTCCTATCCCTGCTAACATGAACCCCAACTCCAACGAATATGGAGGCGTCACGTGGCCACAGTTTCGGTTCAAACCCCCTTCCCTTCGATTTGTTAGGAACCTTTCGTTTTAGATTACATTGGCAATGTGTCTAATCCGTGATATTTCATAGTATATCCAAACTTTGCATGGTTCTTTTTTTTCTTTTCTTTTCTTCTTCTTCTTATCTTTAGCAAACTTTTTCTTCCTAAAAGCAATACATATATAGTTGATCCAATCTTCCTCATTTTTAGAGAAAGGATGAGACCAATGTGTCCAGTGGCCCAAGGATGAAGTAAATTAATCATTCATTGATGATCCAGTCAAATTGATAAGTGTTTGTAACCTCACCATTGTCCACTACTAACATGAGTATGACAACCACTAGTTGATTAAAATGGCATGCTTCAAAGACTACCAACTTTGGAAGATTATTAAATGCACAAAGTTAGGGTTCCAAGTGTTGGCCTGCCTATCACCAAGCCTACATATATTAAGTAGTTGACTTATATTGTAGAATGAGTTATTGTCACGTTAGGCTATTGAAAGGAAAGGCATTAAGCTTTCGTGCTAGGCCGATTCGATTTCGGAGAGCAATATTTCTCATATAATTTTTTCGAAGATAGTCTGTGTGGATTTTTGTCGGAAGTGGGTACGAGTTGTGAATTTCTGCCTGAAGTGGGTGGGGAGTGGAGGTACAGGCCAACTAGGCCACGATCAAGCGTGGAGGTACGGACCGACTGTGCTGCGATAGAGTTGCGATGCAAGAAAGATCCATGGAGGCCATACACGTATTTTGTTGATAGACGGACTCAAGTGGCAAAAAGCTGGAGAGAAAAGTTCATCAATCCCAATGGAATGCATAATTCATGGAAAAAAAATTCCAAAATAGATCGGAATAGATTTTCGTGGAGAGTTAGTGGATAAAATAAACTTGCGTGAATTTATATGAAAAGTTAGTAGGTAGTAGATGGTCTAGCTCGTACGCAACCGTCTAGCTCGTAGGTCGAGTGCGGTAGTAAAATAGAGCAAAATAAGTATTGTAATAAAAACTTATGAAGTTTATTAGGACAAGTAGACATTGATATTACAAAATAATTTTTATTATTGTGTTTAAAAATATAATTAGTCCAAATTAGCACCACCATCATTTGGTTGGGCGGAAGAAAATACTGGTGACTCGTGGTTGCTGACGCCACCGGTGACGTCATTCATTAGGCTGCTAGGTCCTACGGAAAGGCCGATACATCCGATTTGGGGAAGTTACGTTCCGGATTTTGTGGAGCCCACAGCCGCCCCTGGCTTAAGCTGTGCTTTAAAGGGTCTTTTGCATACAAGTACCTAATACTTTACATAAGTCTCTCAATCTTGTTATTTGCTTAGAAGTCCCTCAAATCACTAAAATTGTGTTTGATTGTGTTTTTTTATATGTAAAATATTTCCATCATAACTTGTCCACCAATTGTAAGTATTTGATAGCTTGTATTTTTCGTGAAATTATTTATCAAAAAACTATCATTTTCTATTTGTTTTCCTTCTAAAAGGGTGCAAAATAAAATAGGCCCAACCCATAGGAAAATATCATTTCCGTAATAAAAAAATTTATTTTTTGTGGAAAAATAATTATAGTCAAACTGTCAAATTAAGTTTTCCATAAATTTTTTTTAAAACTTTCATTGAATTTTTTTTAAAATTCCATTGAATTTTGGTCTAGTAAAATAATTCCATGGAGTTAATTTCATTTTCACATTTTTCCAACTTGCAATCAAATGCACCCTAAGACCTCGTTTGGTTCGCGGAAAGGAAAGGAAAGGAAATTGATTCTTTGTTATTTTCTTTCCTTTGAAAATTTGTAATTTCCATCAAAAAAATTTCGATGTTTGGATATCGCAAAGGCGAGCGCCTCGGTGCGCAACCGCAAGAACATGGGATAACTGTACTCGGCGAGTGCCTTAGTGCACGAACCATACTGTGCCTTCGCGCACGAGTTAGAACGGCTAGAACATTGAAAGACAATAGGCGAGCGCCCTAGCGTGCAAGCCACAGACATTGAATGCTAAGTCATAGAACATCAGAAATACGGTCGAAACGTGCCTTCGTGCACGAGATAATAAAAGGTGGCTTCGTTGCGAAAGAATACAGTTGTGGCATGAATGTGGCGGAACTGTCGGATATGACATAATGCCCCGAAAGGTGTTCGAGACCTTCGGGTCGTTCGGTTGACGAGCATTGAGTTGAGGCATGATGTCACGACCCGCACCCTGAAGAGGGACACGAGCACGTGGTTACGTCCAGCCTACGCCGCAGTATCGGCGGTAGAACGCTGTATATAGGGTCTGTAAATACTACGACTAAAACAGATAAATGTACCTGTACAGTATATACTCTCCGAATGGAGGTGACATATCAATACAGTCTCAATCACAGAATAAAACTAAGGTAGATAGCTCAGAAGGAAAGACATATGATAGATGAAAGAGTAATAAGTCCACAATCTAATACAAGCCCAGATATATACAACATCACAGGGTATCAAAATAGAATATAGAAACTACAGTCTGATAAGCTAGCTGGATCGCAGTCCAGTCAAACCTAGCTAACCTACACTACTCTGGAAGTACAAAATCTAGTGGCTCTACTATAAGGCCACGGTCCAAGGCTACTCCATCTGACTCGAGCCCATAATAGGTCGAGCAGTCCGCCTCAGAGTCATCTGTAATATATCATAACGGTATCCTGTCAAGAAAATGAGCAAGTACAAACACTAACAGCAGTTCCATGTGAATTGACAAATTCTATAAGAGACAGTATAATGAACTACAAGACAAAGATATATGAAAACTTGGGAACCGTTCGGAAGCCGAGTTACAACCCTTAAACCAAACAAGGACCGGGGTTGTAACTCTTCTCCCGAACAGAACTTAGTCTCCAATCAAGGTACAATGTAAAGGCAAGTAGAGCATGTGAGTAACTGTATATCATGGCATGGTGAGAAAATACTGAATGTAGAACAAAGCAGGATATACGATAAGATAAAGTAAATATAAAATGTGATTTGAATTATTAGAGCGTTATGTGATCGGCTTGGGAAACATGATCAGGCTTTCCATCCGACCGGCTATGAACAATGAGTACAATAGAACGGTAAGGCCGGTCACCATGGAAAGCTATGAACGATGTAGGGTAAGGCTTTACCCGTCGTGAGGCGAGGGTATAGCTATGAACAATGTATACAGTAGAACAATGTGGGAATTTGATCACACAACCACTAATAACTCCCCATCCCCGAATAGTATAAAGGATCCGGACATAACACGTCATGACACGGGATTCAAAAGCAGGTGATCAGCCCACTCCCAAGTCCATGTCTATATAAGTACAAGTAACAAGTCGAGTCATGTACCAATATACCAAGTAACCCGGAAACAACATCTCATGACAGGATCCGACATATACTAGTCCGTGAACTATCGTGTTAGGAATCAAGTAAGACACTACAACTGAATCGGATATAGCAGATATCA